>KV875241.1:1037441-1092181 GCA_001879505.1 Calonectria pseudoreteaudii | reverse complement strand
TTATATTTTTATATTTTTAAAAAAATATTTTTAAAAATATAATAAATTAATTAATAAATTTCTAATAAAAAAATAAATTTTAAAAATAAATTATCTTAATAACTTTTTTAACTTTAGATTAATATAATAAAGATATCTCTAAATACCTTTTATTATACTTAATCAATTTAATTAACAAAAACCCCTTTTATTACTACTGAAAATCTCTACTAGAATAAGAATAAAGACTTTTTACAGTAATTTAATAAAATTTATTCGATTTTACATCCGTGAGCCGAGCAGGGCCTAATGCAAGCTAACTACCGCACCAAGGTGTAACAGTGCAATGTGGCACACTGATGCTCCACCGTTGTTGGTGCAAGCAGGTTGGTACTCACTTTTGCGTGTATATATTCTTCCGTTTCTCATTTCAATGAGCAACCCAAATGTATCGGGAACAGAAGCCGAAAATGGTTCGCATCTCATCGGCATTGGCCATCGTGGCCACTTTAGCTGGAGAAGCTATTGGCACGCGTCATTCCAATACTGGGCTCACTCAGATGGTCACCTATGTTAAACGTCATCCAAACTACACACGAGAAGACTTTTGGGAATACTGGGAGACCCAACATGCACCCAAGGTTGTCCCCTTGGCGACACATTTCAACATCACCCGATATCAGCAGGCAAGTTCACTCAGTGATACCCACGCATCTATTTTGAGACTGAAAGTAACCGCCCTCTAGGTGCAAGTAGGAGGTAAAATCCTTCCTACTGCAGCCGGTGCCAGTGAGCCCGCTTCAAACGAACTTGTCGATTTTGATGGCATTGCTCTATTTCTGTACGATACGCCTGAGTCTCTGACTGCCATGCTGGCCCACCCTTACTATGTCGAGGTCGTGGAACCAGATGAGCATGTATTCATTGACAAGGGGGCTTTTGGTGGCGGAATGGTCGCAACGTATGTCGGCACTCACATTGAAGCTGTTGATCGTGACAAAGATGTTTGGAAGGGTGATCGTGCTGAGCGCAAAAAGTACCAGAAGCTATTTCAGTCTTATCTCTAATCTTGAGCACTACATACCGTCCAATGCAATTAAATGCACCACTCTTCCTTGATGATGAACCCCGAGTGTAAAATTGCAGAGAAATATTACATCTTTGGCTATAGTAATCCTCATGTGTCTGCTAGGTTCGTGACTGGCCGCAGCAGGTAAAGCCAGAGCGAGCAGATCTTTGTATGCACTCAGGTGCTAATTCGAGCGCGCCATGGCACTGACTAGATGCCAGTCACCGATACCAAGCCATCAAGTTCGACTCGGAAATCCAAACCGTAAGCATACGCTAAACTATGATTGGTAGCGCATGGCGTTGTATCGACATCACGAAATTGTGCATTCATCCAATAGTATCATCCAGGCGAGAGGTGACATGCAAAAACACTCCGCAATAAAAATAATCCTGAAATTATTTCACTCTAGAGAGCGAGTAGTTGTAAAATTGTTTCATAAAACCTCAAGAAATGACCCGGGCTGACCTCGGTGTCCGTAAGAGCTAAAGCCGGCGCTTCGGACACAAAATTGCGATTAAAGCCGAACGTGCTGACAAAGTTGTCTCGATTAGTCTGTGACTTGTTTAGCACGCGGCATCCCACTCAGGTGTATTATTCATCCACTATTTCTGGTGTCAGACCAATCTCGTATAAGTAGGCCAGATGCCAAGAGTTAAACACCATCACCACGCTCAAACGCTTAATACCAATCAAAATGGCTGGATCTAATGCACGCTTCTCTGATTTTACAATAATTTCTACGACCTACAAGACGGTCCAAAATCATGACATTGCCACCTGCGTCTTGATCCCAAACACTTTATTAGCCCAGCCTAACCCATCAAAAAGCTACCCAGTTATCCTTCGTATTCACGGCGGCGGCCTCGTCACTGGCGCTAGTCTGTTTCCAGATTGGTTTCCAAAATGGGCGTTGGAGCTTGCATCTCGACATTCAGCCATCATCGTCAGCCCCAACCACCGACTGCTTCCAGAGTCCAGCGTCGGCGATGTCTTGGAGGATATGGAAGACTTTTGGACATGGGTGCAAGAAAAGGCTCCCAAGTTTGTCCCAGAACAGACAGATGGAGCAGTCCACATCGACACGTCGCGGATCTTGACGGCGGGAGAGAGCGCGGGCGGTCTGCTTAGTCTTCATCTTGGTCTTAGCCACCCTGGCGAGATTAGAGCCGTCACAGCGGCCTATCCCATGATTGACTCCAAGTCTGAATATTTCCGAGTGGGGAACAAGGAGCCCATTGGATTTTTCCCCTACTTCCCTGAAAGCGTTATTGAGACACATCGCAACAAGCTGAAGAGTGGACAACTGCCATCCATTGTCTCGGAAGATGATCGACTGGAACGGGTTCAGCTCATGGTTAGTCTGATTCAAAACGGGGGTTACAGTGAATTATTTCCACTAGATCGGAGGGAGTGGCATTTGCTTGATAGAATGGAGGATGGTGCGAAATTTCCCCGTGGAGGCGTGTTTGTCTGGCACGGAGAAAACGATAGCATTGTGCCGGTCCAGGGCAGCCGAAACTTTGCAGACGTGCTTCAAAAGGTTGATCCGTCTCTCCATTTTCGCTTCGCTGTTCGAGAAGGTGAACATGGATTTGATGAGGGGGTAAAGGTGGACGATGAGTGGTTTGCCGATGGAATCCGAGACTTGGTTACTGTTTGGCTCAGCTAGAAGATGTAGGGAATCAAAATAATAGAACGTTGGGATGCGAATGAGTTTACACGAGAACCCTTGTCTAAGGCCGCTGTGAGGTCAGCCGGGATAATAACCGGCCTTGGCGTGCCGTAATTATTCCTCGTCCATCATGAACCAGAACCTTGCTGCAAATCCATGTTATCAAATGCCATCACCAGACTTCAGTCTCCAAAAGTAGCATCTACAGTGACTGTCAACCATCAAGCGTCTCAACCATCGGTGGTCTCACTGACAAATCACAATGGGATCGTGATCCTTGCTCGCTCATCCCAACCATTGGCGCGTCAGCAAGGGCTCAGCGCGACGGCGCAAAAACCTCCGATCGGCCAATGTTTTGGCAGTGTCGAGGTTCCCAAGAACGGCATCATCTACAGCAGAGAACCTTTCTACGACACAATCACTGCCCAAGTCACATTTTAACTACACTAGAGGACATACGCGACGCACGCGCCCTGGCTCAAAGAGTCCAGTGCGGCTTGCCTCAATTACATTTGATTGATTATCGGGACGGGCAGTCACAGAAAACGAGCAGTCATGACAGGCTTCAGAGGCCGAACACAATGCATTAGAGGTGGCTCGTCACCTTTTTGTGGTGAATGGACTGCACGTTGCAGTACGCCTTTAACCCTTCAATTCCCAGCTCGGAACCAATTCCGCTCCACTTGTGCCCACCAAAGGCGGCGTCAGGCTGGAGCTCCAGGTGGGTGTTGATCCAGACATTGCCCGCCTGCAGCTGTCTCGATATCCGCGTGGCTTGCTCCGTGTCTCGCGTCCAAACAGAAGCCCCGAGACCCACGTCACTGTCGTTGGCGCGCTTGATGACGTCGCTTTCGTCTGACCATTTGAGCACAGGGAAGACGGGACCTAGTTGGTTAGCTTGTGGACTCATTTCCAGATTCCAGACTTACCAAACTGCTCATCCTTGACAATGGCCGAGTTGTCTGAAGGGTTCTCAATCACGACGGGCTTGATAAAGTAGCCATTTTCTCCCTTGCTGTTCGTTATGGTCCCGGCTGCCACCTTGGCATTCTCGGCCTTGAGCGAGGACAAGATGCGCTGGACGCGATCAAACTGCATGGCGTTTTGAACTGGACCCAGAGATACCTCACCGAGGCCGTTGCCCACCTTGAGAGCATTCACCGTTTCAACGACCTTGGCAAGAAACTCATCGTAAATGTCTTGGTGCACATATATGCGCTTGATAGCAATGCACACCTGGCCAGAATTGTACAGAGCAAGGGCAGCCACCTAACAATGTGAGCAGTGTCCGGCAAATCTCGAATGTAATTACCTGAGGAGCCACGGAGGCAATATCAACATCGGCGCACACAATTGCTGGATCATTGCCACCCCTGTTGGTCAGCAAGGCACGGTGTGCGCGACACATTTGACTCACAATTCAAGGGTAACACGTTTCAACGTCTTGGCGCAGCTTTCCATGACTCTCTTCCCCGTGGCGACGGATCCCGTAAAGCTAACCTTGTCTATGCCGGGGTGTGCGGTCAGACGAGGTCCGAGGCTGTCATCGCCGCTCAAGGCCTGAACGACTCCCGGCGGGAAAAAGCGACTCGCGAGCTCAGCGAGCTTCAAGCCACAATACGGAGTAAATGGTCTAGGTCTGATAAGCAACTGCGTCATAGCATCATTGACGCACATACGAGGGCTTGATGATGATTGGGCTACCTGCAATCAAGGCCGGCGCTAGTTTAAATGATGCTGCAGGCGTGGTATTAGAAGACTTCTACATGGCCCCAAAAGGTGGTCAAACCTAAAGTAACAGGGACTGAACAGTTAGCGCGTGCGTTTGGTGAGACAGGGTGGCTTACAGTTCCATGGAACAATTCCGACAGAGACGCCTACGGGAATGTTAGATCAGGATACATGAACCTTTCATCGGCTGTCAACCAACCAACTGGCACGTATCTGGTAATGACATGGCGGTCTGGGGTATCTTGGATCGTCTCTTCGGGAAACGGAAGCTGGGCCATGCCCTTGAGGATGCCAACAGCTTGAGCTACCTCTGTTTTGGCATTTTCAAGCTAGCTTGTCTCAGAATTGCTTCTTCCTGTAATCTAACAACATACCGGCTTTCCCTGCTCCAGCACCAGCATTTTGGCAAAGCCGTCCGAGTTGTCGGCCAAAGCATCGGCATATCGATTGACGGCGGCCTGGCGCTCGGTCAAGGGCGTGCTAGCCCATGCCGCAAAGGCTTGCTTCGCGGCAGCCACGGCCTTGTCAATATCGTCGGGCGTGCTTATCGGAACGGGAGGCAGCGCTTCGAGCGTCGCGGGGTTGATGCCGTGCCGAGTTTTATCGGACGCGACTAGCTTGCCGCCAATAACATTGTGAAAGCTGTCAAAGCTGATCGACATGGCTGACTCGTTCTGCTCTTTCAATTGAAGATGCAAATTGCAGCTTGGGTGCGCATTCCCATGCTCTCGTATACTTATATACAATTTCGCATAGAAGAAGCTGGGGAAAAGGCGCGGGCGGCCCCGCCTACACGGTTCCGCCCGAGGTCAATTACCGCATCCAGCACATCTCCGGGGTCACTTGACGATTTGCAGCAACGGGGCTCTCGGCCGTCTTTCTGACTACGCACAATCTGACTCGAGCGCGGGGCTGAGCTGCGCCACCCCGTAACATCTCTGCCGGCTCGTTCGGTGCGGAGCGCCCAGACGGAGATGGATTGAATCAGGCAGGAAGGAGTGTCTTGGAAAAAGAAAGTTGACATTAGAGAACGGATCCGAAGAAATCCGGACCAGAGGTTGTGTGTGCAATAGAAACTGCGCACAGTATAAGAGTCGGCGTCTGGCTGTTGGATTGCTAGCGTAAATCAATTACAGCTATATCAATTACAGCTATATCGATTACAGTAGCATTACGAAAATGACTGCATCGGCCACCCTTTCCAATGGCAATGTGAACATGCCGTCTTCAAACAAGGCCGCTGTTTACTCCAAGCCAGGAACTCTACAGACGGAGGTTGTTGAGCTTCCCATCCCAGAGCCCGGTTACGGAGAAGTCCTTGTTCGTCTGTAAGTCGATCTCTCCCTTCTATGAGAGTTTCTAACATCAAAGACTCTATTCCGGTGTGTGCCATACCGATGTTAGCTTTTGCTTGAACAATTTCCCAGGCCTCCCAGCACCAACGCCTGCAGGTGAGTACTTTTCATCCTCTGTGCCGCATGATTCTAACCATTCTTAGGCCAAATTGGTGGTCACGAAGGTAACTACGCCGCCCAGTCTTGAATATTTTCTGACCGCGGCAGGGGTTGGAACGGTTGTTGCACATGGGCCGGGGGTCGAATTCCCCGCAATCGGATCTCACGTCGGAATCAAATATGCGGCGTATGCCTGTCTGTCTTGTGGTAAGCACTTTAATAAAATTGTGTCAGGAATTTCTGCTAACTCATCAGACTACTGCATCCAAGGTGGCGAGACCTCGTGCAAAAGCTCAAAGATCTCTGGATACTACACCCCCGGGACCTTTCAGCAGTACTGCATCAGCCCGGCCAGCTACGCGACGCCGATTCCAGACGGCCTCGATTTGGCATCTACTGCGCCGCTAATGTGCGGGGGGATCACCGTCTACACTGCGCTAAAAACGGCTGGCATCCGCGTCGGCGACTGGGTTGCTATTTCCGGAGCCGGCGGTGGCTTGGGCCATCTCGCGATTCAATATGCCAAATACATGGGCGGCAGGGTCTTGGCAATTGATTCTGGCAACAAGCAGAAGCTGTGCTGTAGCATGGGAACCGATGAGTTTGTCGACTTTACCAAGTTCGCGGCAGACGCCGACATGGCCAGCGAGATCAAGAAGCTCACCAACGGCGGCGCCAGGATTGCTCTGATGTGTGCCTCGAGCGCAAAGTCCTATTCGCAGGCCATGTCCTGGGTCGGGTTCAGGGGCACCATCGCATGCTTGGGCATCCCAGAGCAAGACAAAACCTTGGTCCCGAGCATCATGGAGATGGTGGCTCAGGAATTGCGAGTCATTGGTAAGCTCCCAGTTTGGTTGGAGTAATTTATACTGACACAGCCAGCGACCAAAAGCGGAAACCGACTCGATGCCAAAGAGTGTTTGGAGATTGCTGCGCAAGGCGCCATCAAGACACACCACCAGATTCGAGCTTTGGATGATCTTTCCGAGGTGCGTATTCTAGTATCCCTTTTTCAACCTACTAACATAGGACAGATTTTTGAAGACCTTGAGCATGGTCGTGTTGAGGGAAGAATTGTTCTTGATTTAAGGTGATGCTGTCAATGGCGGAGTATATTCCAGTGCGACGGTTGGCGGATGTAGTAGTTGCAACACGAGCGTTCTCTCGGGTGTATTTAATTGTTGAATCTGTCGATGTGGGCCGGGGTTACCAGGGTTCCAAATCAATCCAATCCAATCCATTTCAATCCATTTCAATCCATTTCAATCCATTTCAAGGCCTTAATTTAATTCGGTGCCTTCGATTAAGCAGCCAAATGCCTATAAACAATGGATTCTCCGCATATGGACTTCACGCCTAATACATTTAGTCACGTACTAACACGACATGCAGGATAACCTCGGCTGAATTTCAGCTCGGGTATTTGTCCAGCGCATGTCGTCACTCCTACAGTGCGACACTTACCCATGATTCATTGGCTTCCCCGCATCTTCCAACAGGGGCATCACCGTTCTACCATCTTTCCGGGGTTCGGCTAGCAAATCTGGGGCCCCAACTTGTCAGTACACTATGACTCGCCGTCCCCCACATCACGGCACGATCAAGGAGTTGGCTACGTATATTAATATATATGGAATCTTTAATGCATAAACATCAACCGCTTACTCTTTGTGCTGACTCTGGGGGACTGACTACGTCGGTGGAGCCGTTAGGCTGCCGGGAACAGTTATCCAAAGGGTGAAAGGCAATTTAATAGAAGAATATTTATTGACTGTATTTGCCATTGTGTCCTTCATCAGCATCAAGATGGAGCTTCCGCCTATTGTAACGCAAGGAAACACAATATACGCCCTGAGCTATGCCGTTGGCATTCTCCTCCACGGTGGAATTTTCTGCCGTGGTGAATGGGATCTCTATACAACAAAACTTCTAACACTAGTGGCAGTCCTACAAGTTTGTCTCACGTATGCACTTTGTCAATCGGGTTCCGATGCGGCACCTACACTCACGGAAGCGTATTGGCAAGTCGCATTGATTCTTGGTTCGATGGCCGCAGGTATTCTTTCCAGCATGATTACCTATAGAGCGCTATTCCACAGGTTGAGAAGGTTTCCAGGGCCGTTCATGGCTCGGCTGTCTAACTTTTACGTTACTTGTCTATCGGTAAAAAGGTTTCACCTCTACGAGGAGGTCCAGCAGCTTCACGCGAAATACGGAGACATTGTCCGTCTTGGTACGTCGTCAGAAATAGTCCTGCCTCAGTAGCTAATTCTATTAGGGCCTTCCGAGCTGTCCATTTGCGACCCAAAAGCAGTGAATCTCATCTATTCCAACACTTCGCCCTGCACAAAAGGACCTTGGTACAACATACTGCACCCAGCTCAGTCTCTTCACATGATTCGAGATCATAAATTGCACGGTCAAAGAAGGAAAACCTGGGACAAGGCTTTCAGCTCAAAGGGTAAGCTAACTATGCACTGATGGTAGACGCGCTAACGGAGGTAGCCCTTCGAGATTACGAGCCGCGAGTCGAGCAATATACACAACAACTTCTAAAGAAGATTGAACAAATGGAAGGCTTATCGCTGGATGCATCTGCGTGGTTCAACTTTTACAGCTTTGATGTCATGGGCGACCTTGCTTTTGGCAAAAGCTTCGACATGTTGAGGGAGGGCATCAAGCACTATTACATGGAGACTGTCCACGCAAACATGCTGGCCGTCAGTGCATTCAGCCACTTGGTCTGGATCTTTCCTCTCTTCAAGGAAATTCCCGGTCTCAACTATGAGCATCTTAAATTGCAAAACTGGATTTCTGCTCAAGTCAAAGAACGAGTCAAGGTAGGCGAATCCACTCGTCTAGCGCTTTAGCTGACCTGGTTAGAATACACCGAATGTGCCGGATGTCTTTTCTTGGATTCTGAGCGACTATGACAACCTGGAAAAGCCGACAAAGCAGGACACCATCAATCTCCATGGCGATGCCCACTTGATCGTCGTGGCTGGAAGGTAAGCCCAGTAGCCAGACAGAAAGTCCACGCTAACGAATCCAGCGACACCACTGCTGCATCGCTTACTTGCCTCTTCTTTGAGCTCGCAATCCATCCAGATGTTTGTTGGCGGCTGCAGGAAGAGATTGATGAATATTTGAAGCAAAACAATGGCAAAGTCGATTATCTAGGCCTTTCCAAGCTCAAGTACCTCCAGGCCTGCATCGACGAGTCGCTCAGACTTCATCCGCCAGTCCCGTCAGGATTGCAAAGGATGACGCCCGCGCAAGGCCTTCAGGTTGGGGATGTCTTTATCCCTGGAAATACCATTGTACAAGTGCCTTCGTATACGCTAAATCGAGGTAGGTTGCAAGGCGGCGTGTGCGAGAAGCGGCTGACTCGATTAGATGAACGATTATACAAGGACCCCAACGAATTCATTCCTGAGCGATGGACCACAAAGCCGGAATTGACACTTGACGCATCTTCCTTTACCCCATTCTCGTTTGGTACGTTCATTGTTCACGACTTTGGCATCCGCTCATTGCTTTTAGGCCGGTATTCGTGCGTTGGAAAGCAGCTTGGATTAATGGAACTTCGTTACGTAACTTGCCATATCTTGTCCAAATACAATGTCACACTCGCTCCAGGGTGTACCGAAGAACGCTTCCTTGGAGGGTTGAAGGATGGGTTTACTCTAGCATCACCAGGTCTCAACTTGGTCTTTAAGAGGCGTACTCTCTAATATCTAGAATCGTAATCCAAGAAATGCAATGACGTACAACACTCTGATCTATTTAATCCCCCATCTGCCCCTAATCGCATGAACCATTACTGTCTGCACTGTACAGCAAGTCATATCCATCTAGTGACAGCCACCCTATAGGAAAAAGAAAGTCTAAGCCTGCCCCTAACGCTTTGACACCATCACATGATCGGCTTCCCCGCATTTTCTCATAAACTTAGGGGCTGGCCTCCCCAAGCTTGTCATCTCCGCTTATTACTGCATTCTTGCAGGCGGCTTCACACAATCCCCACATCCCTGCAACGGGTGCTGCAGAATACCAGACCAACATGGACGAGTCCCGCAAGCTCAGGAAGCGCGAGCTAGACCGCAAGGCCCAGCGGCTTTCCAGGGAGCGCACTAAGAACCGCATCGCTGAGCTCGAGGCCATGGTTGTCCATCTCCAGCAAAACGATTCCAACGCGCAGGTGGCGTCTCTCATGGACCAGCTCTTTCGTGCCACCAAGGAGAGGGACAAGGCGCTAGAAGTTTTGCGATCCCTGCGGACCACAATCACGCGGCAGCTCGACGCTACGGACAAAAAGACATTTTCTGCATTGCCTCCTGTAGATGCATCTGGTCCAGCCACGGTTGAGAGCCCTGAACCTGCAGAGTTGTGGACTGGGGCTGCTTTTGCGACTGGCAGCCAACCTGGGCCCGATGCCTTGGCATGGTCGATGCACCCGTGGTCGACTAGCTCCGTGCCTCCGATAGACTCTCCCGGTCGGTTTAGCGGAGTGTTACCTAATGACACAAGTTGCACCCTGGATGCCATCGCCGGGCAGATGTCCGTCATCAACCCGCTGGATCTCCAGGACTCTTCGGACGACGACGTCATCGTTCCCCAAGCGCAAACACCATGCCACTGCACAGTTTCCGGGATGAGCCCTGATGGGACCGTGAAGCCAATGAACAAGTGGCGAAGGGCAAACGAGGCGTTGGGCAAGGCTGTTCGGTTAACGGGGTCTGAAGTCATGGTGGAGGACATGACATGTCAAGACACACCCGTGCGTGCCGTTGTTGAAGGCTGGGACAGCGTCGAAAAGGCGGGCAAAATGACAAAGTCTTGGCGAAAGCTGCGCCAGGTTGACGAGGTCTGTTTTCAGAAATGCTCACCAGTAGAGCGGCTCGCCATCCTGAGGGTGATGCATCTAATCATGGTGTATCATGGAGATCCGACCTCAGCACGGCACAGCGCCCTGCCGCACTGGCTTCTAATGAGGTGAGCAATGAGGTGCTGATGCAGATCCAAACTAACAAACGATAGACCCTCTCAGGCCATTGTGCACTCCCATGCGATTGACTATTTTGTGTGGTTCGTAAGCTTATCCCCAAGACACTAACATACCGCTAACCTTTCAGGCCTGGTATCAGAGAGCGCTTCATATTTAGTCAACATCGATATTGCACCAATCTCTTTTGGGACTTGTTTGCTTGCAACTTTAAGATTATGTGGCCGTTTGACTTTCGGGATGCGTACATGAAAAACTCGCACACAGGTCAGTTGCAGCTATCCCCCATGTTTGAGGACCGCATTCGAGATATCGGCACCTGGACGATGGGCCACGATTTCTTTACAGCGTTTCCCGAATTCTACGGGGATATTCCAGCAACTCTGACCCTTCCTCCGAGCATCAGTGGGAGCAGAGTATCCAACTTGCCAACTTCCGAGAATCGATCGAAAGAGGACAGAAATGCTGTCATGGGTATGCACTTTGATGACATTGTATAATTATGTAAATCTATATTTAGAAAGCGGAATGTCATGTTGCCTGGTGATTCGAAAGTACACCGTGCCAAGGTTACGTGATCTGCCAATGACGGAGTATAGAGCCTGCGGCCCACTCAGCCTAGTTGGGCTGCATTAGCTCTACGGACCTGGGTATGAATCCTGCCGCTGAGCCCTGCCGCCGAGCCTCAATAATGATACCCACCAACGATACTGGAGCAACAGTCCCGTTGGCTTGCTTTACTCGCGTACCAAGCGGCTGGTCGTCACGTCAGCTCATATTCTAGAGACATGAGTGCGGTTGCACACTCTCTTGGATTTGCCATTGTCACCCGTTTCATGACAATGTGGGTACGAGCTTCTAAACACTGGAGGCAGGACATCATGACACTCCAGATCTACAAATCTATCCACAGCCGAGCTTCTCATATCTGCGACTGGCTCATGTGAGCCTTGTGTCGACTCAACACAATAGCTTCATCTCAACATCCGGCTTCGTGGTTAGAGTGGGGCGCAGTATTAGTATTCTTAACTAAACAGTATGTGTATTCCCTGAACCAGACCTCCTATCCCCCCCCGCTCTGTATTCTATAATCGTTTCGTCGCGTTTCGTAATCTCTTGATTTTAAAAGTGCTGATGATGTGACTGCATCAGAGTCGTTGGGTCAAGCCTGTAGCTGGACAGCTGGTCGACGAGCCAGTCTGGATCCGGCGGCGGTGCAGGAGCCATCAGAGGTTGCGCCGGCGACGGCGTGGACATGGGAACCGACGCTTGCAGCTTGGAAATGGCCGTCGGTATGTCGTACGGAAGTCCCAGCTGGATCAAAGCCCGCTCGCGCTCGCGCCACGCCCGTAGGATCGAGATTCCGAGTCGCGAGTTCTCCTTTTTGCCCATGTACCACAGCTCCGTGTGGTAATCATACACGCGGTCGATGAGGACCCAGCACCGATCGACCAGCGAACCCAGGGGTCTGTTCTGGAGCTGCCCAGCCATGAAGAGGATGCCGTCGCTCTCAAAGTGAAGCCTAAAGAACCAGGCAAAGCTGCTCTCTCCAATCTGCTCGCACAGGTCCATGTGGTGCTCAAAGTGGACGAGGCAGATGCGGAAGACATTGTCCTCGGCGCTAAAGATCTCGGTCCCCCACTCTGGCAGGTCGTGTATGGGCGTGAGGATGGACTCGAACTCGGCAACAATGTTGCTGTGCATCTTGCTCGCCAGCATGTGCAGGGGACCGACCGACGTGTCAATGTACTTTCGCTCAATTTCCCACAGCTTGGCGTCCAGGGCTGCTATTATCTCTTTGTACATTCCTGCTGACCGCGGGGTCCTCTTGGCGCCGTTTAAGTTGTTGGTCGCGTTGCTGCACTGGATGGAGCCGTTGGCAATGGTTTTGTAATCAGTGATACGGTTCTCGATGACAAAGCGGCACAGCTCGCAGAGCATCAGGTAAAAAGCCATTTCTGTCGGGCTGTCGCGCGGGCGGATCGGCTCCATAAAGTTGGGATAGAGATCTGCGTCGTTGACGTTGTGCGGTACCTTGGTGTCCCAGTTCCACGTGAGCAGGGGCTCGTGGAAGCCAGACGCGATGGCGTACTTTGTGTCCGACATGATGATCTGCCACCAGAGCCGCCTCCGCATCTCGGTTTCAAAGGGTGTGAGGCCAAGCATTTCTCCATCGCGGTGCAAGCCCTGCTTCTGCGCCATTCGGATGAGAATTCCGCTGAGGATCCAGGTCTCGTGGCGGTTAGAACGACCGTGGAGAGAGAGCTGCGTGTGTTAGCCATGAGCCAGAAAAGACAAAACCAAAGGAACCCTACCAGATACAAGACGAGCGCTTGCAAAACCATCATGTCGTATTTTTCCAGGAACCTCGCCCTGGTGAGAGCCAGCTTGACTCCGGCGGAAAACTTTTGAAGGGCATCGTCTCTGGTCATGCCCAGTGTCTGGATTGATTCTGCTTCGGTCAGGGAAACGGCTGACGAAAAGTAAATGGCAAAGAGCAACGCTTGTGCTTTCTGAGGGACGCTGGCGTGGTTTGTGGAAGCCTCCACCACGACGGGCTGAATGCTGGGGACATGGATGAGCTTGGTGAGCGGGTTGACCCTCTCCAAGTACACCTGCCACAGCTTGAAGATTTGCACCGGAGTTGGCGTGACGTCTTCGTATGTGAGCAGAGAGACATCGCTGAATGAAAAGTTGACCTCTTCTTGTGTTGGGGTTGCTTCCGAGTCCACACTCAACTCTTCCTCATCAAGAAGCTGGCGCATGGCTGAAATCTGTCACCTTGTCAGCAGGGACCCAGGTCAAATTCCACTTCATAGTCACTTACCTGCTTCACCACAGTCGCCCAGGGAAAGTTGTCGACGTACTTGGTGCTCCCGCTTTCGTGGATAAGATTTCCCACGGGCATCCACATGGCGGCACCAATCTCCGTCTCACCACCCGGGGTGAACTGACATGGGCTCAGGGTTGAATCTGCAGTCGAGGTGGGATAGTCAATGGGCGAAGAGTTGTTGGAGGTTGTTGTGGCAGTTGGCGTGGTTGTTCCAGGCGCATACTGCTGCAGCAAAGCCTCACATTTTGCCAGCCTCTCCCTCAGGTCACGGTTTGTCCGCCTCTTCTTGCGGGAGGGGGCCGGGATGGAAGGCGTGCACACGACACCAATCTAGACGGCTTAGACCAACTCTCTCCTGTGCTTCAATGGGTGCTGACCTTTTCGCAGTTGGAGCATGGCGCCCCTTTGTCACACTTGATCTTGCGCTGCTGGCAGAGGACGCAAGCCAAGATTTTGGGGGACTTGGCTTGCGCGGGGACGTCGGGATTCATGAGGCGGTGTGCTCGTGTTTGATAATTAAAGATGAGTGAAGCAGAAGGGACACGAGATGGGCCGGCCCGCGGACAGACAGCAGGGCGATAGAAGGGCGACAATCCTTTTGGTCAGAAAGAAAAAAAAAACGAAAGCGACGAATGAATGTTGCAGGGCTTGTTTGGTTTAGCGAAGTAACGGTCAGATGCCAGTGAGGTGTGCCGATCCGATGGGAATAAGCGTCGTTTGGTTAGCGACAGGCGCCAGGCGCAGCTCGACAAGGCTCTGGCAGGACGGAAGCGGGGTTCACACGTTTATCGCATCTCAGGGCAAGGCAGAGATGAAGAAGGGCAGACCGTTTGGCGGGATGGCAATTGTGTGCATGGCGATGACCGTACACGGGCCGGGACACTCTCTCTTGCACGCTGCCAAGCCCATGACTCTAAAATGCGGGACACGATGGGCGTCCGGGGAATAGGAAGACCCCGAACGCCCGAATTCGTGGCCGCTAAACCCTGTTTGGGGCTGTGTCGGTCGTCACGACCTTGGCCCCATCCCTGTCGAGAAATCCGGTATTTGGAACCAT
Source organism: Calonectria pseudoreteaudii (assembly GCA_001879505.1). NCBI lineage: Eukaryota > Fungi > Ascomycota > Sordariomycetes > Hypocreales > Nectriaceae > Calonectria > Calonectria pseudoreteaudii. The sequence goes on along the minus strand of KV875241.1, from coordinate 1,077,378 downwards.
TCCTCACCGTTGAGGCCCGGAGCTCCCGGACGACATTATGCGGACAGGGATCCCTCCGCCAGGCACGTTTCAAAAGGAACGATTCAAAAGAACAAAACTAAAAACCACGTTGCGATGGATCCCAGTCTTCGGGCAATTCCTGACGTGCATCTAACTATATCGTTCCATCGCATTGCTGAACCCTTGCCTTAGCTCCTCCAAATGTGCCCCCGCATCTCCCGTGCAAGTCGGAATCGTCCTTGCAATGTCTTGTCCAAGCCGACCTGCTTCGGCCCCCAGGTCCTTTAATGCGCTGCCGAGCTGGGAATAGAAGTTGGAATCATGCAAAACGCCGCGCCTGTCTTGCAGGGCCATCAGCAGAATCTTGTGCCCGTCGACAAACTGCTTCCGAGGTTACATTGCGTCTCTCCGATCGATGTGGGCGTGCACTGACCTCCTTGAAGCCATCGCATATTCGGCTCTGGTCGCTCGATGAAAAGTTTACCTCGGAAGCCTCCAGCGCCCTGATGCTTGAGCCCATTGATGATTTGATCTCGCCGAGGTTCTTGAGAAGTTGCTGCAACTAGGTCAGTAACGAGTGCGCGCGCGGACGCGCGGAGTACGCGGCCTACTGGTGTGATTTTCGCATAATTGGATGAATCGATGGAACCGGCAACGTTGGACGTGGCCTGCGCGAAGACGGTGAAGCCTTGGACGGTCATTAGCACATCTCTGCTTGTGACGGCATGCGACACGGAAGCAGCGAAGAGAATTAAGAAAGCGGTGAGCAACTTGAACTGCATCTTGCCTCAATGAATCAATGGATGAATACAGAGGAAGGTGTGAATAAGGATACGACGGCCGCCTTAAGATGTCACTCCAGTTACAAGACATTGTGGTTGAACCCAAGACATTTTCATGTCTTGATAAAATCCTAGTCGAGGCTGAGATGCCAATCCGAGGCAACGGATGGAATTTGACTCGTCTGCTGCCTGGCATTGTATGCATGGAACCGGCTGCCACGGTCGTTTGGCAGCAATAAGCAAGGCCTTTGATCTGACAGGCTCTAAAAGTCTTGGCCAACCCATGCGGATGGTATGCAGGTCAAGCTCCGTATCAAGGCTTGAAGCATTTCTAGCCAAGTGGGTCAGCATTTGACCCGAAAACTTCACCCATTTCAGCACGCACGATCTGCATTTCTCTGGCCCCTGGGTTCATATCTACTGGATACTGGTGTTCCACTCTATATCCCTTGCCAAGGCGCCACCCCACATCTATGCGAGCCTCCTCGCATCAAAGCTTTTCGACTCGGCTCCGACCTGCGAGTTGGGGTTTCTTTGCCGGTAGTCCTCGGGTGCAATCCCGAAGCTTACGGCCCGCCCCGTCGGCAGGTTATCTTTGAACAGAGCCAGGCATGTGATTCGGATCTCATGCAAGGCTGCAGATGCTGATCAAAGTTTGCATGCGTCTGGGCCATTTATTATGTGAATTTTCACTAATCAACTGAATATTCGGATGGTGTAGGTTTATAGGTCTCAGAATAAGAGGCTGGAAAAAGGCCGTCGCGTGGTATAGGGTAACGTTGGGCGGATGAATTTCTGTGACTTGATTCCACCGAGCGGGGATTTCTGCCATTATTTAGGTTCTAAGAAGCTAGGAAGATAACTCTATGCTTTTTCATGTTGTCATCATTTTCTCACTTGCAAATTTTCGGGTGCAAGTTGCTCTTTGGAAAGGGGACTCGAAAATCCCAACCATGAATGGCTCTCGTTGATTTTTGGATTGTCACGAGAATCTATTCACTTTGGAATAGTGGCTTGATATTAAAACAGAAAGTTCTGAAACACCCGATACAAGGAGTTGGGGGAGACTGAACATCTAACCACCTGTCGTCTAGTGAAGCCTTGACAATGAGACCGCAACCTTGCCCTATTTCGCATCTAAACGCAAAGATGACTAGAAAGACCATTTGTCAATCATTATCCAGCAACTGGCTGACTCCATCGTTTGCTTCTACATTCACCAACCTCCGAGTCTAGATTGGATCATTCAAGCTTCCCATCGGCCTGGACACGAACGAGTTTAAAGTGATGCGAAAAATATGCAGACTTGCGAGGCACGGACCACGCACACGCGGCGAGTTCTCGCTTGTCGTACGCGAGGTGAGTGCCGATTTACCCGCGATTTGGGATCCTGCACAAGGCGTGATGAACGCGCAGTGAGCGACCCATTAAAATACCAATTCAAGACATTAGAATCGGGTGTATTCCGATACTGAGACCCACCAAATAAGCCCGTCAAGCACGCCTTCAAGTTGGCAATTGATGTCATGATGAAAGTGAAGAGGTTAAAAGAAGTCGAATTCTATGGATGCCAAGCCTTTTGTCTTGGATATTGTCATACTTGGATAGAATATTGAAGAACAGTCTGGTTTGTGCAAGCATGAGTGAGAAAGACACACACGCAGGTCATCCTGCCACGCAAGACTTGGGCCAGTCAGATGCCAAAGCAGTCGACTCCATTGATCCAACTGAGGAGAGAAATTTCGTCTGGAGGCTCGACATCGGCCTTTTGACTATTGGATTCCTGGGATACATGTTCAAATACATTGACCAAAATAATATTGTACGACTTCTCATGTTGCTTGCATACTTAGAGCTAACATTCCCCAGAGCAATGCGTACGTCTCAGGGATGAAGGAGGAGCTTTCGCTCTATGGAAATGAGCTCAACTACTTTACCACTTATTTCAAGTACGTGCCATTCACCCACCAAGTGTTCCATTCTTACACAGACAGCATCGGATACATCGTCATGCTCTATCCCTCTTGCATCATCATTTCCTACATCGGGCCATCTACATGGCTGCCCGCCTGCGAGGTTGAACACCAAACATGTCTGAAAGAACCAGGCTAACAGCTACAGGTCATGTGGGGCGTTTTGACTTGCTGTCTGTCTCTCGCCAAAAATGCCAAACAGGTTTGTCGCAGATGAAACAATTTGGGAGTGTGCTGACGGCAAAAGGTGTATGGCATTCGTTTTCTCATTGGATTCTGCGAAGGAACCGCCTGGCCAGCATACTTTACTATGATCAGGTAAGAATCTCTCTTTGGTCGACATTTTATTCTGACAGATTAGCCAATGGTATATGCCCCATGAAATCGCGCTTCGCATGAGCATTTACAACATTGCCCAACCTACCGGTGCTATGCTCTCTGGCGCCATGCAAGGTGCGCTTTCTACAAACTTGGACGGAGCTCTTGGGCGATCTGGTTGGCGGTGGGCATTCATCATCAATGTAAGTGATTGAATGCTGCGGTGAACTTGACTGATCAATCAGGGTGTATGCACGATTTTCATTGCACTAGCTGCATTCTTCATTCTTCCTGGATATGTAAGTCTGATTCATTTTCGGGTTTCTTTTCAGAAAATTGTTAACTCGATTAGCCCGAGCGCCAAAACCCTTTGTCCAAGTTTTATTTGAAGCCACGACACGTTGGTAAGCAGTCCAACTCCCATGATGAGAATCTAGCGCTTACCATGTAGAAATTGCAATGGCTCGCGCGCGTCGAGTGAGCCGGAAGCCCCAAATTGGCATTTCCCTCAAAGACTTTGTCCGCTGTTTCAAATTTTGGCAGGTTTGGGCTATCTCGAGTAAGTACAAGGATTGATGCATTAGACGGACATGTTTGATTTCAGATTCTAACTAATTAGTTGCTTGGGCGTTTGGTGGCAACTTTACACCGGCCAACTACTATAACCTGTGGCTCAAGTCTTTGAAGAAGGCCGACGGAACGGCTAAATAGTATGTAATGTCGCTTCGTGGTATTGCCTTTACTGATTGTATAGCTCCGTTGCCACGATCAATTATCTCCCCATCATTGGCCAAGGAGTCCAGTTGGTTGCTGAACTTCTTTTCAGTGGTTTTAGTGACTTTTTTGGCCAGCATCTCCCATTTTTGCTGCTTCATTCGGTGAGTCTTCCCGCATTTCATCGGCATACATGCTAACTTGGTAGGCCATCAATATTACGTCTTTGGCTATTTTGATTGTCCGACCAAGCAATGAACACGCGTACATGGCGGGCTGGTATATGAATTATATTGGAGGGTGAGTATCAGCCCCAGTTTCTGAAACAAATCTGACAAAGCAGTGTCGCTACAATGATTCTTTGCGCCTGGGCTTCCATCCACCTGCAACATGAACCTCAAGTCCGAACAGTCCTCTTCGCATCAGGGACTGTTCTTACTTACATCTTGACCGCAACCATTCCGCTGGCTGCTTATCCCACCTCCCAAGCGCCTCATTGGCATATTGGTGCCAAGTTGTACATGGGATTTGCGGCCATGTCTGTTTTTGTATACATTGCGATCCATTTTGGCTTTCGACGGGATCAAAAGAAGCGGAAGGCTAATGCGACTGGAAGTTTATAGCGGTGTAATGATTGCAGGATTTGCTTGAATGTAGTCCAATCAGTCATGACATTGCAGTGGATTAGTATCGTTGCGTTTGCAAGATTCAAGACGGGAACAAGGACATTGTGATACCTATAAATACAATTCAAGTATTTTTATTTATTCATCTTAGCTGAGAATGCGTAGATGTGTACCTAGTGTCTGATGATCCGAGGGCTGTATTGAAGGACAAGAATCAAGAGTGAATTGACGTAAGCTGAAGATCTAAATTGCACTCGGATTCGATACTACGTGGATCATGAGCGTACGGCCACAGGTACTTCAAGCTTCATGGCGCACACGCATCATAGATTCTACTGGAATGCTAGAATAGCATGCAATGTTCAGGCTTTGTGGCTGCTTACAGAAACTGCTGCAAGGACCCCAATTAAAGATATTCAGCTTAATATTCTAGGCTAACTTAATAAGGATGCCAAGAGCGCTGCAGTGGCGTAAGATGTCGATCTCAGCATTATTGGCCAATTGGATTTACCGTCCGCAATCGATACCTCAGGAGATGTCATTGTTGCATGCTCAGAACGCCGCTATTCTGACGTGTTCTTATCTCCCAATGTGCTCAGCCCTGGTGATACCATCCAATCATCTAGTTTGTGCAGCTCAGGGCGGTTGTACTCTAAATCATGCTTACATGCGATATTCTTAGATGAGACCAAATGTCTGGTGCAGATCCGCCCATCATTTTCCACATCGCCTTCAGGTAGCCATTGTGGCTATCTCAGGATCACAGCGATGCAAAAGTCCTTTTACAGCTAGTGCTGTGGCTTGGTCGCCGCAAATGACGTTGTACTCACAATGCAGATGAACTCAGTTGACATCAAGGTGAAATGAATATATAGTCGGCTCACTCTTTGCTGCCACTGCGAACTACAACTTTCTCATCAGCACTCATTCCTAAACATGTTCAAAATGGTTCATCTCGGACTCGCCTTTTTGGCCGCTGGCGCCGCGGGGAGCATCATCATGACGGGCGAAGTCCCCATCTTGGGCCCAAGTTTTCCAACCAATTTCAATCCCTCCAATTCTAAAGCTATCAACGATGCTAAATCAAAATTTCCTGACCTGATTGAGGATCTATTTTCCACAAATGTCCTTAACCGCACTGACACCGTATTTGCCGTCGACGTGTTTTCTGCTGCGTCCAATGGTTCAATCTACAGCTACTTCCATGTGGGAGAAGGCCAAAACGCTACGCTCACGTCGGGAGAGCTGAATGAAGAGACGATTTTCCGCACTGGAAGTGTCACAAAGCTTTACACTGTTTACGCCCTTCTTGCCAAGGGGGGAATGGAGATATTCAGCCATCCTGTGACAAAGTATCTGCCGGAACTAGCAGGCAACTCCCAAAAGGACGCTCTAGAGAAGATCAATTGGGAAGATGTCACCGTCGGAGCGCTTGCATCGCATCAAGCCGGCTCCGGGGGAGCAGCAGGTATGCCCTCCACAACCAATTGCGAAGCCGACTCTAAGTTTCAGCCCAGACATTATCACAGAGTACGCAAGTAAACTGGACAAACTCACACCAGACGGTAAGTGTGGAACTGTTTGTCGAGGCATCTGCTTATCAACATAGTGTTTCTAACCTACATGCGGGATGCTAAACACCCCGTCATTTCTCCGTTCAAAACCGCCATTTATTCTGACGGAGGGTTTGCACTTCTCGGTATCATCATCGAGCGCCTCACAGGAAAGACCTACAATGATGCTATGGACGAGCTCATCTACACTCCACTCGGATTGGAAGGGATATCCGCGTCCAAGCCATCGGGTTCGAACTTGAACGCTGTCAACCGTATGGCGATCGATAACACTTCCAGCTGGGGTAACGACATCAACATCGTTAAATCGTATGTGACACTTTCGTGATTCTATCTGCCGAAAATATGCTAAAACCCCGCAGATCTGGTGGTATTTATACCAATACCGCGGCCCTCCGAGCGACTGGTCTTTCTATTCTCAGGTCTGAGCTGCTCTCTCCAGTCACTACCCGCGCTTGGATGAAGCCTCTCAGCGGTACGGGTTCCATAGTCGAGCTGGTGGGTGCGCCCTGGGAAATCACACGTCTGGCCATCCCCGTCACCCCGGGATCGAATCGTACGCGCGTCTCCGACCTCTATATCAAGTCGGGTGGCAACGGAGATTACACTGCCATTCTTGCTCTCTCACCAGATCATGGGATCGGATATTCCGTGTTGGTGGCAGGGAGTACTGCTTCGCGGGCTCGCTGGCCCATCCGTCAGCTCGTTGGTGAAACCTTTGTACCCGCCGCTGAGCACGCGGCAGCCGAAAATGCCAAGCTGAACTTTGCTGGGACCTATGTTGACGAGTCCTATGACGGCACCAATCTCACCTTAACGGTGGACGAAGGCCACCCAGGTCTGGAATTGGAGTCTTTGTACGTGAACGGCACTGAAAGCCGTGGGCTCATGCTGGGAATAACGAGGCCGGGCAAAATCTCAGCACGACTCTACCCATCCGGGGTCAACTCTCATCCGGAATCGTTGGCTTTCCTTTACACGAGCAAAGGGTCTTTGCGCATGTCATACCGCTTGGTTGGTCGTTCATACCCGCTTCCTGAGCGTTCCGAGATAGAAGGCGGAGAAGGATTGTTTGACAATTCCTTTCTATGGATGAATCTTGGATTTTTTGGTTCCACGGACGAGGTTATTTTTGAGGTTGAAGATGGAAAACTGATGAATGTGACTTTTCCGGGAGTCGTGATGAAGCGTATAGCGGAGAGCAACGACTGAAGTTGGATTTTCTGGATCCTTATTGATTATCAACATAAATGGTAATAGATTATAATACATCGAGTTTAATTCAAGAATAGTCTTTCGTGGGCAATGCGGCAAGAGTGCGGGAAAAATTGTCGTTCCGTGACCTTCTGTCTCATTCAAGGCGGTGAATCCTCAAGCAGACTTGTAAGATCCACCATGGTCAGGCAATACAATGATGGACAAAGCAACTGTCAAAGGAAGATTTCAATTCTTTGTAAAAATCTACCAAGCATTTCCCAAGCGCCCTTCACCCATGCCAATCCATTGTCGATTTCCTTTCAAGCCAGCCTTTTCGTCTCAAGTTCGCATCGTATCCACCTAGACCATTTCTTCTGACTGCTTCCCTGTATTCTTTCCCCGTACTTCGTCTGTGCAGAGCCTAACAATCTCTGGATTTATTTGCGGACGCAGCAGCACTTCTTCTTGAACAGACCGCAGTCGCCCTTGGTCATGTGGGAAAACTTTCGGCTACCGCAGTAGTCTTCACACTTGCCACTCCAAGAAGCAGAGCATGAGCTTGGGTGGAAACAGTTGTCGCCGCGGACCTCGAGGCCCTGGACGCCGGATTCCTCAGTTGGTGCGGCAAGAGCGCCGATGACGGAAGCGAGGATGACGAGGCTGAACTTCATTTTAAGGTTGGAGGTGAGTTGGAGTTGAGTTATGTGAGAAGTTGTAGTTTATGTTGGTAAGTTGTTTTGGTTGTTGAGATTGATGGAGTTGTAGTTAATGATGAAGGGAAGGCGTCTATTTATATGTAAAGAGATACTTGATCAAATGGATCTGCAATTAGCCCTCATAAACACGGGCACAATATCCGGCTCAGCCCGACGACCCGCTTTGACAGCCAGTGCACCATTTCGCGTCTTTGTGAGCCGTGGCCAATGAATTGGTATTCTGACCTGGTCTTTGCCGCTTCGAAACGGACCCGGGCTTTGAGGCTGAGAAATGGACACAAGCCATCACGGGCCTCAACATGCATAAGACTACGAGGATGAGCATCCTTTCGGTCTAGGAATCTTCCGATCTTACCATGATGTGAAACGTGTGAATCCAAGATACAGCAAGTTTGTTATGCCTGGATCTGCCAAGCCACTAGCCTGATCCACTTCAACAAGTTGTCCGTACTCTACCTGGGCTTCATCTGGTCGAGCCTCAGACTACTCATCATTTTACTGCATCTCTTTCATTTCCGGCACCTTTTCAGAGTAATCGCTGCCTTAGATTTGTATGCGAACAAAGTGGCAGCGACATGATGCCATGAGGTCGACTAAGCTCTTCTAGCGCCGTCACATTTACCTCATCCAACAATACGCTTAAAATGCTGTGGAGAATGCTTACGGCCCACAAGAGCATGCCCACGCGCACGAGCTGAAATCCATGGTCAACGCTCACGAAATGCAGCTGAACACGTGAAACAAATGTTGATCAGATGACAACTCGTTCTGAGATGAGAATCTATGTAAACTTCATAGCCTAAAGAACAAGTACCTAGCTCCCTTTAGTCGTTCACTGTTGTTGGTTTTACTACAAAACGACTGATGGTCACCAAGAAATAACTATTGAAACATTTTCATCTGACTTGCTACAACTTCAAACATCTGCAAGTAAATCTAAACTGAAAACTGAGCTGTAAGCTGTGCAGATGGTTTATGCGTCGTTAACTCCGCGTGCGGCTGAACAAGACTCATTTCAGCTGCGCCTTGATGCGTTCTCGAAGGCTGTTTCGCGACGGCGCTAAATTTAAGATTGCCATTGGTGCGCCCACACCATCCGAGGACTCTTGGACGGCCTGGAACTCATGGGGACGCCGGATCAGCTCAATTGGGGAAATAAGAGACTGATGCAATGACCAGCACGCGCCAAAATGAAACCAATAGTCGCTCAGGTCTAACCTCCAACAATGAGCCCCAGGAATCCAAGTCTGGGGTCGTATCCCAAGACTCCGCCTTGACGATTACATGTCGTCTATGGGATCTGCAGCGTCCTCCAGGAACAGAAGTATATGGTCAAGTCTTCCGGCGTCTTGCTCATGTACGACTTGACCATCTATAATCCTAGAGAATACCTAAAGATTGAGCAATGCGAAGAGGCAAACCAACAGTATAGCAAACAGTTCAATCATTAAATAAGCCCAGCCAAAGTTAATGAATTACATCTCCTTCACTAGGCTGCGGTTCATCTGCTTCAATGAGTTTGGATGGAGTATGCGGTCCTTTAGCTCCAGATGCGCAATTACATCCGCCCTGCTCGGAACGCCGTTCCCCAGATGTAGAAAAGACTGTGCTAGCTCAAGTTCACCAGGCAATTCCAGTCTTTGACACACCAGCTCCCAGCTTACTCTGCTCTCGGCGCTGAGACCCGCGGGCCAGGTCCGTAAAAGCACAATCAACGGCTTGTGAACCCGTCTTTCATATCGGAAAATGCAACAGTGCGTCCCGAATCCCCACAGCTCCATCATCTCCAATTTTGGCATTTTCAGTACCGTCTTGGCGGCCATCTGAATGACATCGTTAAAGTTCTGGCTAGTCAAAAACCGAGAGGCGAGCGACAGATGCCTCAAGTTGGGCCATTCAAAACGGCCACCGCGTTCCGAATGGCGGATGTCGGCTTCGAAAAATTCCCTCGCCTCGGCAAAGAAGGAAAAGTGTAGTTCCTCCAGCTTCTGACTGACGCTGACGAGCGTTTGGCCAAAGGATACATCGCTGATGAAGGGCTCCGGTCTCTGCATGACCCGATACTCTCGCTCAAATGCAGACACGCGCTTGAGATGGCGGCTAAACTTGAGCGCGTCGTGGAACAGCTGAACGTGGCTTTCGTGTCGTCTTGCCTGGCCCGCTCTGTCTGGAGTGCGCCACGACTCATAGGTAAACTCCTCCAGCCTGGTCAAGGAGCGGATCATGGGCCACAGCGCCTTGCTCCCCGAGAAGCCTCGATAGAATTGCCCTCTGATGATGAACGACTTGACTGCTTCCACTTTTCGAAGCCGCTTCCTCGTCCTTCTAACGCACGCCGCACGCATGTCAAGCTTGAGTCCCTGCGAGGGACCAAAGGCTCTCTGCATCGCCTCGAGTCCCGGGTGCCACACTCTTGCGCTGTCTATCCAGCCATGGCCGTCCACAGGAAAAGCCGGTCCCTTGCTCACTCTGCCAAAGGTAGTATCCCATTGTCGTGACGCCAGCTCCCTGAAGTGGTGGACCAAGTCGCTGGGCGAATGGGCGCTCAGTTCCAGCGTCATGCCTGGATCTGCGTCTCCTGGCCTTGGCCAATCCGCAAGAGCTTCAAAAAGGGACCAGATTGTGTTTGTGAGCAAAAATTCGTGTTTTCGGATCTCTTCTCTTGATTCTGGCTTGTCGCAGTAGTGACAGTCGTAGTCGGGCAGTTCAAGCCGCAGCCATACCCATTTGACATGCGTCCTTCTCTGACCTCGAACAATGCTGGCAAACTCAGAAATGTCCGACTGGTGGATTGTGAGATGGCTAAAAGTACATCTTTCAACGAAACTCTGCCATTCTTTGCAGACAGTTGAGAGAACACTCCGGGGCCTGTGCTGTCGTCCCGGGCGTCTTCGGCGCTTGTCGATCATCAACAACCCGAGCACCTCGATGCGCAGCTCTGGTGGTAGATGCTTCCAATCAGCCATTGTAATTCAGAGCCTTCGTCACTGATGTTTGAAATCGCCAATTGCCGCTCTATTGTACAGTGTTGCATGGTAATTGATGGGCTCTCCGGGTGCATGGCAGACTTTTTTACCTTGAGTTTATCAAATTTTATCACCTTGATAGTATTTTATGTATCGACGCAATGCTAGCCTTGTTGAGCCTACAGCTAGATTTAAATGCAATGCTAAATAGAACCGTTGACATATTCGGACTTGCCTTTGATGCTACCAGTACTCTTGCTTCTTTACTAGTTCATTCATCTGCGACCCTGGCTTCTCCTGTCCGTCCTTGTCCAGAACCAACCCCAGCATGTTATTCTGCGTAGCCCTTACCGCTACGGTTTCCCGCCACAGAGATTGATCCATCTTGCTGGCCCCCTCTCCCTCCAGCTCGGGCGGCGAATTCGATCTCCACGCCAGGGCCAGAAGATCTTGCAAATCTTCCACGGCCGCCACTGTGTTGGCCCTAAACACCAAGGTGACCACCCAGTAGGTGATGATGGCAACAACATACAGGGAAATGGCCACGTAGGCAAAGATCAACGAGGCCGAGGTCAGACCGTACCCATATCCGTACCGCTTGACCTCAAAGTTCATTGTTACTGTAAAGTTTTTCCACGCGCTAATGTATGACTCTGCCGTTCCATCGTAGTCGTACCAGTCGCCGTTCCAGTTTTGGTACGTGCCGTTCGGGTACATGACCATCTCCTTTCTGGTGTCGTCGCCGCGTGATCCCAAATACAGCAAGGAGATGGTCCCGTCTGCTTGTGGCTTTTGGGCAACGATGACGCTGGCCGATGACTTGGTTCGCGCAACGGCATCCGTCACCATGGCACCCGTGATCTTCTCCATGTACTTTTCCACCACGCGGTCGCCCGCCTCTGTGTCCGCCTCGGCCGTTCCCGGGAGGAAATAAGGTTCATCGTCCTTGTAGGTCTGCAGCGGCCCAAGCAAATACTTTAAGCTGTCGATGCTGGCGTTGGGCAGCGCAGAGTTGCTGACGCCCGCCGTGTAGTTGCCCAATGCCAAGTACGGCAAATAGGTGTTGTCAAACGCGATGGAGCGGCCGACAGTTGCCTCGGGATGCTCGTCTTTCCACGTCTGCTCGTTGGTGAAAATAGACAAGTCTGTCAAGTTGGTCAAGATTGATTCGGAATCGGTCGAGTTGGCCCAGTAATGGGTAGGAATCCAGTGTGCCATATAACTGCACGCGAGGACGCGCATGCCGCTTTTGTTATCCTGGCCAATGTACGGAGAGGCCGCCGAAAACAAGAGCGACGACACGTACGAGCCATCCGACGTTGTCTTTCCTCTGCTCGTGATGTAGAACCCCGCCGATGGGTTTGAATCGTCCCACACTTTGTTGTGGATGGTCCATGTCTTCATCCCCTCCCGCATCTGGACGCAAGTATCATCGCTGAAGCAGTTTAACTGCTCGTAAGGGAATCTCATTACAGGTTTGTTGACAAAATCGTATGTTCGGTTGTTCCACACCCGACACTTGGCGTTGACGAGCGGCTGGTAGTTTGGTGAATCTCCAAGGCTGAGCCTGTAAAACTCCGTCTCGGAAATCTTTCCAGCCCGTTCTCCTTTCAGGTAGCTCTTGAACTGGCCCAGTGCTGCAACCGTCAGGGCTGTGGGTGTAGACAAGAAGGTCCCGGTGTCATTGTTGGAGACCATGTCCAGCCGGCGACTGACCTGACCTGATGGGTCTGAAAAGGTGATGTTGTCTGTCAAACCTGAAAAGTACCAGCCGGTAATCCAGCCGTAAATGTTGGAAAATCCTCCCCCGGGACACTGAGGCACAAAGGCACCCTGGAGCGTCTGGCAATCCAAGCTGGCATTTGACGTCGTGCTGGTAAGGATCTGGGGCCAGGCTTCCGAGATGCGCGACGACGTGTATAGGGGTAGCGAAATCTGCGAGAAGGCGTCTGGGATCGGGTACAGCCCCAGCTTGGGCACGATGAGAATAGCAGCTGCTGGGCCAGCGACGGTGCCAAGGATGACGCCGGCCACCAGCGTAGCCGCCAGCCAAATAGCTCGAGGTGCGCTCCTCCAGAAGCGAGGGTTGACGATGAACTTGATCTCAGATACTCGGTAAGCACCGGTGAGGAGACCGTACGGGACTCCTTCCTTGACGAGATGTCGTTTGTAAACGTCCACGGTCATGGCTCCCAGGCACATGACCACCAGGATTTCGTATCCCTTGGCCGCAAACTGGACGCCATTGATGATGTTGTTGGGCGTTGATTTGATGAAGGTATAGTCTTTGTGGTGGATTCCGCTGATGGGGAACCAGAAGCGCTGGTTAAAGTTGATCCAAAACAGCACGGCCGTGATTCCCAGGGAGATTATGCACAGCACAAGGCTGAACCATTTGGCTCGCACGCCTTGGATCACTTGTTCTGATTTATTCATGCTCGAGTACTGCATTGGCCTTGATGGTGCAGAGACACCTGAGGGGAATACTGAGATAAATACAAGTGATCAAACAGATAACGCGTGGTACACAGCCATGGATCGCCGGCAGCCTTGGTTAGAATATGGTTAATTTACTCAATCGGGCAGATTCGACGGCCCGTGACAAGCAATTCAGCCATTTCCTGCCAGCCTCATGCGTCACCTTTTCTATGATTGGCGAAGCTGGGCAAGCTGAAGCCCCATGTACGCATGTCAGATTAGTCTATGAGTCTGAATGGTTGGACTAAAGCCCGTGGCTTGAGCCGGAGATTTAAGATCCCCAATAGCTCAGCACCACGTCTAAAAGGCGGCTTCTTTCGTCATATGATTGGTGGCCTTGCGAGGAAGACGGCGAGGCCTGGCAGCACCCTGAAAATCTGCCTGCTGTAAGTCCTGCCGATCATGAACCGCCCGGAAGGTATAGCAAGCAAGAGACGCGTGGCCGAGAGCCGCCGAGCCAGTCTTGGCAAGCCCAGAAATGGCAAGCCCAGAGATGAACATCTCAGACCGCCTCAGTGAAACAATGTCAGCCTGAGACGAAACAGGCCTGCATGCATTTGCCGCGCGCGAACATGTGCGGCTAGGACGAGGCGTTTTCATATTTGGCCAATCTTTGACGCCGACGTGTGCTCATTCATAGCTTTAGTGCAAGGCATTGTACGATTGTCTCGCCAAGCCCGGTTTTGCACGAAACGCGTCATTAGACTGTGGTTGAGCACGCAGATGAAGGCAGCGGACAGCAAGACGCGTAGTTGTCCAACTATTCTGAAGCTCAATTACAGTCCTCATTAGACTGCTTCCTTGTGCGGCTGAGAATCGTTCGCGACCTAATTCTGTTTGACTCGGGCGAACCGTCGATCGATCTAGCGGACAAAACGCTCCGACTGGTCGGGTTTCGTGACAGACCCATCGCAGTCTATTACGCACAAGCATAAGATTTGCCGCTGCGGCCCAATATTGCCCCGTGGCGCAGAGCCTCAAATGTGTATGAGACCAGTTGGAGAGACCCCTTTGATCCAAAGCTAGAGGCCTCAAAATGACGGGTTCCATTCATTGTCGATGAATGTTTGGTGGATTGTGACCGTTGCCAAAGACCCGTCAAGATTTACAGGCTCGACCCGATGACCTCGTTCAGCCAGATATTCACAATTCAATCTAAATTCCGCTACAATCTTGTTTATTCCTAAATCAATGCTTCTATTCTATCCTTAGTCTCCAACCTACCCTACATCTTGCTATCGCCAACATCAATTTGCATTCGTGCAATGAACTTGTGTTATAAGTGAAATGGACAAATAAAAGTCTCAACACACGTGTCCAGCTAGCTTACACCCAGCTAAAATCAAGTCCAAGCTTGTGTAAATTCAATCGTTCATGAAACGCCAAAACATTCCAGAATCCATCCTTTGATCTAGTTCCATACCAATGACCTCATAGAAGCATCGGCATCGTCCGCGCCGAGTTTCATCCCCACAATGACAGACTACGGAATTCTATCTAGATGCATTGTCAATTGATCATGTGCAAGGGGCGAAATCGTTACTGAGACGGAATAATTATCATTTTAATCTATGTCATCAAGGTGGCTTAGTCTCCCTTGCGTCATCCGGTCCTGTGTAGCCCTTGCTTCTAAAGATGGCACTTGGCCCTCCACGCATTCCAATCATTAAACGTGTTCCTTATTTGGGGAGAGCAGCGGGCATGTAGGCCTGGTTGGGCTTAACAACCTGGCCGCTGGCGAGCTGCTTGTCGGTGTAGGCGGGCCAGATAATCTGCTTCTTGCTCTTGGAGACGACAGACATGGTGGTGAAGCCGTTGCCGGGGCCGAACTGGCCGCTCCAGCCCGAGGTGATGGTGAAGTCGCCGCAGACGGTAGGGCCGCCGTTGGCCTGCGAGGCTTTTGCGGATGCCGCAGTGCTCTTGACGATGTACTTGCAGGTGGTGGCAGCACCGGAGCCGGTCGAGATGGCAAAGTTCCAGGTGCATGTCTTGTCTGCCGAATCGCAGACGCGGTTGAGAGTCTGGATGGTCCATTGGGAGTTGGTAGCCATCATGGAGACGGTTCCGTCGGCGGGAGCGGCTAGGCCGGTGCTGGCGAGGAGGGTGACGAGGGCAGCAGCAGAGAACTTCATGGTGAAGGTATTAAGTGATTAAGTTTAAGAGGTTGAAGAGAGAGTTGTGATGTTTGTAAGTGTGCGAGTGTCTTGAGCGAGAGTGTTGAGAGTGATGAGGAAATCAGACTGAGGGGAAGTCGACTGGTCTATATATACGTTTTTCGCGTCCCATTCATCTCCTCCACCTGCAGTGAATATACGAAGAATGGGAATTAGATGGTGATGCCCTCTGCTCTGACGATCATGCTTTGGACGGTGCATGGGCACACCAGGCGTGGGCTTGGACCTTTTGGCACCCATGGCGCACGTCTAGGTTTCGGCTTCTTTTCTCAGCCCTGGCTCCCTTTGGCTAGGCACTGATCTCTTCTTTTTTTTCCTCCTTGGGCATGCAACACGAGCTGATGATCGGCGAATTTGGCACATCTCGTATTCCCCGCGTCCCGTGCCTCTGCCGCCCATCAGTCGATCTTTTGCGGGGACGGGTACCACAAGGGCAGAGGGAGATGGCGTGAAGGGTGCTCGTTAATGTCACTGTTAGCGGCCAAGCCGGAATGGAGTCGCGACTACTGCCACTGCTCGTATTCTGGTTTCGCGCCGGCTGTATGCCTGGTATGGATGGGCACCCCGCAAAAAGGAGCCGCTAGCCAGAATCCCTGATGGCATAGCCGACGCGCCTGTTCATCTGGTCTCAATTTGTCAGGGTCGCACTGAGATGAGATGGCGTCGTGCTCTGACCTGAAGGACTACCATCAAACCTTGTGCTCAAACCAGGTGCCTGGTGCAATCAATCAATGCCCGTGTCACTCGCATTGCCGTGTGCCCAACAGCTTCAGCTTCAGCTCCCCGCTAGCGCAAAGCTCATTTGCAAGGTTATTTTTTGAGCCCTTGCCACCCAGACCACGCCAGCGAATAGCCAGCCCTGCGAGGGAGCCGGCTAAATGGTAATACGGATATTGGCCAGGGGTCAGAGGGTCAGAGGGTCAGAAGGGCCAGAAATAAAGGGCATCTCTATTCTTGTCTGTTTGAGGTTGACGCACGGCTTTACTCCGTATTGATGTAGCTTTTTACCGACTTTTGGTGCAATGATTATCGCCGTTCAATGTCCTTTTTACCATACTCCGAAGGCGTCATTTCAGAACCAGCCAGTCTTCCGACTTCCGAGGCCACATGGTCGGGATGCGAGGGGGATGCGAGGATGCGACGCAGGGATGTCAAAAGAGGGGCAGGGAGACACGGAAATGAGTAGAATTGCCAGGGCAGCAAAGACAAAAGGAAGCCACTGACACATCGACGTCATTGTAACTGGTCGAAACGTCAATATTCTAGAACCTGCCGAGTGGACCGAAATGGCAAGGCCCGCGTCCGTGTCCGTTCCGCAGTCTCGTGTTGACAGAACTCAAACCATTAAGTCGTAGGGGCGGTCAGTTTAGTCGGTACGCAATATGCATTCCCTTTGCAGCACAACGCGGTGGTAACCTTGCCTCAGATGTCTGCGGTTCGCTCCGCCACCAATGGACGATGGCTGCACGGTTGCAATGCCCTGCGGAATGCCATGAAGCCACCCACCTCGGTACCAGGTGCGCCGGCGCTAACTGACAGCTGCGGAACCCACGTTGCACACACACCCTAAAGATTTTACTATATTTCGTTGCTATCAAACAAGCATGACTTTTCTAATCATAACATGACCCATCTATTTGCCCTGTCCTCCAGTCGGCACCTTGAACAGGACAGCGCGTCCCTCAGGGCCCTGGCCGAGAGCCTTGTCGACTCGGAAGAATCCCTTGCGCTCCAGCTGGAGGAAGTCACCCTCCTTGAGCTCCGAAATGTTTGCGTCCACAAACGCCTCCACCTTGGTCGCTGTGTTCTCGGCCAGGAAGTCGTCGAGCTCGTCGTCCTTCTCCAGAGTGTCCTTGGTGATGAGGTAACCAAACTCCCACAGCTCAGCCTCGACCAGGTTGGCAGCTTCGGATGACAGCCACGTCACCTTCTTCTCCGTCTTCTTAAAGTCTCCCTCCAGGTGCAGCTCCATCTGCAGCTCCTTGATGGGGCTGGCAGAGCTGTCCAGGCCGCGCACGATGGCGTTGCCCCAGCTCATCAGCGTAATCTCCTCGTCGGCCTTGAACGACGCAACGTCGGCCTGCTCCAGGATGAGCTTGCTGCCAAACGTCACCTGCTTGTTGCCGACCTCGGGGTTCTTGACGTGCTTGGGGCGCTCCTCCTTGTAGGGAGCCTCGGGGCCGTTGCTGAGCGTGACGGCAACAGCGTCCTGCTTGTCAATGGCCATGAATCGGGGGACCACGGGGTCGAGCATGCGCTTGTTGATGTTCCAGATGTTGGTCCAGTCCATGGTGACAATGTTTCGGCTGGGGCCCTGCTTCAGCATGAACTCGCGGAGAGCGGCCACGGTCAGACCGCGACGCAGGATACCGCGAACGGTGGGCATGCGAGGATCGTCCCAGCCGGTCACGCGGCCGGTGTCGACAACCTTGGTGAGCTTTCGCTTCGACAAGAAAGTCTTGATGAAGTTGATGCGGGCAAACTCCCATAGGTAAACCTTGCGGAGCTTGAGGTTCTCGAGGAACCAGTGGTACTGCTCGTTTCGGTCGGCGTACTCGGTCGTTCGCAGAGCGTGGGTGACGCCCTCGAGGCTGTCGACGACGGGGCAGGCAAAATCGTAGGTGGGGTAAATGTTCCAGGTCCAGCCGGTGCGGTGGTGGGGAGCGGGCTCCTTGTCCTTGAAGTTGGGGAACCGGTAGATGACGGGGTCTCGCAGGGAGCCGTTGCTGGACGAGTAGTCGATGCGGGCGCGGATGCAGTGCTTGCGGCCCAGATCGGTGCCAGCCTTCATCTCGCGGAACATGGCCAAGCTCTCCTCGGCGGGGCGGTCGCGGCACTTGCTGGGGAGGCGGTTCTTGCGGTCCTCCTTCTGGATCTCCTGATCCGTGTCGTCGGCGTAGGCACCACCGTCGAGGATCATCTGCTCGGCCACATCGTAGAGCTGCTGGAAGTAGTCGCTGGTGTGGGACACGCTGACGTACTTGATGTCCATGAGCTCGAGATCCTTGAGGATGGCATCTTCAAACTCCTGCTTCTCCTTGGTGGGGTTGGTGTCGTCGAAGCGGACCAGCAGCTTGCCGTCGGTGGCCTGCTTGGCAAAGTAGTCGTTGAGGAGGGCGGCCTTGGCGTGGCCAATGTGCAGGTAGCCTGAGGGCTCGGGGGGGAATCGGGTCACGACGCCGTTCTCGGTGTTGGTCAGGCCAATGTTGTAGTTGGCTCCGCTCTTCTTCTCGGCAGCCTTCTTGGGCTGGGCCTTGTCCTTGAGCTCGGGGTGGGCGTCCTCGATGTACTTGAACCATCGGGTGACATTGGCAAAGGCACCCTTGCGGACGAGGCCGATGGCAACCTTGCTGGTGCGCAGCGCCGTCCACAGCTTCTCGTCGGCATCGCCCAGGCTGTAGCCGCTGATGTAGGTTCGAAGAGTCAGGAACTTGTCGAGCTCGGCGAGGATAGGCTCGGCCGATTTGAAGTCGGCCGTGTTGAGCGCGGGGGCGTGGGCCTCGACGTCAAAGGAGGCCATGATGTCTGTCTGCGGTGATTGATGTGTGTTTGACCTGTGTCGTTCTTTGGTCCTTTGTGCCCCGCACTATGTGCCTGGTGTTTTTTCTTGCCCACCAGATTTTGGAGGGGCAACTTTGGCGGGGTCTTGGATGACTCAGAATCGGTGGCACGTGATCTTGACCAAGTTTTCACCCGATGAGCTGATCAATTACTGATCTTTGTAGTTTCTTGTGAAATTCGAGTTTCATTGCCATCGTCATTTCATTCCCTTTATACACTCGTCCGCGTCCGTAATCGCTTGTTTGATTCATCCGGGCCGGCCCGGTCACCTTCATCCGGTTTGTGGCAAACGCAAGGACCATGGCGTTATTGTCATTCCACGTCCCGAAGCCGGACATGTAGTCATTGCATTTTAGAGGTGACTGACGTTCATGGATAATCGGGTGAACATTCGTCAGGCCAAATTTGATGAGCCGACTCGAATCAGCGGTGAATGTGGCCTGTTAATTTCGGGTTGCCAAACTGACAGCTGAACATCGTATCTAGGATTATCACGACTGCTCAGTAACGAGACGAATGAGAATTCTTCATGCTGAAGTCTACCGCTATTTATGCCATATCACAAGGAACGCGCAAAGAGTCACGAATGGCAACCCTCTCTAGGTTTACGGTCATTTCTCCACATTTACATGCACGCAAACCAAAGAATCAATGATTGACAACGGTAAACTTTATTTCGACAAGCTATAGCTCCAACTCAAAGCCACATCTAAGCTTGCTTCTCCTTGGTCGCCTTGACCAGCCCGTCAAGCCAGTCCTGGTGGCCGTTCAACATGGGGTTAGGCTTGGTCGTGGCCAGCTGAGCAGCGGGCTTTCCAATTTGGGACTCCTGCGTGAGGATCCTGACAACTCCCCATTCGAGATCCTCCACAAGCCATGCATGGTACACGTCCAATGCCGAATCTTCGTCACCATCCTGCCAAGCTCTCCATGCAAGGCGTCCAGGGGTAGCGGCAGTGGGTGTGACGGACTCGTACACCTCTGACTGCAGAGGAGGAAACCCAAAAGTCGAAAAGCTGAATTTGTCTCCCTTTTCTAGAACGGGACCAGAGGTGGGTGGAGTGACTTGTGCAACGTTGTTGTAGTAGGATTCCCACTTTGTGATGTCGGCGAGGAAAGCCCACACCTGAGCGGCGGTGATGCCTTTGACAATCACCTCGTTGGAGACATAGTTGTCCGTGGTACCAGGAAGGTAATTTTCAGGCCAGAAGATGTGAGAGGGCATGGTGAGATGGATGAAGTCTGATGGATGAAGTCTGATGGATGAAGTCTGATGGATGAAGTCTGATGGATGAAGTCTGATGGATGAAGTCTGATGGATGAAGTCTGATGGATGAAGTCTGATGGATGAAGGTATGATTGATAAAGGTCTGATGAATTGAGTCGGTCTGATTGATGAAAAGATACCTGGAGCTGGCGAATTCACACTTAAATACAACCTGAATCTATGAGACTGAGGCACGAATCATGCCAATGCCGCATCATTTCGCGAAATCCGCCACAGAGTGGAGCGCCTTTTGCCTCTCTCGCACCAGACCGATATTGATTGGATCTTTGCATCTTCATGCGAGTCTCCACTGCGGGCCGGATTTCAGGAAACCATACGGTATTGATTAATAATTTAGTCTACGGACAAAGCATTTCCAAAACAGATTATCCCCGGACCACCAAAACCTAGATTATTAAGCGACAAATAGACTACACGGCCAGCCGAGGAACGGCAGACCGGCTTCCGATTGGGAGAAATTGCCCGCGTCGCAAACTACCGTTTCCATCAAAGATTGCTGCGGAGGATGGAAAACTCGTCCATCTTGGCAGCCGTCTTGTTCAACGGCGCCGTTTTGCCCTCAAACACAAACGTGAAAAATGACGACAGCGCTTCCGTGAGCACGCTGCTCAGCTTCTCCGCATCAATCGTTCCGATCATGGACGCAATCTGAGACTTGGCGCTGTCGGGGAGTCCAAGAGCGCTGATGATGAGCGGCAAATCCATAAACGATCCGTGCACAGTCCCAGCAATCGCCGCCTCGACCTTGGGACCTCGCAGCTTCTTCCAAAACTGAGCCCACGTCTCGTCCTCGGAGCGGTGGTTTGGTCGGCCAAGGAGGAAAAAGGGTTTTTCAAGTCCTTGCGAAAGCGCGGGCTCGAAAAATCCTCCATCCAGGTCCACGCCTCCATCCACTCGAGCGTCGTTGAGCATGACTGCCGCAGCACTAGCTCCGCCAAGCGAATGACCCCAAACCACGATTCTGCCAAAGTCAATCTGACCAGGAAGTCCTTTGGACAGAGACGATGAATCCTTCAACGTTGAAATCACAAACTTGAGGTCGGCAGCTCGAACCTGGACAGTATTAGCGTTGTTGGTCAAAATGGGTGAGGAGTGTTACCTTGGTCAATTTCTCCAATGGCCCGGTTTCTTCTGAAATGTTTGCGCTCCCAATTATGGAACCATCCGGGAACTCGACAATGCTGGCATCATATGGGTGATCGACCGTGACAACCACGTATCCTCGGCTGGCAAGGGACAGTGCCATGGCCCCATACAAGAGCCTAGAGTTTCCAGATCCAGGAGAAAAGACGGCAAGGGGATAAGCATGCTTTGAACCACATGCCTTTGCGCTTGAAACGCTGCACACCTCCAACTTGAGCTCGGAGAATGTGTCGTTGTCGAGTCCCATGGCCGATGCTTGCTGCCCGTAGAACTCTGCGGTGGCCGGAGGCATGTACGCGGCCTCTTCCTTGGTACACCAGCTGGAGTTGACGGGCCAGAACATGGAAGTAACGAGTTTTCGTTTATGCTGGTTGGTCTTTGGGGCGTATGGGTCGGTGCGGCTGTTGTCCGTCATCGAATGAACCCGTGTTGCCACAGAGTATGAGCCAGTAGCTGGATGAAGCAGGACGGCTTCCGCCACGGCGAGAAAAGGAACAAACTGTGAGAATCGCATTCTGAAGCTGAATTGAACTTGAGAGCAGGTAAGATGCTGATTTCAATCACATCTTTGATCAAGTGTTTATATACCTATTCCAGCTCAACATACTCCAAGACCCTATTCCTATTTTGGATGTCATCGAGCGAGACGATCAGATGTGGGGCAGCGTTGGTCTGACATCAGAGCTGAACGGGACACACATTAGCGTCGCCAGATGGGTTCCTAAAAGGGAATAGACTGTCCGCTTCCATTTCGTGGGATCGATGCCATTTCGGGCGAGCCTTCAACTTGTTCATCTTCCAACACATTGACATCTCAGTTTTGACAAGATGCCCCTTGGACCCTTTGATCGCCGCAAGAAACGATCCCGATGTGGCCCTTGCTCGACCAGCCACCTCAAGGTCTGGCCCACTTAGTCGCAGGCCAGGACGTCACTAACAGCTCACAGTGTTCCGGAAGTCTGCCCTGCAGCAACTGTGAAAAAAAGGGCCTTGCCTGTAGCTACCCAAGCTCTACACAAACCAAAGGCTGGATTCAAGTCGACAAGGGTTCGCAAAAGACGATTGCCAGTTGGTCCAAGGCGCCAGAGCCGCGCACAAAACTCATCAAGAGCCCGCAAACCGACCCAATGGCCTACTACTTCTACCACTTTGATCTGTTCCTCCAATGCAATAATTTTGGTATCCATGGCATCTCCTCTGCCGACATTAAGGAGCTGATGCAGCGCTCCACTCGTGGAGAGTACCTTGAAGACGCCATAATTTCCCTAGGTGCCATGGCCTCCACTAAGCGAGGCACGACTGACCCTGTTCGAAACCGGTTTGCACTTCAATCATATGCAAAGTCTGTTGCCGGTCTTCGGGATGCACTTTCACACCATTCTACAAGTCCACAACTTCGACTCAATGTGCTTTGGGCTACCCTGATACTCGGATTGTTTGAGGTTAGCCAGCGCATTCTTTATCTTTCTGCCGCTAACCTTGTTCTAGCTTATGATTGACTCTTCTGGTCAAGGATGGTTGCAACATCTCGTCCATGGAACTTCGAGAGCGCTCATA
This sequence comes from Calonectria pseudoreteaudii, assembly GCA_001879505.1. Classification (NCBI taxonomy): domain Eukaryota; kingdom Fungi; phylum Ascomycota; class Sordariomycetes; order Hypocreales; family Nectriaceae; genus Calonectria; species Calonectria pseudoreteaudii. The sequence goes on along the minus strand of KV875241.1, from coordinate 1,054,311 downwards.
GCCAGCGGGCCTGCCGCTTGCCAATCCGGGCTAGGCCAGAGGTTCTTGATGGAAGTCAAGATATTCGAGGTTTGCAGGTCGATTGTCTTTAACGAGTCGAGCTTTCTTGTACAGCCAGGGTGGAGGAATTTGCCAGCGCACTTTCAAATGAAGCAGAGCACCCCATTGGATGAGATTTTGGATATTATACTGAGTTGTTCTTCTCTGCGATCTCAGTGAGCACTTTTCCATTGTCATCAGATGTACACTAACACATAAAGGGCCGCAGAATTCATCTCATCAATGAAATGGACAGACGTGACGACGGCCAATGAGATTTCCTTGCAAGGATTCTGTCAGAGACAGGCTTTGGACACATGGGCCATTGTGAACATGGACACGCTCAAACTAAAGCCTGACGCAGATGGCTTTGACCTATTGGCTCTCATCTTCCATGCCGCAACGAGCATTTACCTGTCAGGAGTCTTTGACTATGAAATCGTGCACTGGAATAATCTCGAGCTTCCTGTCGCTACGCTAGGCGAAGATGAGATTCAAATGCACGTGGGCACCATTCTCACACTAAGCCACACCTTACTTGAGCAGCACAAAGTCTCGTCTGTGCTTCTCTTATTTCCGCTGCGAGTAGCTGGAGCCCGATCTCGCCAGCAATGGCAAAGAGATTCGATTGTCCGTCTTCTCGCCAAAATTCAAGACACATTTGCCGTCGCAGCAACATTCAAACAAGAACTGGAATACGTGTGGAGCAAAATGAGATAACTATGGGTATTTACATTACATTCTTATGCATCTGTGGCTTGGTTCCTGGGTCACCCGGTTGAGCCCCCAGCTTGTTTTTTTACTCAGACTTAAATTCCTATGCATCAAGATTTGGATTCGGCTCGCCAGTGACGCGCGCTCGTTCCCTCATAGACGCCTCCTTGTCGAGAGCGCCAGGGCTGGCAATCAGAGACCCAAACAGGTTGAAGACGTTGTTGGCGCGAAGGGTCATGCAGTAGTACAGCGTGATGCCAGTCACAATCATTTCTTCAAGGCAGGCCGAGTCGTTGGCTTTGGGCCCCACCAGCTCGAGGTTGGCCATTTTGTGCACGGCAAAAGAGTTGGCGTTGAAGCGCGCCACGGGCAGCTGGTTCTCGTCCATGCAGGTAAAGGTCCAGTTCTTGAGGCCCGTCTCGCCGGACCACGTCATGGCCACGGGCACGTTGGGGTCCTCGGAGTAGTTGTACGAGAGGTGGGTGTAGGCCGTCTTGATGCGCCTGAGGGCCTTGAGCTTGCCCTTGATGCCGTGGAGGTCGTAGTCTGCATCAATGTTGACCGTGTGAACCTTTCCGGTGCCAATGATGATGTCGCCGGCCACCTTTTTGAAGATGATGGTTGGCGATAGAGGATTCTTGTAGTCAACGTAGTAGATGGGGTCCTCGGGATTTCTCGTGTCAACGATCCGGGCGCCCCACTCCTTCCAAGAGAAGTCGATCGTGAGAGTAACTTCGGCCATTGTTGAGGTGGTTGTGAATGAAGCCACTGCTTAACTTTTGGGGTTTGTACGATAATATAGCCGCTATGACCATGCATCACCTCAGCCTGTGCCTGGTTCAGCTGTATGACATAATGAGGCGCAGCCTTTGGAAGTATGACTAGCCGCTTTGGGTGGTGCTAATCAGCCACGGTGCTCCTAAGCTTGATCAGGATTAACGTCGCGATTTGCACCAGGGCTCGATCCTGGATTGCTTTGGCCATGACCACACATGTAAGCTTGAGTAATCAGTCCTTTCATTATTCTTCATGCACTCGAACTAATCCGGAGCAATGGCGGGAGTCGTTCTGGGATGCCAGTGGATTACCTAAGCTTGGATCACATGATGCCCAACCGTCAGTGAATCACATGAACGTTTGCGTGATCACTGATTGCCAGTGTCACTCCAGACGTTCTTCCACCTGCGTGATTCACTGATTGCCTGTTTCAATCCAAACATTCTTCCACCTGCGTGATTCACTGATTGTCTGTGTCAATCCAAAAATTCTTTCACCTACGCGATTCACTGGTTGCCAACTGCTGTCATTCATTGTCAGTCCAACCCTTCTTCCCTCGCTTTTGTCACTCCTTGCCCAACCCTTTTCTCCCGCACATTTCCTCTTCTTCTTCATTTCAACACTCTCATCACAATGAACATCAAGAGCAACGACGATTTTATGACCAATCCTATTGTACATCTCTGGCCTTACATCTCTCTGGCCTTACATCTCTCTGGCCTTACATCTCTCTGACCTGCCATCAAAATCGACAAGTATACGCCTGTTTCCATTGTCGAAATGCCCGGCTGACTCAAGACAGGAAGCTTCAAGACGAGTGATCTGCTCAACCCGGGCGACTCAACTGCAAGCTGTTGACCGAGACGAGCGATCTGGAGAGTTGGACTCGTCGTGTTGGGAGATTCCTGGAGGGCTAGTTGGCCCGGAACAGGTTGCTCGCCGGGCTGTCAGCCAACAAGATGTGCGATCCGGACGCTGATAGACAACCTTGGAGCCGAAACAAGGTCAGTGATTGCATCGAGCGTCTTGCACACATCTCCTCGTTTCCATCGCTGATTTCTTTACAAGAGTTGGACTTTTTAGTGAACATGGACTGGACATTGCTCCATGGTGCTGTCCGTTTGGATGTAGTCTACGTCTGGATTTGGTAGGCCTTGCCCACATCTCCCCGTTTCCATCACTGACTTCTTTACAGGCAGATTGATCGTTGAAGCTGTTGGGCCCCGTTTCCTCCCATCATATCACAATGGCTGACAACAGCACCGTTAAGATCTTCATGGCCAACCCTATTGTACATCTTGGTTCCTGGGTCACCCGGTTGAGCCTGCAGCTTTTAGCAACGCGATGGCGCCGCGGATACGCCTGTTTCCACTAGACCAACGCCATCGATGCTGCCATCAGGCCGAGAAGAAGGCTGGTCCTTGAGCACGAAGGGAGCTTCAGCTGGGAAACATCCAACCTTGGAGACATTGAAGCTCATGGCTGGGGCTGAATCAGTAAGTTGGTGTCTCGATGAGGCGCCTTGCGCCCTCTCGTTTCAATTCGCTGACCTTCTTTGCAAGCAGATATCGGTTTGATTTGATAGAACCACATCAAACACAAGTCGCTGGGCTTATTTCTCAGTGCGATGCGAGTCACGGATATTAGGTGCACAATATGAAAATGAAACGCCTGTTTACTGACCATCGGCTGACTTGAGACAGGAAATGGTTGTTGAGAAAGAGGCACAAGACTAGTGCCATCCGCGGCCACCCGAAAGACACCGCCGACAACGAGGCCCTTCAAGTTGCCGCTGCACATGTCGGATCAAATTTGGAACAGGCAAAGGGGAAGCTTCGTCTCCTGTAGGAGAGAGCCAACGGTAGCAAGTGGTAACCAAATCCGCAACAGCTGAAAAAGGAGGCAGGTGTCTATGCCAGGACACCTGGGTACATCCGTGGCAGCTTCTACAGTTTTGGTGTCATGATGCCCAGCCCGACATTCCCAGATTTGCACATGCCGTGCTGGCGTTGATTTCGGCCCAGCTGTGCGAATCGTGGGGGATTCCAAAGCGTTGGACATGCTCGGGGACTCCAAGGCTTTTTGCACGACAACACAGCGACTTCGGTGCTGCTTTCAGTCCGGCGGCACATTTTTGCGGCGCTATCAGACGTGGTAAAAATAGATGGCCTGCCCGTGAACGGGAAGCTGTGTCTCGAGGCTCAACAAGCCCAGCTCTCCCAGCGCGATGCAAGCCATGGATATTCACGGTACGCCTGTTTTCCCGACCATTGACAATTCCCGACTGACCCAAGACAGGAAGTGGTTGTTGAGAAAGAGGCAGGTGTCCATGTCATAGGCCTTAAACATGCTAACCACAAGGGCGAATTTCTCACAAACGAGCTTCGCAGACTTACGGTGGCCCTGAACAATACATCAACGAAGCCAAAGCCAAGCAGCCCACGAGGCTCAACAAGCCAAGCTCGCCCAACGCGATGCAGTGGTTGAGATTCTAACCGCCAGCAATGCCCAGATGAACATCCGGGTGTTGGTGCCCACAGCCTAGTCGAGCAGCCGAGTGCTCTCTCCAAGCGCCTATCGGAGCTTGTCCATCAAGCTGTTTCATTCGTTTGAAGAGGACGTCTACATGGACTGGTCAGTGAGTACATCGCGCGTTTCGATGGGCCTTGCGCACATCTCGTTTCCATCGCTGACTTCTTTACAGCAGGACTTTTTAGTCAACATGGACTGGACATTGCCCGATGGAGCTGTCCGTTTGGATGTGGCCTACGTCTGGATTTTCGTAGGCCTCATCACCAAACTAAGCCAAGTCCTAGCATCACTTGGTGCCAATATTAGAATAACCTATGGGTTCGGCACTGTTCTGGGAGAGCTGGACTTTGCACATGTGTAGTCCGGCCTCGACGAGGACAAATTTTCAAACCTCATGTGGGGTGCCACACGTGCGTTTATCCATCAAGCTGCCAACCTTGATGTGAGCCAGGGTTGCTTCTACGATACGGCGGCAAAGCAGGAGCTGCATCTAGCTAGGATACGCCGGTATGAGCCTTATAATCGACCCCCAAGTGGTCTCGGAGCGAGTCGATCGGCTTCCGAAAACCAAGGTGGATTTGGAGGAAACCAAGGGGGTCAAACTGGTGGATTTCGAAGCGGCTTTCAAGGTGGAAATGTCAGCCACCAGGGCGGAGAAGAAGGCTGATCCTATTTTGAGCGAGAAGGGCAAACATCCAACCTTGGAGACATTGAAGCTCATGGCTGGGGCTGAATCAGTAAGTTGGCGTCTCGATGAGGCGCCTTTCGCCCTCTCGTTTCAATTCGCTTACCTTTTTTGCAAGCAGATATCCCTGATTGTCGCTGTTGATGAAACCACATCATATTGCCGAGTGCGATGCGGGTCACCAAAGTTGGTCGACGAGCTGAGCCGTCTGAGAGCGCATTTGTCCAAGGTCGAGGAACGGGCAAGGAGACGACGAAATTGCGTGATGTGCAGTGATCTGGAAGAGCGTCTGGAAGCTGCCCAAGACCAAGAGTCGCTTGAAAATGCCACTCACCGCCACCCGAACGACACAGCTGACAACGACGCCCTTCAAGTCACCTCTTCGAATCGGATGTGGAACGGGAAGCCGCGTCTCCTGAAAGAGAGCCCAAGCAGTCCACGAGGCTTATCGAGCCCAGCTCGCCTAACGCGATGCGAGTCACGGATATTCACGGTACGCCTGTTTACTGACCATTGACAATTCCCGACTGACCCAAGACAGGAAATGGTTGTTGAGAAAGACGCACAAGACTAGTGCCATCAGCCCACGAGGCTCAGCTCGCCCAGCGCGATGCAAATTGAGGTTCTAATTATCAACAATGCCCAGATGAAGATCCGGGTGCTGGCCTTGGAGTCGATGAGGCGGATCAATTGGCGAAAATGGCAAAGTAAGTTTCCATTGCCAGGCGTCCTATTTCTCCTTCGTTTTCAACCGGCTGACCTTGTTTGCAGGTGTCCCACCGTTAACAGCCACAACTCGAGGGCTTATTGCCACGTCGCTTTGATGCGCGAACAGAAACAAAGTTCCACGACTCTTTGGCGAGGTCGAAGATGCGCATGTGGCCATTCATTCGACCAGAATGGAAACATGCGCACCATCTTTGACCTCACCAAAGAATACAAACCGTCTAGTACCACGAATTCACCCCAAGAACGACTCTTTGGCGAGGTCAGATGGTGCGCAAGTGGCCCTTCATTCGATTAAAATGGAAAGATGCGCACCATGTTTGACCTAGCTGAGGAATACCATACTTTTGGTATCATGAATTCACCCCCGACAATGTCATGAAAATCTCTGACCCCCAACAGAGTTCTTATACATCTCCGGCAGCCCGCTGGTCCACAACTCTTTGGCGAGGTCAAAGATGGAGCCATTCATTCGACCAAAACGGAAAGATGCTGACCATGTTTGACCTCGCCAAGGAATACAATACCGTCTGATACCACGAATTCACCCCAAGAACGACTCTTGGCGAGGTCAAAGATGGTGCGCATGTGTGTGGCCATTCATTCAACCACAATGGGAAGATGCTGACCATGTTTGACCTCGCCAAGGAATACAACACTGTCTGGTACCACGAAACGTCGTGAAACTTTCCGATCCCCCAACAGAATTCTTATACATCTCTGGCAGCCCGCTGGAGCAGAACTCAATTCGAGCTGTTGCCGCTTCACTCGCCGTTACTAGGGCAATCCTTGTTGGTTTCTTTTCATCCAAAGCGAGGTTGTTTTCAATTCGCTAACTTTCTTTTCCAAGCAGATCACCGACATCCCTAGAGTTCGATTATCACGCTGTTGATAGAACCACCTTCAAATACAACTCGTTGGTGGGCTTCTTGCCAAGTCGCAAAATGTCTGCACCTTCTCCCACAAACACCACACTGCCGCAGTCGTCTACGACAAAACGCGGGTGTGGACAGTCCAGAAAGAACGCTGAAGCCCGACCAGCAGCAGAGTCGAGCGAAACACCCACCACAAGGCGAACCCGGGGCCGGCCCCGCAACCCACAAGTTCCTTTCGGCTTCTTCTTCTTTTCTTCTTCTTCATCGCCATCGCCTGAGAAGTTTGTACGCATTTCTGCTGATGCTTTTGCGTTGAGGCATTGCTGACTGAGTTGTCTTGCAGTTTTCCCTTATTATTTTCAAAATTTCTCTTCAAATTACCATAACGTAAGTTATTTCTACGTGTGCATTTCTCGTTTCGAGGCTCGTTCTTCAGTTTCGAGTGTTATTCTATGCTAACGCTTTGCTTTCGCAGTGACTCCACCCCCGCCCCCCCACACCGGCCACCGTGGCCCTACCCGCGAGACCCGCACCGCCGCCAAAGCCGCCCGCGAGGCCAGGGAGGCTGAGGTCGCCACAGCCCAGCGCAAGGCTGAAGAACTGTATACACTTCATTTCTCTGTTTCGGGCTTCGTTTCGCTGACTCTCTTTGCGTTTAGAGCTGCTCGGAAGCGGCACCTGAAGTCAAAGGTGAAATGAGAAGTGAACAATACAACATTGAATCTCGGTTTTAACAAGACGACGCGGGGGTAGAGGAGGATGTCTGGTCGAGTCACGGATATTCACGTACACGTGAGAATGCCCGGGTTGGTTTGGGAAGGCGTTGAGGCATTTCGGTGTGATAGGTTTCGATAGTGAGGCGTCAGGTGATGGATGCCGTGTTGGAGCCGGGCTTCGAGGCAAGGTTTGTACTGGTATTGCTCAGGCGACTAGATTTTATGACCAACCCTATTGTATACATCTCTGTATCACTGTTGAGCGACACCAACAAGGTTGGCGCAAAGAAGAATACGTCTGTATCTGTTGGAACGCAAACCATAGATAATAAGGCGAGGAGAAGGAAGTCAGTGCTGACAAACAACTTACTTGGAGTCGATGGAGCGGATCAACTGAAAGGATGACTGAGTAAGTTGCCATCGCCATGGGCGTTTCAATGAGTGCCTTGCGTACATCTCCTCTTCGAGTGTTCTTTACTTCAAGCAGATCACGAAAGCCCTAGAATTCAGTTATCGTGCTGTTCAGTCCCACGTTCAATACAACTCGGTGGCTTGCCAAGTCGCTGCTCGATTGTATGTCACTCACAGGTGGTCGATAGCCTCAACCGACGATACACAGGATATGGAAGGTAAACAGAAGATGGCTGCAGCCAGTTGGCCCAAACGCCATACTAAGCACACCGCGGGCACAGCCAATTGAGCATCGAGGCCAAGTTGTGATCGAACCTTGACCGGCTGCAAGAGCAGCTATAAGAGATTCTTCCATGGTTGAGAAATATGAGCTTACATTTCCATCACTTGCACTATTGACATAGCTAAATGAGGGGTGCCAAAATAACAGTTGAAATACAAGGTGCTGCCTGTACGCTACGCAATAGGACGACGATTGATAGTGCATTGGATGCAAGTGTCCTCGGCATCAGAACAAACCGAGCAAGACATGACCACTTATTCCACTTCGCATTACAAATCCGGCACGGGATCAACCTTTTTTATCACCTTGGCCGGCGACCCAACGGCGACAGAAAACTCGGGAATATCACGAGTGACGACGCTTGCTGCGCCAATGGTGCAACCCTTTCCGATGGTGACACCCGGCATGATGACAACATTAGCCCCGATCCAGCAATCATTTCCAATAGTGACGGGCTTCGTGTACTCTCCGAATTTGCGCCGCGACTCAATCTCGGTGTCGTGGGTGATGGAGAAGATGGACACGTGAGGTCCACAGACGACGCGGTCACCAATTCGGACGATTCCGCAATCAAGAACAGTCAAACTAAATTGTTAGAAAAAAAAATACTCAAGACAAATACCCAAGAAACACACCCGAAATTGGAGTAAAAGGTGTGTCCGATGGAAATGTTGCACCCATAGTCAATGTTGAACGGTGGCTCGATAAACGATCCTTTCGAAATGCTACCAATCATTTCCTGCAGCATCTCCTCGCGATCTGCAGTGAGCGACTCAAGGGTAGCATCCTCAGGGAAGTGCGTGTTGTACTTGTTGACGAGCTTCCGAGCTCGGAATCGAGCGTTGGACAGTTCCGGGCCATAGCCATTGTAGCTGCCGCGGTTAGCTTGGCGCCACAGGGTGGAGACAGACGTACGACATGCCGGAGATCATCTTCTCGTACTGTTCGCACCACGGCACATTGCGAAGAGTCTTTGCAAAGCCGATGAGCTCAGGGTTCTTTTCCTTGGTAGCGTACGTCATTTTTGCTCAAACTGAACAGTTGTCTACTTTCCAGAGGGATGCGTGGATGCGTGGACTTGTGGACTTATATCACCTGGACCCGGGTGTTTGTCGGGTCCTCGTCGGTTGTCAGCGGGACATGTACGGTTGCTCATCGGTTCAGTTCTTGGCAAAGTCCGAAGCTTGGCTTTGTCCGATGTGTGTTGGTGTTTGGTGATGCAGGATTCTGTCTGTGGCCATTGGCTGGATGAGTTTAGGTTTGACGGTCTGTCAGGTTGAGACGAAACTAGGACCATCCGTGCCCTTAGGGTGCCGTTCCATGATGTGGAACCTACTGGTTCTGTCATGACTAATTCGAGCCAAGACCTAGCGACCGATGACATTCAAGGAGTTTATTTGATCAAGGTTTACTACAGACCATGTTTAACCCAGCCTGCCGCAACCGAGTATTTGATCAATGACAAGTCCTGTGAGCGTGCTCAGTCTTGTCTATGCATTTTCCCAAGACGTCTCGACACTTCAATTGATTCAAAGAACAAAGACAACCATGCCGTAGAGACGTCTCGGGTTTAGGTGGATGTTTCCTCGCTTCCAAATACTGAAGCATCATGATCTTGAGACAGGGAGAGCGTGTTTTCTGGTAGAAAGAGGTTTTGAAAGCCTGTGACGGCCTTTTGCGATCATTATGACAAGAGAGTTTGATTCGAGACCCTGCAAAAAGTGGTTTGAACTACAAGGAATCCTGGCGAGAATTGAGTGGTCCCTACCCCTTGAGCACCCCCTTGAGCTCTGGAAATGCTGCGACCGCCCTCTCGGGCAACGATTCTACATAGCTGCGCCATACCTTCTTGCACCCGGAACATAGTTCCACTCCTCCAAAATGAAGCTGAGTCGTTGCGCCGTAGGACTGACGATACTGACAATCCTGACAAAAGTCGCTTTCTTCCTTCTCCATATAACCAGCCAACTCAGGATACATTAGCTTGTCGCTGCATGCTAGCAGGCTTTCATAACGTTCCAAACCCTTCACACTCCGGCCTGTGGCGTCGACTCTGTTCCAAAGCTTAAAGTTGTTGCGTGTTTGGTCAATAACGTGGTCTGTTTCCGGTCTGCCAATCGTAAGACCCTCGTCAACAAATCGATATCGCCTCATCATCATGTGTATAGGCCCCCCAAAGTACCGAAGAAAGTTGATGACGGTCTGAAGCTCCGGCCGTTGAGCCCAAGCGACATCCAATGCCCAGAGTGTTTCGCGAGCCTGGTGATAGGCCTGGACGCGCATGTCCTGCGGCACGTAGGCAAACGTGCTGTTGATCTCTCCCTCGGAGCGGTGTTTGAAGAAGGCAACACAATCGTACATGGTATCGCCAATTTCGCTCAAAATCTCCCATTGCTCTTCCGAGAACCAGACGTCATCAAGGTCGTTGCAAGCAAGCGCAACGGCAATGGTAAACCGAGCGAGAGCGTCATCATCACGCATGCGGAACCATTGGCGAGGTGACTGGGCGAGTGCGTTCACGTAGCGTCGATAGAATTCTCCATCACGCCGGCTGCTCACCTTTTCTGCCGTTGTCAGGAGAAAGGCTCGAAACTCGCGAGCCATGGCTTCACTGTGGAGTGTTAGTTGCTGTTATTCGGGTGGCTTTGGAAGGTCAACGTACTGGCCGGGCGTTCCTTTAAAAAGAGTGTCAAACAGCTCGTCAAGGTCGTATCCTAGAATCCTTTCGTCGCTTGACATGTCGATAAGAGAGCCACGGAACTCGGCAATAATACCAATGGAGATCAAGCGCATGTAGGCCACGTAGCGTGGCCAATTTGTATAGTGAGGAATCACGCAGCGGATATACTCCCATGCACAAACAAATGTCTCTTCCTTGGCTTCCCAAGGGAGGTCAACGCCTTGCAAGTCATTTGCAATATCAGGAGGATAGTACCACCGGTCTTTGTTCGGAGGTACCATGCCCCCCGGAATTTTGGTTTGTTTGGGGGGTTTTCCATTAGAGAATAGGGACCCTGCGCGGTTGAAAAGACTGAGAGTATATTGAACAACCATTTTGGACAGCTCGGAGTCACAATGTTGAACTTGGTAAATGTAAAGAAACACACAGGACAAAAGTGCGAGAACGAAGTGGAAGGAAGCCGACTTTTTAAGTTAAACGCCTCTGATTAAAAAAAAGACCAAATGCCGAGCTTGAAGTAACTCACCTCCTGTTCACACTGCCGAAGCAAAAAGAATTCCTATCTGATTACTATCTGACTCCCGCTTTCATCACCGCTTTGTTCCACTTTGGTGCATGTAGACAAGCGTGAGTGATTGTTACCAAACCAGCTGTGGAATAGTAGACAAAGCATTCGTATCAACATGAGTTGATTCACAGCCCGATTGGATAGATCATTGCTTGGGGAGAGCCATTTCTCTGTTCTAGACCAGAGAGAGCTATGCGGATGCCGCGGCTGATGTTCATCTGCCGGTCGAATGGATGAAGAAACGTCATGGACAGGACCAGCGGCGGTTCTCGACGACAAAGGATGGCTGAAGACCAATCTTATCGCAGCCAAGTCATTGGAGATGTTGAGGCCTGATCAACACCTTCTGCACTATTCATGCACTCTAACTGCAGAATCGTACGTTGATGCACGATCTACCAAGCGCATCCATGTCATCGTAAGGATACCACACCCACACACCGACTTGCCGCTTATGCGGAGAAAATCGATCAAGATCCCACTTAGCTCAACCTGGTGCTCGGGTCAGAAAGCTAGTTTAGCGCAGCTAGTCTGGAGAAGCTATTCCATAACAAGGCTTCAATCATGCCATTTCACAACGCCCGAGCCCACTTGGCGTGCAAAATTCTCTCCATGCCGTACCCATCCCCTGCGTGGATCTCTTGGCTAGAACACACTAGTTTCTTTCACGGCAAAACACGTACTCTGGGGTGATTTGTGCCGCAAAGCGCGTTGTTATATATACCATTTCAACGAGGCGTTTTCAGCTTTCGTAGCTGGGCCGAATCTTGGTCGGAAATTCACTAGAAATGCTTTCCTTGACACTAAGCCTCGGCTCACCCGGGATCTGGTTGCTTGCCGTAGTATGCTATGCCGTCTGGTACAGCTGTAACGGAGTGAGAAATTGGTACCGCCTCTGCCACATACCAAGCCCCTCCATCATTGCCACCTTTTCCCATCTCTGGATCGCTAGGGTGACTTACAGCGGAAAGCAGTATTGGGTTCACCGCGACTTGCACAGGAAGCATGGGCCATTGGTAAGGATTGGCCCAAATGAGATTCTCACGGACGACCCGGAGATTCTGAAGAAGATTTCGTCCACCCAAAGCACCTACCACAGAGGTACGTGGTACTTGACAGGGCGCTTCAATCCTTACCATGACAACCTCCTCACCATACTTGAGCCCAAAGCCCACAAGAAGGCAAAGGCCAGGTCCATGGCCGCGTACAATGGTCGAGAAACCCCAGGTGTGGAGCGAGGTATCGATGAGCAGGTAGAAAGGCTGATTACAATCCTGGGCGAAAGGTACGCGGCTGCGCCAGGTCAGAGCGCGCCGCTGCTTAACCTGGGATCCATTTCGTGCTACTTTACCATGGATGTCATTACCCGCCTTGCCTTTGGAGAAGCCATAGGTGACCTGCAAGATGAGAAAGATCGTCACGACTTTCTCGGATCTATACAGCGCTTGTGGCCTCTGCTATCCACCATGGCGAGTGTACCATGGATCCGCCGGTTTGCTTTTTCAGCGCCGGTTCTGAAGGCGTTTGGTCCCCAGCGATTTAAGAAGAGCGGGTTCGGTGCTCTCATGGCGTAGGTAGCCTGCATGTTGGACATTTCAAGAGAGCTCACCCTTTTAGCGTGGCAGAACATTACGTGAATAAGAGGTTTGACTCGAATGAGAAACAAGAGGGAGACATGTTGGTAAGCTTCATAAAACCGGCATGTTGGGTTAGCTAATGTGTCAGGAATCCCTGATCAATCACGGCTTTACGAGGACAGAGTGCGAGGTGGAGGGTTTGCTCATGCTGCTGGCTGGAACTGAAAGTTCGGCTTGTGCTATACGGGCCATTTTGATCCATCTTATTACCTCACCCTTGGCATACGCAAGACTCAAGGAGGAAATATCTGCCATTGGGAAGACGGTCTCTTATCCCATCTCGTTTGAACAAGCCAAAGAGCTTCCATATCTTCATGTGAGCCAACGTCGCACACCAATCAACATGGACTGACAAGTTGTAGGCCGTTGTGTATGAAGGTCTTCGCATGCGACCTCCTTTGCTTGGAATGTTCCCCAAAGTTGTCCCCGCGCCCGGCGACACATTCCATGGCAAGTTTATCCCAGAGGGTACTGCCATATGCATGAACCTGTCATCGCTGCTGTCCTCTACGGAACTATTTGGTGCAGATGCGGACGTTTTTCGACCAGAGCGCTTCCTCGAGCTTGAGGCCTCGAAGCGCAGAGAAATGGAACGCAGCGTGGAGCTCGTCTTTGGCTACGGTCAATGGATGTGTGCCGGGAAAGCAATATCGTCTATGGAACTGCACAAGGTCATTTTCGAGGCAAGTTTAACCGAACCAATGGTGACGTTTGCTGACTAGGATAGTTGTTGAGGGCGTTTGACATCCAGCTGGCGAACCCTTTAAAGCCTTGCGATACGCATAGTTATGGGGTTTTTATTGAGTCTAATTTGCATGTACGAGTCTCCAAGGTTCAATAGATGCCGGGTACACATAATAAATGGCGTTGCAATCGACTGTTAGTGCGCGGCCCAAGTCATCTCGACCACGCGGCGCTAGCCCATTCTCAGCTCGCCGAGTGGTTGAACTTCCGTTCTGTTCGCCCAGCCTCATTAGGCAGACAAGTCAGCGGCGTATTGAAAGTGCATCTCAAGCACATGTGCGATTGGGCGGAGACAATGGCCTCAGCCCACTTCTCCGCCTTGGCACTACGCTGGTTGGTATTTCATCGTCATGGATGCAAGTTCATCCATTTGCAGTTGAAATTACATAGAAAGGCCTACATTAGCGTAATTCAAGGCGTACTACATGGCCTGGGTTATAAGGATCCATTGACCGGTGTGGAACACAAGCAGCCGGGCGGAAGCAATTTGACACAACGATTATCGCCTGCAGGTGTGATACGCACTGTTTATCGCTGTGGCACGACATGTCGAGTTGCAGAATTCTGACATATGGTAAGAGGTTCCTCATCGTACGACCGTAACTAATTCGAAAGCCAATGGGAAATGGCAAGAAAGCACCACAACAGGGGATCAGATGGTGAGAAGCGTCATTCGTTATTGCATCGCTCGTTAAACTTTAGTTAGAAATTGGACAACGAAAAGAACCAAGTCATGTAGGTCATGAACCCTCGGATAGGAGTCGACTAACATCGTGCCGATTCGCACCCTCTACGGTATTGAAAGATCAAAACATCATCGACCTCTTGGGCATCAAATCACAATGTCTGACGAGAATTTGTCTTGAATCCAATGGATACTCGGGTGCTGAGCCAGTGTTGGATGAAAAAGGAAATATTCAACATTTCGGTAGGATCAAACTCTGCAGGGAGAACCACCTAACATGTATAGATCATTGGTCTCGATTTGCCATCAAACAGGTCTACAAGCATCTAAAACCTAAACGAACCTTTACCCGCCACCAGGAGCCAAATGGAGAAGCTGTGCATTCTCCCCAGTCCAAAGAGCATGGCTGGGAGTGGTGCGAGATGACCATCTTTGCCAGGTGGACGCCGCCGTCAAGCACGACGATGCTTTGTCTAGATGTACCTGATGCCCTCCAAAGCTTGATTCGATCAGCCCTTGCGAATAGCCAAATCGACTTGCGCAATCCCTACTCCATCTTTGCCGTCTTGTTCGCGGAGATTGTCGCCACATATGACAAGTCTGTTTGGTCTATCCGGGATCGCATTTGCGAATGGGAAGCGGTACGTGTTGGTATGCGAATGATGACTGAGCTGACCGCTTGAAGAGCCTACGGGAAAGTCAAAACTATTCATTGCTGCACGAAATCACCAGGCATGCGATTCACGTATCTGAGACCCTCGAAGTGGCAATAAAGTGCATTCAAGACATGCAGCAGCAGGAGACGCGATTCAAGACTATTCAAATGAAGACGAGCTCGTGGCATCAAACCCAAAGCGACCTTCAATTCCCCCTGTGCCTACTTCGCAGTCTTCTTGCTCGCTCGGAATCCAACAAAGCACGCATCCAAAACGAAACCACGCTTGTATGTTGGCCATTCCTCATGAAACATGCGCTAACAGAATAGGCTTTTCACACGTCCGCTTCGCGCGATACCCAAATCCAATTGCATCTGGCCAAGGAAGCAACAAAAGAGACGCTCGCAATGAAGGTGATTGCCGTCATTACTCTGACATTTTTGCCTTCCACCTTTATATCGGTAAGACATGACTCCCACGTATGACTGTCGTCTAACTGTTTAGTCCGTGTTTAGCATGTCATTCTTCTATTACCAACCGGGACAGAACGGACAGGGCGACGTGTTTGCCGTGTCGGACAAGTTTTGGATCTTCTGGGTCATGGCTGTGCCCGTGTCGTTGGCCACAGTCTCCATCTGGGTATTCTGGGACCAATTTCAAGGCCGAGTGTTGGGTTTATCAACAAAGGAACACAAGTTTCAGAGATCTTTTTCTTCCCTGGGGGTGGAAAACACTGCATGGGGATGTGTTTAATATGCTTCACTGTCAAATATAACTACTCAACAAACTCTATACAGCCTCCACACTGTTCAAAGGAATGCAACGGACAAGATCTCTTGCATACGCAGCCGCAGCCAGTGACGCATACCCATGCCAGTCATAGTTCTTGTGAGTGTCAGAGTAGTCGCAAATCCCCCGAATCACAATGCACGGGAAATGGTTCATCAATCCTGCCGCCTCCATTTCAAAGCACAATATGTTTCTCTCCTTTGCAAGCTTGTCGCGGATGATTGCATCCTTCATGAGCTTGTTGCCCGATGCAATGATTCCATAGTGAACGGCTGGGCTCTCCAGGGGCTCGCTTCTGCTCACCAACATTGATTTGATGGAGTCCACACCCTTGTTGCAACACTCATCTCCTTCCTCGCCGTGCAAAGTCTCCGGGTTGTAAAGCCTGTCCTTGCTGGGAGGTGGTCTGTTATATCCCCTCTTGGAAAGTGGCTGGTTTTCGATCCTCCCTAGAACAGAGCGTACGGCCTCATCAATGCCGTTGCCAAACTCGTGCTTGGCTCTCAGCGTGGCCACTGCTGTTCGAAGAGCTACTGGGGGACTGTTCAAGTGGCCAGTCTCCCTGAATCTTTGTTCCTGCTCCGCGATTCCAAAGTCGTATTGGAACACGCCGCCGTTTCCCAGCTTGGGCTCGCTCACAACAACATCCCCCAAGCGAATATCGCCCATGGGAGCCTTGTCTTTCTTCCAGGGAGCACCTCCGGCAATTCCAACCATGAGTCCAATCCGGATGTTTTTAAACGTATGCAGCATGTCACTTGCCACCGCCGCCGCCGAGCTTATGCCGTACTCTCCGTCTGGCAAGCCCGCGACAACTACGTAATGGTCACCGATTCGACCGAGCGTATAGTTGTTGATGTCGTTGACAGGAACCACCGGAGGGTAGGGGTATGTTTCATCCAAGAAGCATTTTGCGGCCACGAGCTCATGCCTAATGGCACAAACCCAGCCCACAGTAAAGCGATCATTCGAAAGGCGAGTCATGTTGTAGAAGTGTGTATGCCTTGGTTATCAGAGGGTTGGGTCATCCTTTATAATGTCATTGCCGCAGCCTTGTGCGGCTGAGCGTCTGTATTTTGTCTAAGGCGTCCCTGCATGATTTGCCTTGTATTAGTGCTTACTTAAAGCCTGATTACTGTGGTAAAAGAGTAATATTTATTATTAAGAGATTTAAATATTAAAATAATTTAAAATTAATTATTTTATTTATAAATATAATAATTTTATTAAATTAATATAATTATAATTAAAATATTATATATTTTTAATTTTTTTTATTTTAAAAATTTTTAATTTTTAATTTTTTTTAATATAATATTTTATTTTAATTTTTTTTATATTTTTGTTTTTTTT
>KV875241.1:961785-1018184 GCA_001879505.1 Calonectria pseudoreteaudii | reverse complement strand
AAAAAATTTATTAATTTATATTAAATATTTTTTTTAATTCTATAAATAACTAATTACTTAATAAGATTATTAAACTATATACTAATTATATCTTATAATATAAACCTAAACTAGAAACCTACTAACTATTATAATAACAATTAAACCCTTTTTAGTTATAAACTTAAATATCAAATCTCCTTACAACAACATATAAATAAACAACTTACACTACAGAATTAGGTCACAGATCCCCGAACAAACAAACTGTAACAAGCTTTAACTTGTAAAAGTCGCTGTGGTTGGGCGCAACGAATGGTAGCCTGGCTTATAACTGTGCAGTCGGTATCAAGGTCCTGTGGGGTTGATTTGGCAGCCTTCACGATTCACAAACAAGTAGCGACAAGATGTGGACTCGAACGAGTTGCATTGAAAGCTGATACTATTCACGGCACTTTAATTAAACCCCAGTATATCCTTTCACTCTCCATGCCAACTCAATCCATTGTGGTTGCCGTAATAGCAATTGGGAATCTGAACAAGGGTGCCTGTTGACACGAGCCATGTGGGAAGGCTGTGTCTCTGTCAGCATATACTCTTGGGCGTGAATGGGCCAAACTCACATCTTTGTGTCTGAAGGAAACGCCGCGGTTCAGGCAAGTCCTGGTCGACCTCTGGTGGAGTTTTGGCGACAGAGTCCAACGGCATCCTCTTGCTGCCATATACCAAGGGCACACTATCAACTGGAGCTGTTGTGGATATCTCGTGCCTCGGGACACCAACTGGAACTGTTGTCGATGTCTTGCGCCTCGGAACACTAGTAGGACCGGTTGCTGATATCTCGTGCCTCCCAACACCAGCTACATCGGTTGTTGATGTCTCGCGCCGGAACACCAGCCGTGCCCGGGTATCGGTCACCTGCTCGTAAAAGAAAGTCAGCCAAAGTTCGTTTGTTTCCCAAAAACGACTAACCTTGGTGGCGAAATTGATTGCCTCGCATTGAGACATGAAGATCACGCAACGCGCCTCATAGAGACGCATGAAAGCACCCAAAAATAGGTTACGCAAGACGCCTCATGGAGACATTCCAAAAGAAGACAAGGCAACGCGTGTCATGGAGACACACGTCATGAAACAAAAGCCTTCAACCACTCATCGAGATGCCAATCGGCTCCCCGAGTCCACCACAATTCATTGCTTCGACCCCTTGTGCCAGATGGGTTTCTGACACTCTGCATTCGCCCAACCTTGACGAGCGAGCGTTTAGACGGAACGTTCCCACTCCATAATGATCGCCAAGGTGTCATTAGACGTAGCCTCTCGCCTCCACAAAGAGACGATAGTCCTGATGTACTGCGCCCTGGTCAATAGCTCATCGGATGAGCACTCATCCACCAGTTGGGTTAGGCACATGAGAAGATCCTCTGGACTTTTGCCCATTTTGAGGATGCTCCTGGCTCGTTTCTCGACCGCAGCCCGCGCCTCTGTTATCTTGGCTTGGCCAGCGATATTGACCGCCATCCCGCCCATCTGACGTAGCTTGTCGGCGACTGGAGCGCGAATGCGGACGTCTCGACGCCTCTCCAAATAATCAACGAGAGGCTCAGGATCGCCCTTGCTGAACTGCTCCGCCCAGCTGGTCAAGCCTCTCCACAAATCAGCGACAAGCTCGCGGGAGCCGCCGTGGTTGGGGTTGGCGTAATTCTCGTCATCCCACTTGGTCGAGCTTAACCCGACTATGAGAATCCGAGCACACTTGGCTATCTCCAAGCCGACAATGTCGCCCGTGTACGCCGCGGCCTTTTCAGGGACCCTCTTTATGTAGCGCCACGCAATGTCGAGCTCGTGGTGCAGGACCTGGCTCTTGATTCTGCCAAAGTGAGCGCCTTCGGGACCCCAAACGTACGTCTCAAAGTCAAAGCCCTCGGGCAGGACCAGCTCGAAAGGCATGTCCCTGTACTCAGGTCCACGGTACAGGAACTCCCACATCTTTCGACGTACGTTCTTGTCGGGCACCGTTTTCGAGGGACAAGGGAAGAGCAAACCCCCCAGCCTAAAGTGTACCGTCGCAGGTGGCGGCCTAGGCTTCGGAGCAGCTTGAGACACCACCGGGGTTCTCGCCGGTTGGACGCGTGCCTTTGGCATGGAAGGCGTAGCAGAGCGGCCAGGGACGCTGCCCAAGCTTGGCTTGGGTACGTCCTTGGCCACGGCCATTTTCTGGAACGGGTTCATCAACTCGTCACCCACGTCCTCCTTGCGAGGCAACGCCCACTTGTCCTTCAGCGTGTCGCTGAAGGAGCCGGCAAGACCCTTGCAAATCTGCTGTCCGAGGTTAGGAGGCATCTGTGCCGGTTTTAAGGCAACCTTGGCGGCAGGTTTCAGTGGCACCACAGGTTTTGGTGCCCTGGAGACCTTGTCACCCTTTGCGGGGGCGCCAGGCAGTACGGCCTGAATTCCTTCAGGCCTCTTCTCCTCCTTTGTCTCTCCCGAAGCTTGGCCCTCGTTGGACTTTTGCTTCTCCAGCTCTCGCTTGTGGAAGTCTGCGAACCATGCCGACATTGGCTGGCCCTCCGCCTTGACTGGCTTCTCGGGCCAAGGCCACTCAGGCGGGGGAGTCTGGTTCTCTTCGTAATTCAAAACTTGGACCTGTTAGAACTTCGTGGCTTTACTAAAAGACAAAAACTTACAGAACCACTTCCACAGCCTTCGATCCACCATCCACTCCAAGTAGACCTCCCTGACCTCTTCCCAGTCTTGCTGAACGAGGTGCTGGCAGATGTGGTCTTGGGCCATCTTCCAGTAACGCCGCAGATCCTTGTCTGGACGACTGAGATACATCATGAAGCAGAAATACTGCTTCATGTACTCCCGACGTGCCTGGGTTGTTGGGGTTTCCCCCACCCACGGCACGTCAAAGGTCTTGTCCCTCTCCTCGATGGAGCGGTGGCTCCGGTGCGACATGACGCTCTTCATTTCGGGGGTGTGTGTCGCCATTTTTGTTTTGATGAATAGAAAGATTGAAAGCCAAGATTCTTGGCGAAAGTGGTTGCCGCGAAGGGGACACGTTTGACAGCTGGCATCACTTGTCGGTTTGCACAAGTCACTGGCAATCCGAATGCACTAGGTTGCTCACCACAGCAGACCAAGGAGCCAGCTAACCGTAATAATCTGCAGCACTATGCTCAAAGTCTTAATCGCCACTATTCACACCGTCTCTACCTAGGCTGGGATGAAATTCGTTCCTATCTACAGTCATAATCTCTACTTAGGCTGGGGTGAATGCGAAATTTCTTTCCATCCATATTCACTATCTCTAATGTTTTTTACGGGAGCGTGTTTGTGTTCCACATCGGACAATCTGAACACAGCCGCAAGCCGAGTGACCAGACAAAGCCAACGTGACTCCTGACGCAAATCAATCATAAAAAAAAAGCCTAATGAATCGTCTTCACCCAAACATCTTTGGCGCAGTACAACCTTGTGCCACCGTATCACTGCCGCAGACCACGTGCAGCGTCACATGTCAAACAGTTTGTCTTTGCAATCTGAATGCGCGAGAACGAATGAACAGGGAGGGGAATTTCATTCTTGGGTCAACGTGAACAGTAGATAAATGAGACGCCTTGCTCGTAGACCTGCTCTCCCATAATCGATTCGTCCCATTGTGACCATCTCACCTCACGTGGTTGACAAAGTTACCAACAGATCCTCAACATCAACAACAATGGCCCAAGCATATCCGACCGCAGCCTCTGCGCGCATGCCCATGCTCGGGGGTCTCACCCAGCTTCGGCTCATTAAGACACTCGAGTCAAGCGATTCTCTTTACCAGCTGTGCCAGGAACTTCCGCGGCTGGCTGATGAGCTGGAGCAAACTGCGCAGAACCCACAGCCTGGGCGCTTGGCCATCGCAACAAGCAAGACCACGCTGGATCTTCGCATGGATCCTTTGATGGGCTGGCCAACGGTCAAGCTGCTGCTCAGCATGAAGCGAGAAGCGATCCGGTCCATCATCATGGGCACTGTCGCTTACGATGCAGCCAACGGCAGCAAGTGGTATCCCAATCCGCAACAGGTGGAGAAGGAGGCAGGCGTCTATGTCATAGGCCTTGAGCACGCCAACCACAAGGGCGAATTTCTCAACAACAAGGAGCTTCACAAGCTCACAGTGGCCCTGGAACGATACATCAGCGAAGCCAAAGCCATGTCGGCTGGCGGGAGCAGTTTGTGGGTTCAGAAGGTGGACGACGCCCTCGAGCCGACAGTGAACCTGAGGCCCGTCACGGCGGCTCGTTTCATGTCCAAGGATGGCGATGAGGCCGCCATCCGAGAGCTGATACGGAGCCTCGGGGAACGCATTAGGCCGCTGGATCCGACAGGTGAGGTCCGCCATTACCAAAGCCCGCTCTACGTGGGGTGCTCGGCGGATCTTGGCACCAGGATGGCCGCCTACACCCTGAAACACGGCGTCTCCAACATCAACCGCCCGTTGGGGCTCACGCTGAGCGTGCTGCACGTTCTGGGCATCTCAGCAAGGCTGGTACCTCAGGTCGCCATTCGCGTCTGGGAGGACGGCCAGCTTCCGTTCGCCGAGCGGCTCGTGACAACGCTGGCCATGTCCCTGCTGTCCCAGACCGGCTTCAACGCCGTGCAGGCTGGGGCCCAGACCGGCAAAAATATTCCGGCCGCCTCGCTTGAAAATGGCAAGGCTTGTGTCATGGAACTGCACACGTTCTTGTCGGACAACATGGACGCTATGCACAAGGACATGGACAAGAGGGAGTCGGCCGTGAACCTGCTGGACGAGATAAACAGACAGATGGAGGTCATGGAGGCCACCCTCGACAGAGTCGAGCTTACGGCCTTTGGCCAAGGCCTTGACATGCAGTCTTTCATTGACAGGTTGCATGAGCTTGAAGCCTTGGAGAAGCAAAGACTGGAAAAGTTACGCGAGTTGGAGATGAGAACAAGGTTTGCAGCCGAACTGCTCTCACTAGGGTTATCCACCAACGATGCAGGGAACTGATTCACTCAGTGTACCATCTGAGAGACAACCGTGTGACACAAACGTGTGACACAAACGTGGTGACATGAGGGTTTTGTGACACCTGATGGCGGTTGGCCGTCTCGCCAATTGCTTCCCCGCCACTTTTTTTCTTCTCTTCTCTCTTTTCCTTGCGACCCCTTCTCCTTTCCCATCCCCAACCCCTCACTAACAATTTCACAAGAATTCGTTGCCATGGACCCCGAAAGAGATGTTCGTGTGAGACACGCGGCGTTGGGAGACACAGCTTGGAACACCATTTCGCAACGTCTGCGATTATACGGGCCGCCTCCGGTCACCAACAAATCATTGGGCAATACCAGTGGTCTTGATTGCCTGGTACAGGTTATTCGTCATGTCAACAGCATGGATGGCGAGCAAGCGCACATACCAGAAGAGGATCAGAATCCAATCCTTGCCTTCTCTTGGCAGGAGTTTGACTTTCTCAAAATCGAGGATAACAAACGGGATAAGACGTGGCTGGTGGGCCAGGTGAAGACCCAAGTTGACAGCTTGTGGTTTTCGCATTTGGAAAGGAGCAGCCTAATGAACGATACGTTTTGGTCGTTGACGCATTGGAGGCTGTACACTCGCTCTCTGCAACCCACGGGAGGGAATAACATGACGCTGCACGAGGTCAAATCTCGCCGCGAGATGGCCGAACGCAGCTTGTTGAGTTATGACTGCAGTGGGGACTCGCAGCAATCGCTGCAGCAGTTCATTGATGGGGTTTTTAATCCTCAAATCAAGGACACCAACATACCCATCAGCCAGAAGCCGTCGATGGCCAGGATAAATTACACGTCAAACGCCGTGCAACCCTGGCCATTCTCGACACTCAGGCAATTCGACATGCCTGTCGTGGATGATGAGAACGAGGCCTTGAGGTATGGGCCTCCGACCAAGTCGGCGAGGTACGTGCTTGTCGCAGTGGTGCGGCACCGAGGAAATGGCTTCCGAAAAGACCTGGTGCGAACGTACAACGTCGGCGGCCAGCCTGTAGGAATGGCCCTGTTTAGTCCGAACTACATCAGCGATGCCTGGAGTTTGGGCGACACCGGAGGCGTGATTTACAGCCTCTTTTATTCCAAAACACAAGTGGTTTTGTCAGACGACGTGACGGAGATCCCGAACCTGAAGGCTCCGGAACGATCCTTTGCTCCTGACGCTCTCATCGACGCGCTAGAGTCGGTGAACAAGCCCCAAGATGAACCAACGCGGTCCTCTGTCGCTATTGAGCCGCGAAATACGGGGATTGAGGGGCTATTTGCGAGCTTTTCAAACTGAGGTCCAGAGCTTGGCGGTGGCCCAGTTGGATTTTCCTGAGCCCCAACCTCAACAGAGGCTGAAATCTCAACACCGAGAAGAGTCCGCACGTTTCGGCCCCGGCACAGCACCGAAAAAAAAAAGAAAGTAGCCTCTTCCACCAACGGGGCCAGCATCCAGGGATAGCTGACTTTCCAGGGGAGAAAAACAGACCATCACTCCTTTTCTTCGTGAGCCTTGAACCTGAGTCTTCTTTGGCCATCTTGCAGGGTGACCATGATGAAGGTGCAGGAATTTTCATGATCACTGCATGGCCTGACAGTCGCGTCCGGATCGCAAACCTTGCGGGCTTCCAAACCCAAACGAGCGACCTGTTCCAAGCACAGCCAGGTGTCCAGTCTCCCAGAGTTTAGGAATACCTCAACACGACGAGTCCGACTGCGGCTTCTGAGGACTAGTCGCATTCCGGTTATTGCCTTATCCATGTCGATGCCCTCGTCCACAGAATGGAACGGGACAGCTCGCT
Organism: Calonectria pseudoreteaudii; assembly: GCA_001879505.1. Lineage (NCBI taxonomy): Eukaryota > Fungi > Ascomycota > Sordariomycetes > Hypocreales > Nectriaceae > Calonectria > Calonectria pseudoreteaudii. The sequence continues at coordinate 1,011,369 of KV875241.1, read as the reverse complement.
GGGCAAGCTCCGACAACCGCTTGGAGAGAGCACTAGGCTGCTCTACTGGGGACTCAGCACGTTGGCGCTTCCGACTCGCCTCCAACTCTGTAGCCCGCTCAGCAACAGCTTGCAGGTGAGTGACCCGATTGCTCAGCTCATCATTGCGTTCGGCCGTTTGACCCGCATACTCAGCCAGACGCCGGGCATTTTCTTTGGCCTTATCCCTTTCCTGTCTTTCTGTTTCCAGATTTTGGCCGGCCTCTGCAAGACGACTCTCGCCGGCCGAGATTTGGGCGCGAAGGTCCTTGACGAGATCCTCTTGCGCCTTCTTTTTGAGAACTGCCTCCTTTGCTTGTTGAGCCAGTTTAGCGCAAAAGTCCTCGTGGAGATCCTTTTGCGCCTGCTTTTCGCGAACTGCCTCCTTCACTTGTTGAGCCAGTTGAGCGCAGATGTCCTCATGAAAAACATCTCGCGCGTCCCTTTCGACAGCTGCTTCTTGCATCTGCTGAGCCAGTTGAGCGCGAAGGTCCTCATTGAGAGCCTCTTGCTCCTGCTTTTCAAGAGCTGCCTGCGACACTTGTCCAGCCAGCTGGGCATTGCTAGCAGTCAACCTTTCGATGTCTGCATCACGCTGGGCGACCTCGTCCTCAAGACTCATGCCTCGCAGCATCTCGTCTCGTTGTGCCTCTTCGGCTGCCTCAGCTCTCCCCTTTAGTGCGCGCAACTCGCCTTTCGACCGCTGCACGACTGATTCGAGGTCCGCAACCATGACTTGCAAGGCCTCGTTGTCTACCATGCTTCGCAGCTGGCCTTGCACAGCCCTGACCAGCGACTCTTGGCCTTGAGCAGCCCCTAGCTGCACCTCGAGCTCGCCGCACTTGGCGCGTGAGGCAGTCAATTCATCACGGACTCTTGTCAGCTCCTTTTGATGCTCGGAAGCATTCTCCTTGAGCTGTGTCTTGGCTTCAGCAAGCTCCTCTTGGAGCTGTTTCGTGAGTTCTTTCCAGTCCGATATCTTATCCTCTGCCTGGGATTTGGACGTTGACAACTCCTCCCTGGCTGCCTCAAGCTCTGACTGCACCTGAGACGTGAGCTGACCCTGAGCCTCAGCCTTGTCCTTTTCTTCTTGGCAGAGGCCGAGAGAACTCGCCAACCTCGATTCGAGATTGACAACAACCTCATCATGACGTACGTTGGCCGCAGAGAGCTCCTCTTGGACCTTGGACAAGCACGCCCTCAGACGGCTCACTTCGTCATTTGCCAGCTTGTCTCTCATGCTGTCAAGCCCTTCGCCGAGCTCCTTGATGGAAGCAAGCTGCTGCTGGACATTTTCGGCAAGCGCCTTCGTCTCAGCCCGGCTCTCTTGGCGCCACCCCTCAACCGTCGTGACGACTTCTTCAGCCCGGCCGCCCTGAGCTGTTACGAGCGACAAGGTTTTGTTACAGGCATCCTGAAGCGTCTTCCACCTGGGATCTTGTTGATGGTGAGCATCGACGTCGCCGATGACGGACGCCATGGCCTCGAGCTTCTGGAACACTTGCTCCATTTGACCGCTTTTCGCCTGATCCAGGGTCCTCACGGTCCGAGCCAGCAACTGGCAGTCTTCGGAGTTGGACCTTCTGGCCTCCTCCAGCCTGGTCACAACTCCCTCGAGAGCCTTTTCAACAATCTCGAGCTTGCCATTGGCTTTTCCAACAGCTTCTGCCTCGATCTCGTTGAGCCTGTCCATGACTTCATCGATCGCCTGCCTTTGCTCAAGGCTAACGTTGTTCAGCTGGTCATTACACATTTCAACAGCAACCGATTTGACCTCGTCAAGCCTGGTCTTGATTGCATCGGCGGCCTCGCCAAGCTTTTGGCTAACCTTTTCCGAAACTTCTACCTCGACCCCGTTCAGCCTGTTTATGACCTCATCTATCGCCTGCCTCTGCTCGAGGCTGACGTTCTTGAACTGGCTATTGCACCTTTCAACGGCATCCAACTTGACTTGGTCAAGCTTGGACATGACACCCTTTATCACCTCGTGGAGCTCGAGGCTAGCCTTTGCGGCAGCTTCTTTCTCAGCCGCGTTTAATTTAACCACGGCTTCATCTATCGCCTGCCTCTGCTCGAGGCTGACGCTCTTCAACTGGTCATTGCACATTTCAACGGCAACCGATTTGACCTCGTCAATCTTGGTCTTGATTGCGTCAACGGCCTCACCGAGTTTTTGGTTGGCCTTTGCCGCAGCTTCTTCCTCAGCCGCGTTTAATTTAACCACGGCTTCATCTATCGCCTGCCTTTGCTCAAGGCTGACGTTCTTGAACTGGCCATTGCAGCTTTCAATGGCATCCAATTTGACTTGGTCAAGCTTGGACATGACGCCCTTTATCACCTCGTGGAGCTCGAGGCTAGCCTTTGCGACAGCTTCTTCCTCGGCCGCGTTTAATTTAACCACGGCTTCATCTATCGCCTGCCTCTGCTCGAGGCTGACGCTCTTCAACTGGCCATTACACTTTTCAACGGCATCAAATTTGACCTCGTCAAGCTTGGTCTTGATTGCGTCGACGGCCTCGCCAAGTTTTTGGCTGGCCTTTGCCGCAGCTTCTGACTCGACCCCGTTCAGTCTGGCCATGACGCCCTTTATCGCCTCGTGGAGCTCGAGACTGGACTTTTCCCACTTGCCACTGGCCGTGTCGACAGCATCCAACTTGGCCCTCGCGGCCTTCTCACGCAGGACGTTGTGGTCGCACACCGAAAGGACCTCGTCCAGCTGTTCAAGCAGCTTTTTCTGTTGGCCCGATGTGACCTGCTTTATGGCCTGGACAATTCCCTGGCTCTCCTGCGCAAGCGAAGATCGCAACTCTGCCACCTCGTCCTTTGACGGTTTGACAGACTTGAGGTGAGCTATCATGGCTTCAAGCCTGTCTAGTTGCCTGCTGACAGATTCGTCTTTTTCGCAGACATCAGACTCCCTTTCCGTGAGCTGAGCCAGTGACGACTCGAGAGCCCTCGGCAACCCTTTCACTTGAACTGCCAATGCCTGAAGCTTGGCCACGTTCGCTTCCCGCATCGCCTTGCGGGCAATATCCGCCAAACATTGGAGTTTTTCCTATAAACTATCCATTACGCCGTTTATACGAATTTTAGTATTGCAATGGGTTTATGTCTGGACAGGATACTGAGGGGTGGAAGTCAGGTCTGGGTTCGTTGAGAAGGGAAGGTACAGCACGTGACAAAATTCAGACGACAACTGACATGATGGGTTGCATGTTTATTGAAGCTATCTGGGCAATTGTACGTTGAACAGAAAATGGGTATAAATGGGAGCTTCTGCAACTTCATATAATGACTATATTGGTTGGAGCACCTTGTCAAGGGCCAAAGTCGCATAGTTTGTCCATCTTTCAGGTCACGCTATTCATTTTATAGTAGAATCGATGCCGCTGGTCTGTCGCCTGTATGCCGCCAGTCTGCCACCTGTCTGCCAACTGTCTGCCCTGCTCTCAAAGGGTGCATGTTTCCGCCATCTTTCACTTGACAAATGCCACACAAGCTTCATTCATCAGTAAACATCATGGCGTCGAAAAACAATCAGCCTCGCTTCTTCCCAAGCGCAGCTCCAAAGCACACCGTGGCCAACACGCTGGCAAGGGTCAGCGCCTTGACTACACGGTTAAGCAAGCTGCGCACCGAAGCCGATGATCTGGCCGACAAGGCTGGTATCACCGAAGACTCGATGAAGGAGGTCAAGGTGGCAAGCGCCAATCTTGTTGTGATGGGAAACGAAAGTGACCGTCTTTGGCAATCCTGTCAAAGGCATGCCGGTGTGCTGCAAAGCATTGATGAGCTGGAACGCGAAGAGAAGGCTCGCATTGGCGGCGACCAAGTGGAAGAAAGGCTAGACTCCGTCGCAGACGCGTCGGCCAAGGTTCTCGCTTGGTTGGTGCGGAACCAGCCCAGCGCCGTTCAGGTGCTTCGAGGCTTCAGGTCCAACCTGCCTCCTGATCTGGCCGAAGCCATCTCCAAAGCTAGCGAGGCCATCCCTGACAGTCAAGCAATGACTAGGGCCATCTCCCAGGCAAAGGCTCTTCTTCCAGTGCAGGAGGAAAATGCCCGCTTAACCCAGAAGGTGGCTGATCTCGAACGCGAGCGAGATGCCCGCGACGAGCTCATCCAAGAATTGGAAGATAAGCTGATGAAAGCACATCAAAGAAATGGTGAGGCCGAAGTGGAGGCCAAGGTTGAGCTCCATCAGCATGCACTTTTGCTCAAGCAAGCCACGGAGGGGAATCAGTCCCTGCGTGAAAGCTTACATCAGGCCCGCGTTGACGAGAGGGCGTGGTGTGAAAAAGCTGAGCGTTTGCGCGCGCACCGCAGCCGGTTGCAAGAAGAGCTGCAGCATATGGAGGCTGACAAAGCCCGAGCTGTGAACGCTCAGCAAGCCGCTGAGGATGAGTCTGAACACCTGAGAGGCAAGATTGCCAGGTATGTTGACCGCGAACTGGTTTTGCAGGCCAAGATTAGAGACGAATCTGCCGGCAGAACTGCAGACATGCAAAAGCAGGCTGAAGACTACCAATCCCGCGAGGCACAGAGCCGCAAGCGCCAGCAAGATTTGGAGGAGAGAATGGCTGATCTTCGCCGCGACGAGGCTGCGTTACGAGGCCAGATGCTGACCCTCCAGGACGCGCAAAAGAATGCTGAGAAAACAGCCCAGGCTACACAGAGGGAAGCAAGTCGATACCAAGATTTGGCAGCCGAATTCAAGTCGAAGCTCAATGCAGCACGGCAGTCTCTGAGTCTCGAGAGTAAAAACACGAAAACGCTGACTGCGCAACTTGCCTCCCAGGAAGCCCGAGGGCAAAAGGATGCGACCGAGCTGGCCGAGCTGAGGGTGCAAGTCTCGTCGCTCCGCAATGAGCGAGATCGGTACCAGCGCCTCGTCGAGAGGTTTCTCCTTGATCCTTTCAATGTGAGGCCCACACGCGAGATTCTCAAGTGCCTGTTGGCCAGCAGTGAGACTGTCTCCACAGAGGGCACCTGGGAAGGTCCATGGTACCTTTTACAATCTTGGTGTCATGACACCCAAGCTCGCGTTCCCGTGTTTTTCCATGTCAACCAGGCTCTGTTGGGTTTGATTTCGATCCAACAGAGTGAGGCATGGTACAGTTCCAAAGCCTTTGACACCCTCAGGGGGCTGCAAGACGTGTTGAACGACGACACGGCAGATCTCCTGCTGGTTTCGGTCGGACGGTACATTTTTGCCACACTGTCAGGCGTCATTAACATGGATGGCTTGCCCGTGATCAACAAAATCGCTGCCTGTCAGATTCTGTGGCTGCTGAGTGATCGATGGCCCAGTGTTGCCGACCAACAGGTTCTGGCTAACATCGACGCCGGCGTCCAGGCCCTGTGCCGTAATCGCTCCGACGACATGGAGTCTCTCCCGGAGAGCTTTGCGTTGCCTGCGAGGTTTGGACAATACTTGCTCCTAAGTCTTGGAGAAGAACAAGGCATACTAGTGACAGAGGGAAACACCATGCGGTGGGTGGCAAAGACCAACCTCTACCACAACGGCTGGAGCTTGGCTCTGTCACCCCCACCGGGAATTCCAGGGTCTCCTATTACACTGAACCCTCCCAGAGAATACTGGGATTGGGCATACCGTCACTTTTAAGGGGGTTTCCGTAACCCACTTCCCTCGAAATGAGGGACAACATTGGCGCCGCTCGCCAAACGGAACAAGCAGGTGGCAATAGCCTCCAGCTAATATCATCCATTCTAGGCCAACACGAGGCCAGGAGGCGCCGCAGGCGTCACCTCTACAATAGACCCCAGAGTGGTCGCGAGGCGACTCAAAGGGCTGATGGAAACCAAGAGTCACCCTGGTGACAGCTCGACAGGGTTCTGTAAGTTTTTGTCTTCGAGCGAAGCCACGATTCTAACAGGTGAAAGTCCTCGAGTACGAAGAAGGCGTACACACCGCTTGTGGCCATGACCAAGCCGGCCAAGGCGGAGGGCGACACCATGCTATACTTTCAGGCAACCTTCCGCAGGAGTTGTGAACGACGAGTCCAGATAAGGAGTCGCTCTGGTTCTGTAAGTTTTTGTCCTCGAGCGAAGCCACGATTCTAACAGGTAACAGTCCTTGAGTACGAAGAAGGCGAGCCTACTTCATCGCGACTTGCCAACAGACTGCTGAGTCCTACACTAGAGCACAAACGAGCAGGCTCAGTGGAAGGCATCTTGGGCCGCCGGTGTGACACAGCCGAGTCACAACCACCAACAACCGGTGTGCATAAGACTTTACAAGGTTGACCTAAGTGCTTAGGCATGACCTAAGTTACTTAGGCATGATCCCTATCAACGTAACGACTTGTCTGCCGTCACCTTCGATGGCATAACTCTCGCCCTCCGTTTTGGTCTCCCCTCTGCAAAACTCTCAGGCGGATCATCGCCAATCCATTTGGAGCACCACATACTACATCGCGTCCCAAGATGGCCGTGAGCCACACCGTCGAAGGCGTCCGGTGGCCAGCTGAGTCACAACCACCAACACCGATGTGCACAAGACTTTACAAGGTTGATCCTAGGTTGCTTAGGCATGATCCCCCGATTCCGATGACGACTTGTCTGCCATCACCTTCGATGGCGTGACTCATAGATGGCCCAGGTCTGCCCTCTTTTGCAAACTCACGCCGATCACTCAATCCATTTGGAGCACATGCTACCTCGCGTCTCAAGATCGCCCTAATCCTGAAATGGGCCATCATCTGCCGCACTGACGGCCGCCGCCCCTCACGAGCTGCGCCCTCATCGCGAGACTTCTAGAACATCCCAATCCTGCGAGGGAATCGTGGCCAAATATTCGTCAGTCCCTCAACGGTATGTTGAGTACGAAGAAGGCGATACACCGCCTGTTGGCCATGGGCCAAGCCGGCAAAGATGGGGGATCAAGCAGAATCTTTCGCAAGAGACGGCTCTAATCAGAAAGGCATGCGACACCATGCTTCACTTGAGGCAAGCTTCAGGAGGGAGCCGTGAACGACGAGGAAGGAGAAGTACATGGGAGGGGATGATTCGAAGGAAAGGTGGAGGAGAGGAAGGAGAAGTACATGGGGGGAGATGTGCATAAGACTTTATGGTTGACCCTGTTGCTTAGGCATGATTCACTAAGCCTAAGCCACGCGGGATGTCCAAAGGCTGGAGGAACTCGAGCTCCACCACGTCGATGACTGGATTCCCGATCTCACAACAAATCTAACTTGAGAGCACTAAGCATTCACCACAATTATGATGGTGGCATACTGGACTTTAAAACAATTTCAGTCCTTCTTTTCAATAAAACTAGACTCTCGAAGCTGGTGTGATACTACAGCTAGAGAGCTTTTTCTTCTACGATAATACAGTGGGAGGATCTCTGGTCGATGCTACCGATGTGATTAAACAGTTGCTTGTTCGGAGACATACCCAGAAGTCAAAGTTTGTTTCGGAAGAGGGCAACAAGATTTTGATGGCCAACCCTATTGTATAACTCTAATTGTATGCCACCTCTGTGGCCTGGTTCCTTGTTGAGTCTGCAGCTTGTTTTTTTTTTAAAAAAAAAAAAAAACGTTAGATTTAAATACCCTGAAGTCATTGGCCATGCGGAGCTGTACTTTTCGGGTCAACCCTTCTGCCCTCAGGCAGTTTTCCAGCTTTGAGGGACAGGTCTCGAAGTCTGCTTGCGACAAGGCTCACAGATGCGCCACTGAAATTGGCTAACATGGCACGGATATTTGGGGCGATAGCTTGGGAAAGGTTGATTGACCTATTATGTGGCGGGGTGTTGAGCCCCAACTTGTTTAGTCATTAAATAAATTGCACCTTTACACCTTGCCAAGAACACTTTGTGACGAGTGACCGAGGAATGATCCATGTTGTTACATAACTGAGTTAGACTCTGAAGGCGCCCCAATCGGCTTGGCCCAAAGAATGAGCATTTCCTATGGGCATGAGCAAGGGACATTCAGGGGGCTCTGCACATACCGGAGGGTCCATCTTGGACCAATAATCGATTTTGGTGCAGATGGGAAAGCGGCTTTGCTCCTCGCACATGGTATCAAAGTGGTGATAGCTGGTTGGCGATTCGGGGGCTGTATGGTCAGAGCAAGTCTGTTGGCTTTGGCGGCGTCTTACGCTTTGCACATGCCCGCAGTTCCTTTGAGGAGCAGCATATTGGGGATCCGCGGCCGCAAGGGTTATAGGCCAAGGCACTGGATAGGAAGATGAAGAGCAGCTTCATGGCGTGGTACAAACTTGCATAGATAGCTTGTCTCATTCGACCACAGCTGATTGAGAAATATAAGTGGAATTCCACCTTTAGCGGTTGCCAGTTGAGAAATACAGGAGCCTGGTCATGGGTACTTTGAGTGCATTCCAAGGGCTCCCGAGTCTGCAAACGGGATGTCGCAAGTGTGGGCCACATGGAATATAAACTTGTTGCCAAGAGTCGGCTGCTTTTCTGAGCACAGCATCAATTCGTCAAAGGGATGGGACCCATAAGGATCGCCACGAGGTTGCTTTAAGCCGGTGTCGCGGGACCCTTGGCTGGATTGCGGCAACGACCGCAGCCGGTGATGGCCAAAGTTAGTTGGTCTGGCTGAGGATTCGAAACAGGCGCAACGCCGGTTTCAGACACGTGTTGACAAGTTGGACCCGCGATGAAGTCGATCTGGTAGAAATCCTTTAGCTTTTGTGAGGTCGAGTCTTCTGTTGCATTATTTTCACGGCCTGGCCTGGATAGCAATGATGGCTAGTGTCTGGGCATTCCAGCGAGGATCTGTCGATCGACTCGAGCAGGGCATTGACTCGATTCATGTTTCATCTGTCAAAGCGAGAGCTGTCGTATCGACTGCTATTTGACAAGTTGGCTGAGATAAACAATTCTAGTCAACCGCAAGTATTGACAAGTTGGCAGGCGAACAGTTCTACTAGACAAGGCTCGGGAAATCATCATCGCATACAGTCGCTTTGTAATGATTCATGCACGTACCCACGCGTCGTTTGAACAGTGAATGGTGATTGGAGGCCTATGCTCATCTGTGACGAATTCCATTTGAAGATGCAGTCTGCAATACCTGAAGGACCAGCTGGAACCTGATCGGACCATTCGGCGGCCACATTCGATGCCCAAGTGAGGTCTGTCCAAGCGCATCGTCGTCCATTCTGTCGAACCCTGCACAGCATCCATGGCTGGCCGTCTGGGCAGGCAGTCGACGATTGATCCGTTGGTCGGTGGAGAGCATTCGGGCAGAGATTCTTGGCATTTTCACAGACCCATGAAGCAAATGTAGAAAACCGAGTGCACGACCTGGAAAAGGGCAGAATTGTACGTAATAACGAGTTTCGCAGCGGAGTCATGAGGGGCGGCAATGTCTTGGCTCCGTGATGCGGACGGAAGTTGGCCGTAGTAGATGAGGCGATATGGAGCCCACGGTCAAGGAATCATTTCAATTGCAAACCTTGCTGGAATAAAGTCGCGATGAGGAGATCGTGACAGCAATCCTGGTGCAAGCGGAGCGCTGGCGACGGGTTCATGTGCAAAATAGCGCAGGCCCTGTTTGCAGGGGTTCGGCCTGCAGGTCTTAAGCCACCGCAAAGCGAGACGCGCTCCGCGTGGATCGTTAATTGATGGAACATGGCTTCGTCATAGTCAATCGGTCGCATTAGGCTTGGTCGGGCAGAGCCGCAGCGGCTGCCGCATAACCATGTTTTTTCCCGATGAAGCTTGCCGAACAAGGCTGAATGCTTCGGGAACAAGTCCGCGTAGACGTCCGGGACGGCGCCGCACGGATTCATCCATCGCCGGCCGGGACCCAATGCCCGCTCGTATACCTCGGGCATGGCAAGTGCGATGAGGGCAGCCGAAATGTAGCAAGCTCTTCTGCGGGGGACAGGCTGTTGCAGTCGAAGGGAATGTCATGGCGAGCAGAATTTCAAATTCCACGACAGAATCCACTAAATGCATCCTAGGGGCGGCCTGGCAATGCTGAGCAAGGCGAGTGGGATCATGTTCATTTCTTAGTCTTGGCACGATGATGGCATCAAGTGCTGAAACTCTGAGGCCCACTCATTCCATTCATGTTTCTAGAATACGACTGGAAAGAGGTGTCTGCGCTAAACGGGCGCTGCCAGGTCAGGGGCCACGGGCTCTTGAGCCAAACATCCAATTCTTTACCGGATCAGACAGTTCACGTCAAGAGCGGCCGCGGGACGGCGGGTGCTGAGCAATGACTTTGATGTTTGCAGCATTTTTCTCTTTTGAGCTGCTTGCGGCCGAATTTTCCACACGTTGGCAATATCCAATGCCTCACCAATCTCATCCAGGCTCATTCTAGTTCGTCTTGATGCAACAGAAGAGTCTGCAACTCCACACCGGGTGATGGGGCCGCCGTCCGCCTCAGGAGCTCTGGCCAGTCTTTTCGCCGAGCCCCCCGCTCCGCTCCGCCCCTCAACACCAGTCATGCGGCTCGGTTAACCTGTCGCATTAGACCCTACTCTAGCCTTGTCATTGTTGACTCTCTACTAGTTCGTCTTAAACGACTCTTCGTAGCACAGCTGCAAGGTTTGCATTGAACAGGCAAAGGGTAGAAGAGTCAACCGCAATCCAAACATACACCATCGTCAAGTTTGCATGGCCGGCCCGGACAGGTATTGAAAGGATGACGCCCGGGCCGGCCAATATATGGTCCTGTACGTAACATCACGACTCGGGAAATGGAGCAGTCTACTCGTCCCCCACATGATGCCTCGTGTCCAATTCGTCGCTCCCCATGGAGAAGCCTTCACCGGCCAGGCCTCAGCTCCAGACCCCATTGCATGGCGTGACCAGGGCCCAAACGTGTAAGAAAAGAAGCGGGAAAAACTCCAAGGCCCAGGAGAATCCACAATCTTGAACCGCCAGACGGGTCACATCCCGTGTCGTAGCGTCTGCGTGCACCCATTGCCAAGGGTAGTTCCGCGTCGCTCCACATGGATGCCGTCGTTTTGTCTGTAGACTTGTCGTGGCCCAGGATCATCGTGGAGAGGGAATTCTGAAAGTGGCCTTGTCGTCAATCTCTTCAATATATATTCATCAATTGCACCTCCAGAAAGTCATTCACCACGCAACACTCACACGTTTTAAACATCAACAGAATCATGGCTTCCTACTCGCAAGAGGCAAACAATGCCATCTACCCCTCAGATCAGGGCTTCGACTCGAGCAAAAGCAACAGCAAAGAGAAGATTGACAACGAAAAGGCCACCAGCCCCGATGTCCAGTCTGGCAACGTGGCAGACAATGGCTTCGGTGGTGGTGAAGGCGGCAAGAGCTTCCGCACCATGAGCAAATGGGACACCGTCTTTGCTCTGCTGACCAACCAGGTCGGTCTTGGTGTGCTGTCTCTCCCTGGCGTGCTCAAGGTGTTTGGCATCGTCCCCGGCATCATCGCCATTGTGGGCATTGGCTGTCTGTCCTGGTACACGGCCTTTGAGCTCAAGCAGTTCTACAGCCGTCATCAGCATGTCCTCAACGTCGTCGACATGGCCCGCGTTGTGGGCGGTCGGCCTTTTGAAATCATCGCCGGCATTGGTCTTCTCATCCAGGTCATCATGACGGCTGCCTCTGCCTCCGTCACCCTGTCCATCGCCTTCAACACCATCTCCGGCCACTCCCTCTGCACAGTAGGCTATATCGGCATTGCTTGCTTGGGATGTTGGGTCCTCTGCGCCCCCAGAACCGCAAAGTTCGTTTCCCAGAGCGGAATTCCCTGCTGCGTGTCTGTCATCGCCGCTGCTCTTCTCGTCATGATCAGCCTCGGCATCAAGCACCCCAGCGACGCCCCCGACAACTGGCACAAGAAGATTGAAGTCGTCGGTCACCCTACCTTCCGCGAGGGTCTCAACGCCTGCCTCAAGGTCTGCTACGCCTACTCCGGCAACATCAACTTTGTGTCCTACATGGCCGAGATGATTGACCCCGTCAACGACTTCAACTTTGCCCTGGCCTGCCTCGAGGTCAGCTCGATTGCCTTCTACACCGTTGTCGCCGTTGCCATCTACTGCCTTGCCGGCGAGTACACCGTCTCGCCTGCCCTGGGTTCCGCCCCCCACCGGGTTGCCCAGATCGCCTACGGCATCGTCCTCCCTGCTGTGTACTCGACCGGCCTTGCTTTCGGCCACACGGGCATCAAGTACGTCTACGTTGAGGTCATGAAGAAGTTCAAGTTGACCTCGGAGATGACGTCCAACACTGTGCGCTCCTGGTCCATCTGGATGACCATTGTCACCATCTTCTGGCTCCTCTGCTTTGTGCTGTCCAACGCCATCCCCGTCTTTGACTCGATCCTATCCATTGCGTCGGCCACCACCATCTCCTGGTTCACCTTTGGCCTGAGTGCCATCTTCTGGTTCCACATCAACTGGGACTGCAAGTTTGACGGTTGGAAGAAGATCACCCTGACCTGCGTCAACGTGTTTCTCATTGTCATCTCGCTTTTTTGCAACGGTGCGGGTCTGTGGTCCTCCATTACGGAGCTCAACGACCTGATGCACTCCGACTCCAGTTCCGTGTCGGGCGTGTTTGACTGTGGCGACAACGCCCTGTTCTAGGCCTAGCGATGGATGAGCGATTTGCTGGTTTCGGTCAACTGTTATATAAGAAAATCCAACTTGTTCCACAACCTGCGTCCATGTGCATGCCAGCATTTCTCCGATGTAATTCTCCGCGTGCCAAATCCACATAAAATTGCCATTGTGACTGAATCCACATCAATGAGCAATGCCAAGAGCGCAGCAGCAATCAAGTAGTCATGATGCCTGTTTGGACGACAATTGTGGACCGACGTTGAATAAGAGTTTGCTAATGCCGGTTGTGGTGGTGGGTCGCGCCTTGACGTTAGCCGGTCAATCTAATCGAACCAAGAGCCTCAGCCAGGGTGGATCTCTGATAATCACGACTGGCCAGTTTTGGGTGGACTGCCGTAGGCCTCCCTTGAGGCAAATTTGAACTCGGTGCGCGTTGGACAACAAGCGCGATGTGCTAGCTCATGACGATCGGTCGCCCAGATGGATCCCTCTTCAGCCTTCAATAGCCGATTGTGAAACAGCACCGGGTAAGCCGCCGACCTTGCCATCGGTCCATTGAACTCTTGACTGTGACATGCTGCTCTACGCGTTCTCAGCTGAGTCATCGGCGAGCCTATCAGTCAGCAATCTCGACGTCAGATTACCTATGGTCATGGCGTGCCCAACTTGGCCCAGGTGAGGATGAACAAGGCTAAAGGTGTTCGTAGTTTCACCTCGATCTGCACACACAATGCGGGCAAGGTGCATTATATATTCGTGAGAGGCCGGTCCCATGCCGGTCCCATGCTTTCTTTGCCGGTTTTATTCTCAATGTTTGCACTGGATCCATCAGTCATCGATTCGCACTCTAACCCGCATGGCCACGATGGAGGCCATTCGCACCGGACCGGTGTCCCACAATCACCCTGCCAGTCAGCCTGTGATCTCATTCCATCTGCCCCTTTTGTCGTCGTGCGGCTCTTGCAGTGGGGCATTGTGTAAGAGGCTGAAGATTTTCCATCCAACATTAGCAATAGTTAGCATCAACCCTGTCAAGTCTTGGTATCGCTCATGCGGCTCCCGTCGGATTGTGGTTGCCATCGGATGTTTTAGGATGCTGTCGATAAAGCCGTGGATGCTGTTCATCCTCGTGTGGTTCGTGGCGGTCCAGACAAGCTTGTTCTGTCACGATATCCCAGTCAAGACTCGTCCAACATGTGTTATATCCTGGTCCACGCGGAATGATTCCTCCGTTCGAATATGATGTGTCGCTCCGGGCCGGTCAAATCACGTACTCCAAAGTCTTCACAAATCCTCACATTCGTACACCAGTCACATGGACTCGCATTGTTGGAAGCCTCTATTCCCATCGTTGTATGTACAATCCGTCCGCACGCTTGCCTAGTTGGTTCGAGCACCACCCTTTTCCTCGCGCAGCTCGTCCATCTTGGCCACTCGCTTCTTGAACTCGACGTACTGGCACTTTTCGTAGCTGTGTCGCTCATCCTGGTCGGTCTGTGAGTGGTTTGTCCGAGACTGCAATCGGCTCGCCGGAATCGCGCGGCCTGGTGTCCAACTTACCGAGCACTTCCAGGGAGCGTACCAGGTGTCCCGTCGGCACTTGTTGAGAGGGATCAGGAGGTGAGCGCAGCTGTCTCGGTAGGCGATGGGGAGGCGGGCATCGCGCATCTCCTCGCGGGTCGCTTCTGCGGCGGGGTTAGCGATTGAGGCGGGAGAAATTGGCTCCAGCGGAAGCCACGGGGGGGGGAAACGTACGCCGCGGCTCAGTAACAGCGTCAGAAGCCATGTTGCTGGTTCAATTGGCCTTCAGAATGGGAGGTTGCTGGTGTGTCGAGCTGTCGTGAGTTGCTGCTCGGGTCAAGGTCGGCAGTTTCGATTTGTGCCTGGGAATTGGGGCAGCAAGTGTTGCGTCCAATGGGGTGGTGCGAATTACGACGTCTGGATCCACAGCTCAGATGCTGGTCTAATCAATTGCCATGTATCAACCTCCGTGAATGTACTTTGCACGCCATCCACGTCACTGCTAGACGGATTCCGAGTTCAGTTACGCTGTTACGTGAATTGATTTTACTCCGACTCTCAACCAGCTGGCTCAGACCTTCAGCTACGCAAATGCCATGTCGTAACGACACACTCAGTCTAGAACCCCCCCCCCCATTGCCAACACTGGCCCTGTCGCCGACAAACTATGTCCAATGGTGCCATTCCAAACCCTCCCGGTATTCGTATCCAACTTGCGGTCCTTCAGAACCAACAATGTATCCGCCCTCGCACCGATCAAAGTACACCTTGACCTGCTGCTCGTAAAATTCATCAAATTTGGGATCAAGAGCATCCCGCAAGCCATCTGCGTCCCCTTGAGGGTGAATAATGTTCCAGGGCTTGATGCAGGACTCCCCCCGGCATGACTTGAGCACCATCATGAGGGAATCCAGGCGGTCGACGACCTTGCCAACGCTGGTTCCCAGCAACGTCACCTCTGTCGCTTCTCTGCCTTCCAGCAGCAGGTTGTCAATCTGTCCAGGATCGTTCTGCAAATCGTAGAGCTCGTGTTCGTTGGTGCACCACGCCGAATAGTACAAATCGTAGTCGTCGTGCACGATCCGGACACCCTTGTATGTGTTGTTTTGTACCATGATTTGGCCTCGGCCGTCGAACCCCCCAACTTCTCCTTCGGCAATGGCAACGCCCCAGTACTCGACCGCAACATGCTCGTGCCGAGTCACACCGGTCTCATCCTCTTTGACAGGAATGGGGGTGCCGTCCAGGTCGGGTCGCAGCTCAGCGCCGGCAAGCTTGAGGAACGTTGGAGCGAGGTCGATGTGTGTTGTGACAGTCTTCTCAACCGAGCCCTTGGCCACGCCGGGACCGCGCACGAAAAGGGGAACCCGAATGTCCTCATCAAATCCGCACTCCTTTCCAGGGGGGAGTCGGTGCTGTCCCAGGTGGTATCCGTTGTCGGATGAGAAGACGATGTAAGTGTCGTCGAGGATGCCAGCTTCGTCCAGTTGGTTGACGACTTGCTCAATAAGCTCATCAACCGCTTGTAGTGTCTGAAGTCGGGCTCGGTAAAACTTGTCAATGTAGGACACCGAAGACTCGCTCAGCTTGGGAAGCCTACTGATCCAGCTCACGCCGCTGGGCTGCAACATATCAGCACCGTGTTCAATCGCTGCAGAGGGGTGCACATACCGAATCTGGGTTAAAGTTGTCTGATCGCGGCACCTTGACTCCTTCAAACAAGTGAGAGTGCTTCTCGAGCGGGATAGGAATGGTCATTACCGGTGCGCCGGCGCCGCGGTTGACGTCAATGTTGGCGTGCGGTGCGACAGGCGCAAGAGTGAGGAAGAAGGGCTTTTCAGCATCAATGGCCTCGCTGAGCAGCTCCTGCGCGTACTTGGCAATCAGCTCAGAGGTGTGCTCATTGCGGTGGAACACGGGCGGCTGGTCGTTGCGCTGGTAGATGGGGTTGAGGTACGAGTACGTCCCCGGGTCGAGCAGAAAGTTGGTGCCCGTCCATCCTGCAGGGAACGGCGAGTCGTAGTTGTGGATGGTGTGCGAGTTGAACAGCTTCCCCGTGTAGTAGGTGTTGTACCCGGCCTCGCCCAACCACAGCGGGAGGTAGTTTTCGTTTAACCCTTGAGATACGAATTTCGGGAAGCCACCTTTTCTCGGTCAGCACTGGCAAAGCGGCACATGTCAAAAGTCATACCGTAGGGTGGGTTGACGTCGGTGACGTTTGTGTTGTGAGGCTGCTTGCCAGCCCACAGAGCAACCCTAGAGGGGCAGCAGATGGCGGTGGTGGTAAAGTGATTGGCAAAGGATGTGCCTTGATCAATTATATGCTTCTTCAGCAAGGGCATGTAAGACACAGAGTCGAGCACGGCATCCTGGTCGTCGGTCAGAATAAAGACGATGTTCTTCCCGCTCCTAGGCCTGGGCCCGGACACCGTCTCTGCGCTCTCGTGCCCAGTGGACAGGATAATCTGCTCATCTTCTCGCTGCGCCGTTGCCAGTGACGCCGTCGCGAGAAAAGTCAAGGCGCCCGCGAGGCTAGCTGCTCGCAAACCGTGTCTACACCGCATGGCACCAAACCCGCCCTTTGCAATTGGTTCTAAGAAACAGTTGCCCTCTTAGGGTAGGTGTGCTCAAGCCTACACTTAGTGGTTGAAAAGAGGCAAGAGAGTCAGTTCACAAGATACTCAATCCATTCGCAAGAGCTACGTCGTTGGTGGATTACCGCGTAAACGCCATGGAGCCCTTGTTGTTGCGTAAATGGAGAGTGAGATGGCGTCAAAGTTAGTGAAATGTATGGTGGCGTGCGGGCCGTCACTAACAGACGTCATCCCCACAAAGCGGGGCCGCCCTGTTGGGGGCATGGGCCGCGCGTTTCCGGCTTGAATCCGCGTATCCTTGAACCTTTCGTATCGTTATTGCAAGGACAATTGACCAGTCCACCGATGTATTGCGTGCGGCAAGTAATTTGCTAGAGATGGCGTGCTATCGGTCTAAACAACTCTACCTCTGCTTTTCTCTGCGTGAGGCGAGATGTAGTCTGTCTCTTAGTAACAGTTGAATGTAATGTTCTCAACGTGAGTGTCGGCCAAATGAAGTTCATCGGGATCGTCTCCATCGTCGCCGCTCTGGCGAGCGCAGAGTCTCCGTTCCGCTCCCGTCCAGATCTCTCTCCGCCTCGCCTCAACATCACTATCCCAGCCGCCAAAGACGTTGCGCCCGGTTTCCTCTTTGTGACGCCTTATCCCGGCCGGGGCGAGACGTCGGGACTTCCAGAGCAGCCTGCTGGCTACATCTTCCGCGACAATGGCGATCTGATCTGGTCGAGCCTTGGATATCTGTCGGGGTTCGTGGCCAACCTGCAAGCTGCAGCATATCACGGCAAGCCTGTCTTGTCGGCGTTTCAGGGCACCATCGACAAGAATCACGGACGCGGCTACGGCACTCTGCAGATCCTGAGCGACGAGTATCGGCCCCTGGCGCAGATCCAAAGCCTAACCACCAAGATCCCATCAATACACGAGCTGCGCATTGTTGACGGGAAAACGGCCCTGCTCGAGATTTACGACCCGGTTCCGTACGACTTAACCCCTTACGGGGGAACCAAGGAGCAGTCCTGGATCATTGACAGCATCCTGCAGGAGGTGGACATTGAGACGGGCGAGCTCATCTTTGAGGTGCACTCCCTCGACATTGTGTCCCCCGCTGGTATGTCTGATAACGCACGAGTTTCCGGGCGACGACTGACACGCACACCTCTCCAGACAGCCAAGCCCCGATTCTTGCAGACACCGGTCTCAGCGCTGCTGAAGGGTGGGACTATTTCCACCTCAACAGCATCGACAAGGACGACGAGGGCAACTACCTCATATCGTCACGCCACACCAGCACCATCTACAAGCTGTCCGGGCTAGACGGCTCCATCATCTGGCAGCTCGGTGGCGATAGGTCCACGTTTGAATCATCATCAGCAGAGCTAAAGTTTGGGCACCAGCATGACGCCCGGTTCCTCAACCGGTCCGCCGATGGTCAGCTAGAGACCATCTCCTTGTTTGACAACGCAGCCTGGCAGTACGACGAAGTGACGAGGGGGGCTCGCTCCAGGGCCATGATTGTGCAGCTCGACCACGGCGACGGCTCAGCCAAAGTCCTCGGCTCGTACGCCTCCCCCGAGGGCCTCGTCGCCCAGTCCCAGGGCAACGCCCAGGTGCTCCCCAACGGCAACGTGCTGGTCAGCTGGGGCCAGGAGGGTGCCGTGACCGAGTTCCGCGCTGACGGGACGCCCATCTTCAACGCCCGCCTCGACGCAGGAGCGTCAGTCCAGAGCTACAGGGGCTTCCGCTTCGAGTGGACCGGCCGGCCAAGGGAGGTTCCCGCTGTTGCTGCGCTGCGAGACAGGGACGAGGTGAGCGTTTATGCGAGCTGGAACGGCGACACGGAGGTGGCCCTCTGGAGGTTCTACGTGCAGGACGGCGACGACGGCGATGCGACGACGGTGCGAGGGCTCGGGGCGGCTGAGAGGACCTCGTTTGAGACGAGGCTCGCGATTCCCAGTCGGCAGATTGAGCATCTCGGCGACGGCGCTCGCATCTTTGCGGGTGGTTTCGCAGCCGACGGCACCGTCCTGACACGCTCGCGGCCAGTGCCGGTGCGGGAGGTTGTCCATGTTGCCAACCAAAACACGGAGGAGCCAGGAGAGCTGTGAGGGCGTGAGCGAGATGCTATTGTCCAGTTGTTTTGTTCCATGTACATAGTTTGTTTACTACCCACCACGCACACCACACCCATCACGCACAAAAGATTTATGCACTGACGTCTGAAATGCCATGTCGCCGTTCGGTGAGTCACACAGCAAGTTTGCTCTGCAGCAGAGGGAGCAAAAACCAGTGGGCGCAGCGTCGTAATATGCCATGTGTGTTTTGGCCCAGCCGGCGTGTGTGAGGTGCAGCTCCGTCTCACCCACTCTTTGTGGGATCCCCTTCACACGTCGCCGCATGCACCTTCCGGGAACCCTATGCCCTCGGGGTGCCCTCTGGCGCCGCCTCTCCCGGGCAGCCACGTTGAGCAGCGTCCCCAGGCTGCAGGAAGCTTAACCAAACCCGCTGCACGCCCACCGCGCGCAGGAAACCTGCTGTTCGCCTGACACGGCGCTCTTCCACTGGCGGCCGCGGGGTACCACCCCCCTGTCGCGCCGGCTCCGCACGCAACGATTGGCCGTCGCGCTCCGGGCCTCACACCGTCCTCTCCACGGCCAGCGCACAACACGTCCCCCGCCGTGCCTGTGAAACCTCTCTCTCTGGACCGTCATGTGTTTTCGCGACGCGCTGCCCACCACCACTGGACGCGGTCGTTGTCCGCAGCAACCCCCACCAGCCCAACTGTCTGGGTTTCAAGCCGCATTCAAACTCGCATCGGCCCAACTTATAAAGTCCTCAACCGTGTCCTGTCTCTATGTGTTCTCATCCTCCTCAGTCGAGCTATAATACCTTGCATTTACACACGCCCGCCCACAGCGAAGACCAAAAAAAAAAAAAAAAAGGATACTCCACCGACTTGCCTCGTTTAAGTCGACTTACACTTACACGCACACCGAGGACATTCGCTCACCGTCTCTCTGCCGCTCTCTATAAACGCACACACTTTCGCTTTATCTAATTCACGATACCCTCTCGCTACTCTCCTTGCACCTTCTTATTACTCCTTACTCACTACTTTAATCAAAATGTCCAACGTCATCGCTTGGCTGGTTCCAACGGCGCGTGGCTCCTTCGCCGACAAGGCAACCCACCTCCCGTCCAACGAATTCCGTACCGTCGCTACAGAGTCGTCTGCTCTTCTGGCCTCTCGCCTCCCCGACCTGGTCACCAGCAAGCCCGCAAAGGCCATCCAGCTGTCGTTTGACCAGGCTCCAAAGCGGCCCGGATCCTTCGTGCTGGGCTCCGACCCCGCCCGGTGCGACGTCGTGCTCCCCTCGCTCCCCGGCGTCTCGCCCCGCCACTGCGAACTGAGCTTTGACGCCGAGGCCCGCCTCGTCCTCAACGACTTCTCCGAGAGCGGCACCCAGGTCTGGTACGACTGGGAGAGCAACGGCGACCAGACCGACTACACCTGGATCCTCAGCAGCGGCTGCTCGCACGGCTTCCCCGCCACCGTCCAGCGCATCACCGTCGACATCCAGGGCCTGCGCTTCCAGGTTGTCATCAACGACCACTCGGCCGATTGGGACGCCTACCGCGACCAGGTCGACGCCTTTGTCCAGCAGCCGACTTGGATGGAAGGCCTGACTCCCGGTTGGGACCGCGACTCTGTCGCTCCCATCGCCCCTCTCTTCTCGTCGACACCGCTGTTCCAGCACATCTTTGTCAAGCCTCTGGGAGATGAGCCGGTTGGCAAGGTGTACTTGTGGAATCTCGCCCGGCCGTGGGAGCCCATGGTCGAGGCAGCGGCGTGAAAACCGCTGGCATGTGAAACCCGTTAGCATTGTAAAAAAGAAACTGTATGTACTCGGCGCATCGGACATGTCATCTAGCTTGGCGTTTGGTTCTCTCGTTTTAGATACGTTGGATTTTTTTTGTTCTCTTGTTTTGGTAGCGACACTTTGAACGGATATGCCTCTCCGTGTGTGCAGTAGTAATTTACTCATTAAACCAAGGTATCACAACTCCTGGCTCCTTTTTTTTTTTTTAATCCCATGCCTCCTCGTCTGCTTTAGTCTTCGCTCACCGCCAGGACTTCTCGCTTGGTCTCCTCGTCATCTTGTGCCTGCTCATCAGCGTCGAACCGAGTCATGGCAAACTCGGGCACGCGCCTCCTCTGCGACCTCTGTCCACCCCGCTTGCCCTTGCGCATGCGCGCAGTCTCGGCCTCCTCGGCCACCACGGCCTTTTCGCCCTTCTTGTCTAGCATGGTCCCCTCCAGCGACAGGTAGCTGGTCTCTCCACTGGTGCCCACGTCAAAGTTGCGTATTCTGAAGCGGATCTTGCCCTTGATCTTTTCGCCGCTTCCGTCGACCCAGAATCCTGTGCTGTGGATCTGTCGAACAACGCCGTGGTCGTCAGAGGTGATGACGGACGCAGTCTCCTCGAAGCCGTGCGCCTCGGGGGATTCGTTGGGTACCCACTTCCACGACGGAGGCAATCGTCGCGCCTCGATGGATGCGTTGAACTTTCCAAAGCAGACAACACCAATGTGTCCCTCGGTTTGAAGGTTGACGCTGCCCTCCATCCAGGCGCCTCGGCTGGGAACAAAGAGGTCCACGTCGGCAGTGATCCAGCCGAATCCAACAGCCGCCTCGTCCTTGGACATGACCTGAGCCGGCGACTCGTCGTCGGTGGCTGCGCCGTTCCTGCCAGGCTTCTCGCCAAATGCGACATTCCTGTAGTCGAGCAGGACGCCGCGCAGAGCCGGCACGTACTTGTTCTGGAGGTGCTGCAGGTGCTGGTACTGACAGCTGGTCACGGGCTGGGCCCAGCCGATGGGGAAGAGAGGCTCGTACAGCGATACCGTCTGCGTGAAGAAGGGAAACTGAGGGTTGGCGGGCATGTCGGGGGGTTGGTGAATTCCAGACGCAGGCTTGGACGGAACCTCTGTGTCGACATCCATGGCGTCGACTTCGGCGGGTTCCTCCTGGGTCTCGGGAATCACCTCTTCAGGCTTTTCCTCCTCGGGCTCGCTCTTGGCCTTTTTGCTCTTCTTCTTTTTCTCGCCGGCGGCCGCATCAGCCTCGGGCGCGGCATCGGTAGTCTCGTGCTTCTTCTTCTTGTGCTTCTTCTTGTCCGACTTTGATTCCGCATCCGCGGGGGGGGCGCTCTCTGATTCGGTCACTCCATTCTCGGCGTGCTTGTCCTTCTTGCTCTTCTTCTTCTTCTTCTTGTCGGCCTTGTCGCTGGAGTCGGGGACCACGTCGGCAGCAGCGACGGAGACGCTCTTGGACTTTTTGTGTTTTCGATCGCTCTCTCCGGTGGCATCCTCCTCTCGCGCACGCTTCTTTTCCTTCTTGGACTTTTTCTCGTGCTTGAGAGCCGAAGGCTCGGGCGAGGCGATTGGCGCCATTGTTGCGTCGGTGGTGTCGCGGATTAGTTAGTAGAGGAAGCTGCGTGGGAAATTTTTTTAGATGGAGCTTATCGATTATCGCACCCTCACCGAGAGTGGGTCCACCCTCTTCACCTCGGTGTACCTCGTACCAGCATGATGCTATCAAGACAACTGCACGTCCGAGGCAAGTAAAAATGAGTTGATGCTGATAATTGTTGCATTTCGTAATTCCGAAAACATACCTACAAGTCCTTGTGCGCGTTCCCGAATTCCGAGCATCACAAGGTGCCGCCCGCTTGGCTTGGGCATCAAGATAAGCAGCCTGATCAGCCATTGAACTGTCATGAATCAAGCGCAACACCATCATCACATGTCATTTGATAGCTTCCTCAACCTTCCAATTGTCTCAGGCTCTTTCTCGCCCAATCATCCGGGTCGAGGATTCTGTGGGGGGCCCGCCATTGTTAACCCCGCGTTGCACTGAACCAACTCGACTGGTCAATGGTTCATCGCAGGGGAGTATCTTACCATCACTGTTCTTGGTTGCAGGTTCCTGTTGTTGATGATTGGGCTTTTGTTGTTCGTTTCGTTCATTACGCTGACATCCCACGTCCTGGCTGCATATTTGCTTCGTACCCCACTCGTGGAAAGCCAATAACTCAACAAGCAAACCAGGACCTCTTGCATGAAAGGGATGACTTTTTTTTTTTTTTAAAAAAAAAATTGTTGGTTGATTCGTATGCACTTGTTTTTACCTACCGACTTGCTGAGGGTAATCATGTGCCGATGGCCATTATCAATTATAAATTCACCTTACCCTACAGTCTCGAGCAGCTCCATCTTTCATTTCTCAAGCGCGAGGTTCATCTGCACACTGGTCCTTTAACCTGTTCACACGCCATGGCCTTCCGTCGAGGTGCCATGGACCTCACTCTGACGGAGGATTTAGATGAATATGGTGTACCGTGGCCTAGCCAGTCTGACATGTCTGCCTCGGTGCGTGGGAATAAGCCAGAACCCACCCATGTCTGTGAAGAGACTGTCAACCCCTCACTCGTTTGCAGTGTACCACCTTTGGTCACGTCAGAAGTCTTGACACCAGCCCCCCGATCATGAGGTTCTGGTGGCTTGCAAAATACAGACCCCGAGGTTCACAGCTTCGGGGACGATATACAGCAAACGGTTTCTCGTCCTGCTTCTGATGACACGCTCGCTTCCCTCGCTTTCATTCAATCTCTCCTAGTTTTTGACACCAGTTTTGACACTCAACAATTGCAACACATTGCCTCATCGCAACCAGGGAACTTTTCTCAAACTCGGTTGAGCGCACGGCGACCTCGTCTGCGGTGTAATCGGGGTGACTGCAGTTATCTGGCCCCAAACAATGATCTCTACATGTTTGTGCCTCTCATCTTGATATTCTGCACCGCACGTTCTTTTATTTCACATAATCGATACCAGAGTCTCCCCAAGCCTAACTGAGAGCTTTTAGGCAGCACAAGAACGAGCACAGGAAATGCCCCAAAGAAGACTGTGACTGGAATAAAGGGTCGACAAGGAAGGAGATAGATCGCCATGTCTGGGTGGAGCACCGCAAATGGGCAGAAAATGGAGGGTACCCACGCAAAGATGGCGAATGTGCGATGTGTGGGAAACGGATCAGGCGTCGAGACAATTTGACCCGGCACATGAAAAGAGTTCACAGGAAAAATGATGGCATGTGATTCAGAGTGTCAATTTCAATATTGCACAGGTCCAACTCACGAAATGAATGCAAATGGTGACTTTGAACACATCGCTCGTGTCTAATGGTGGATGACAACCAGCGCTGAAGCATGGCTCCTGAATCAGTAATTGGAGAGAATCACTGGTATCCAGCAGCCTCCAGGCTAGCGTGGAAGCGAATCTATCCACCTTCTTGCCTAGAGGATGGTGGTGCCCCTCTTTCTCGCCGTTCCGTTCATAATCGCCCTGTATGGTGCTCCTCCTCCGGAAATGAGACCTATGCCCGCAACGTTGATTGCACCCGAAACCTGGCCGCTGCTTCCAAAGGAGAGACTGAAACCTCCGATTGCGGGATTGTAGACATTGGAAATCACGCCACTTATGGCATTAAAGACTGAAAGCTGATTGGCGGCGGCAAGAGAAGTATCGACTGCTACTTTCACCGTGTTGAATGTGGTCAATACCCAGGCGCAATCAAGTCGCGATACGTCTCTCGAGCCGCCAATGTAGGGGTTGAGATACCTGTTGGTGACATAGCGGATGTTGCCAGCTATAGGGTTGGACATCGGGTTGCCGATTGAAATGGCAATATCGATTGGGTTTGCGCCATTTCGCGTCCCAGGAGCCCATAGTGTCTGAATCATAATCATCTGGCCTGAAACGAGGAAATTTCGGAAATTTCCTTGATCCCGTCCGTCAAAGACAACGTCGTACAGGACATAATTCAGGGAAAGTGCGCGTTTCTCAACGTCTACATCTCGAGGGAGCTCAGTCAGGTTGAAAAAGTCAAGATCGGGTTGGTCAGCGACAGGTATGGAATCGTCATTGAAAATAGAGAGTTCAGATTGTTTGGTGGGTGAGGCCCAGATAGGAACTACTAGGGTCAGGAAAAGCCACAAGTGCACCACCATTGTGCTGAAGTGCTGAACGGCAGCGATGAGTGCCAGCGTTGTTGTTTGGATAACAATAGCTGGTATAGAGAAGGCCTAAAGATGGATAAGAGGAAGGGCAGGATAATATATAGCCACGGATCCAGTATCCCGAACCCGCTGGCCTCGACGAACTGTGTCATGCCAAGCCATGCATGTGGGCCTGGACAGAATCCGACCTCACCCACAGACAGCCATACTCGATCGTGATGGCTGCTCAGCTCTTGATCCAACCCGGAAGTGATAGCGGCCTGCGGCTGGATTGTGACATGCCACAAATGCAGCCTGTGAAAACGCCACCATATTCTGGATGCGTTATCCTTCAAGGTTATTCGCCGATCAGGTAGTAGCACTTTAAGTTGGCAAATATCGTTTTAAGCTTGTCAATAGTGCTTCAGCTCCTCAAGCCCCGTTTCACACGCCAAACTTTCCTCGTAAGGCTGTGGTGGGGAAAAGGGACATTGTCGAGACAAATGCCGCCACCTCTGAGGAGCCATCAGTCGGGTTATTCCCATCAACTCGCCACAGGCTATCCCAATTGAGTCCGTGCTGACTTGTGAAGCATACAAACTTGTAACAAAAAACTTTGTGGGTGACGGTGGTTGTGAAATGAAGAATGCAGCAAAGAGTACTGATGGCGCTGCAATTGGCATTGTTGTCGAGGCCAAGTTGCGAGTCCCGCAAGCTATTTGAACGCATTTCTGCATTATTAAGCCAATCGCACCGATCGTGTTGAAACAAATCTTGTCACCTTTCCATCTCTATTCGGTAATATGTCTTGTCTGAGGGCAGTCTTGCCTGTCACTGAGATGATTTCGTGTTTTGACCTGGCAACGTGATGTTATGCGAACGATAAAGATGTCAACTAGAGATTTACCCAAACCCATCATCAGTACTCGCTATGGAATACTCGTGATTGAATAGAGGTCAAGATACCATTAATCTTATTGATTAGCGCACGTCGTTACCCTCAATCTATATCACCATTCAAATCGCAAGCCAACTCTGCAACCATGCTGGAGCACCTCTTTCACGTTGCGATCCCATTGCCTCGTCGAGGCACCAAACGATTGACAGACGTCTCCTGTTTGCCACGTCTCTTCGCAGCACCAGCAAATTTGGAAGAGCGTCATCGGTTGTGTGAGCCACCTTACTGCAATCAGACTGGTTGGTGGCGCAGTGCGTACCCTGGTCGTCCAAGCATCCCGCTGAAGAATTTGTACCTTGGTCGCTTGATCGACATTGATGCCGGAGCCGGTTTCAGCCCTAAAATGGTCGCTAGCGGCTCTTTGTGCTCGTTATGCATAGTTTTAGGCCTCTGTGCGCCTTTCATAGTAGCCAACCCCCGTAATTTCAACTAGCACGCTTGGTTAGCTTCCATGTAAGACGATCCAAAGTCCCTTGTCTGGAGCCAAGCAGCGGGCCTCGCAAGGAACCACGGCCCACGATGGTCAAGACAACCATGTCCATGTTGCTCTCCGCGCTATTGCTTTCCTGCAGCTATAGCTTAGTTTGATGGAAACGGCACAATGGGATATACAAGGTAGCCCAACCCCGTGCTAGGCGGAGACTTCACTTTTGCCAACGTGAAGCCCGGCTCAGCAACAGGCAAACCCCTCTTTGTCGCCATGTATTCTTCAACCGTGTTCGTTCTGTGTCTTGTCGTCTTCATCGCTCAAGTTAGCTCTCACAACGTTTTTCTGCGGCCACCGCCAACCATTGACGAGGACGACTGGAGCGACCTTCCTGAATACAAAGTTGGAGACAGCATCGACATACAATGGGTTTCCGACTTTGACACCCAGGGCCTGATTCTCTGGCAAGAGTACCCGAGGCTGTCCAAGACGGAGTGGAGAAACGAAACACTCCTGGGTCGGTGAAACCCCAACACAAATCGCATCTCAGCGCCTTGCTGACCCCGAGACAGCCGATTCGAGGTCCACGAGCAAAATCTACACCGTCAACCTTGACAATTTCGACGCCGACGTTCCGCAGGGCCAGTGGGCCGTCTTCAAGCTCGCGCTGTACAATGCCAGCGAGATATCCTACGATGCGTCGTCATACTTCAACGTCACCGTGGCGGGTAAAACACATCCATCGGCAAGCGGGGTTGCGACGGCGACGGTAACGGTGTTCGAATCTGAGCCAAATTCGGGCATATCCAACGGCGCGGTGGCGGGAATCACAGTAGCTGCGACGCTTGGTGGCCTCGCTCTGTTGGCAGGCATTGGATTTTTCATCTCGAGATATCTGCGAAAAAACAGCGACGCAGGCTATACCGAGACCTTTCAATCGCCGCCCATCGAAGAGTATAAGCCAGACTTTTCGGTCGTTTCGCCGACAGAGTTGCAAGGTGCGCGGCCAGAACTGTCAGGTAGCCACCCATACTCCCCAGCCCCAGGATATTTGTACGAGGCCCCTTAGCGAGTGTGGGGGAACAAAACTATGCCAATAAAATGGATTGAATGTCTTCATCGGTGGTCCACGCAGTGAAACATGAATTTTTGGTCTGGAGATGTCTCCAAAATGGTCAGACCAAGTCTTGGAGTGCACACGTCAACATGGAAATGCGCACCTAGTGGCTTCGTATCCATGTTCAAATGCGAGACGGCACTTTCGCCGTTCTCTCTCTGGCCGCCTGCAGCGCTGAAAAGACAATCTTGGCCAGGGCCAGAACCTTTTCCTCCTCGAATTTCCTAGCAACAATCTGAACACCCACAGGGGCGCCGTGGTATACCTTGGCATCATCTGCGAGGACTTGTCAGCTAGACCTGTAATATCTTTGCGCGAAACACTCCACTCACAAGCCTCCCAGTTGGCTCGGTCCCTTTCGTTGAGTGGCTTGTACAAGCTGTCGGCCACGTCAATCGCCTTGTTTGCCCGGGTCACTGGGATAACAGCAGCCGAATAATTAAAGAGATTTATGACCTCGGTGTAGGCTAAGAAATGTCAGCGCTGCTCCCATGTCTGCGTCTAAAATTCTCCCCATCGTACCCGTGTGATAGTATTGTCCAGGGATGACGGCTGCGTGGGGGGCAACTGGCATGATGACTGCATCCGCTACTTGGCCTGGGTTGATGTTAGCATTCCCCTAACCCGCAGAGTGCTTTTCGATGCTTGCCATCGTCGTTCGCGGTCGAGTTCCAGTAGTCAGAGTATTGGCGCTCGTACTCTAGACCACGCAACGTGAGGTTCTGGTACTCCAACAAATCCATCGCCGGTTGGAGAGAGAGGCTGCCTCTTAAATCTGGTATCAACGGCTCGCCTGATAGAGCTAGGTTCTTTTGAATGTCGTGAGACCCGTCTGCCATGAGAAATGAAACCTACGCGAGTGAATAAGAGTGCTACACTACATCTGAGAAGGCAGCCAGGCTCACATGAATCCGTTTTGCAATGTTGTGGGATGGAGGCTTCCAGTCAACAACCTATCTTACAGTTAGCTCTGTATCGCGCAGTGGAGCTGCTCGTACCTTGTGGCCAGCCTCCTTGAGGGTGTCAGAAACAATCTGCAAGCCTCTGAGAATCGGCGGATGGGGCCCGACCACGCCGTCTGTTCGGAGGACGCCAATCTTTAGAGGCTTCTCGGATGGGTTGGAGCGACCATCTGCGCTGGCTCGAGACAGTGTCGAGTCGAAAACATGTTGACGAAAAGGTATCGGCACAACCGCAGGATCCTGAAGCCATGGCTCTGTGGATAAGATGGATTTTACGAGCAGCGTTAGAGCGTCAATCGATGTCCCCATGAAGCCAACCGTGGACCGGTACGTGTTTTGTCCAGGGTTGGTGTTGGCTACATCGCGGTATGATATTCGTTCCGGGGTGGGTTTGATGGAAAATGTACCGCAGAACGCAGCCGGGATGCGAACAGAGCCTCCAATATCACTCCCAACGCCGAGCGTGCCTCCTCGCAACGCGTGCAGCGCTGCCTCACCACCAGAGGATCCGCCCGCCGACAAGTTCTGGTTGTTCGGGTTCAAGGTTTGTCCTATAATGTTGTTTTTTGTTTCCCCAAATAGAAGGGTCTGCGGGAGGCTCGTTTTGCAGAACAGGACTGCTCCGAGCGAGAGCAGCTCCTTCACGATCTGGCTTTCCACCTGGTGGACCTGACTTGGATCGGTGATGCCCTGGTTGCCTCCGATCCACCCAACATATCCCATTGTTGTATCAACGCCCTTGACGTGAAACTGATCCTTTAAGCTGATGGGAAGGCCGTGAAGCGGCCCGACGGTCCGTTTGTGACGGGCATAGAAGTCGTCCAGATATTTTGCTCGCTCAAGTGCCTGGTCAAAGAATATTTCGTGCAGACAATTATTCTAGCTTGTGGGTTAAATATTTCATTTTCAGATGAAATTCGTAGAGAGTCCTTACAATTTGATGAGCCACCGCTGCGCGCCTGCAAAACGCAGCTGTTACTCTGCTGGCCGAGAGCCTCCCGTCCTTGATGCGATCAAGGATTGGCACGCTATCCATAGACGTGATTGAAGCTTCTTCCGGGCTCAAAAACTGCTCAGTAAACACTCCTGTCAAGTCTCTTTGCTGTTTAGCACGCTCCAGCTCCCATGGTGCCAGCCTCCATGCGGGTTTAATCTTGGCCAGGACAGATAGCCGTTTGGCGGCGGCTTTGGCCTCCCAGGGTATTTGATTCATTCGCATTCCAAGCCGATTGACAAGATGAGTCTGCGATGTTTTTTGCTGACTTTGACGTGTTTTGTTATCTCTTGTTGATATCTGAGTGGGGAAGTACGGGGGAGAGATCACGGGTGGATTTGAGGAAAGTACGTTGTTCATCCGCCCTGGCCAATCGCACTGCTTGGGTAAGCCGAGTGACACGAGGCTGATTGGAATATTCACACAACCAACTTGGCAAATAAAGTGCTCTACACTTTGCGATTCAGGCTGAATCAAGAAAGATCAAGAATATTTGCGCCGAGTTGTGAACGCTTGTGGGAGGATTTTGCGACATGGCCGTGGCTCTGGAAGGTCAGTTGGTCACTCACCATGGCATGATCATTGCGAAACCTAACTCACAACCACATGGCAGACAGCGAATGGCAGACAATTCAAGCGGAAAACGTAGTTTTTACTTTGGTATCGATTCTGTTTCAGTCCATCAGGCGATTCTGAGTACCATTCTTGCACTCGCGCCTGCACTCGTCGTGGATTCTCTGCGCGCGACCAAGTTCAACGTTTCGTTGTGTTGGTATCAAACGACAGGAAAAATTGCAAAATACAAAAATGTCGAACCGACTAGATCATGGGCCAAGCTAAAGGCACACCTGACGCCGGCATTAAGCCCGGATTCAACTCCGCCCAAGCCTGAAAGCGATACACCTCTGTTGATGAGCCTGTTTGTCCACTCAAATGGATTTCAGCCATCGGTGCGTGTTCAGTGAAGAAATTCCACTATAAATGACAAGATCAATTGCCATCTGCGAACAAAGTCAGTCTAGGGCGGGAGAGACATGGCTGAAAAACCACTAATCCGTGAAACTTGGTCGGCCATCTTCATTATGGAAAGGCCTTGCGATGTTGGAACTCAAATATGCTTCTTAGCGACTCAAGGGAGTCATGCAAACTGGAGCGACTTTAAATAGGGCTTATAGCAATGTGCGCCCTCCGCGACGGACTGGGATACATTCGAGCTCGGTCGACCATTCCAAATGACCAATATTCCAGCTCATTTCAAGAGACAGTCAGTGCTAAATCAATGCCCCTTCCAATGGGTACAACCATGTCGCTTTCGCTGTGATTGGCTCTTTGTGGTGACCTGCGTGTTGCCAAGCCACCATCAATACCATCCTCCACCCAGCAGTTTGACAACGGCCCGTCTCCAACATCCCGCCGGGCCATCTTGAAGCCCGAGGAATGTGTGTTATCGCCCAGCGGCAGATCTCGGGAGGAACCCCCCCCATCAAGTTGCCGGGCTGAGGCGCTCATC
The DNA here is from genome assembly GCA_001879505.1 of Calonectria pseudoreteaudii. Classification (NCBI taxonomy): domain Eukaryota; kingdom Fungi; phylum Ascomycota; class Sordariomycetes; order Hypocreales; family Nectriaceae; genus Calonectria; species Calonectria pseudoreteaudii. Next base: position 980,655 of record KV875241.1, on the reverse strand, counting down.
ATTCCAGGAGAGACGGATGCATCGGGCCGACGCGCGTTGTGGCGCGAAAACGGTTAGATTCTTTGTCGAGCGCAATCCAGACCTCAGGCTGTTCCTGAATCAGGTGTTTGTAATTGGTATGCGAGAGACATGGCTTCTTGTTTCCGCACCCCGCCCGCATTCCGTTGCTGGCCTGCGGACGAGCACCTTCATAGTATTGGGTGATGGTATAAAACCACGTCGCTTTCTAATCAGATCCTGGTTGTGCTGTAGTTTGATACCCATCCCCTCTCTCGTTTATCACACCGTTCTTTTGAATCTTTCGTTCTTTGTTCTCTCATACCACCATGAAGTTCCTTGCTGTCGCCCTTCTTTCGCTTAGCGCCTTTGCTTCGGGCGCCTATGTGCCATGTGATTCAGGAAGAGGGCTTGCAAAGTGTTGTACTACTGGTTTTTTTGGTTCCTGTCAGCCTGGTATATTCTTCCGTGGTGATACTGTACATGGCAGCTTGCTAATCACCGCCAGTTCCAACCTTTCCCAAGGGCCTGCTTGAGTTTCAGGCCATGTGCGGTGACACTAGGCCATCTTGTTGTCAGACCTTTGGAGTACGTAACGCCGGGAATTGTCATGTCCAAGACTAACATATTCAAGTATTCCATTTGGTCTCTTCGATCTTGCTCAGGCCCAAACCCAGATATACAAAAAATCGTGTCCGGGGAGTTCGATGAGGCTGAGGAGGCTGACCCTTCGCCCAAACCAGTTCCCATGAAAGCTTAGATCTTATCAGGAGGTTTTGAAGTAGTTGCTGTGGGGTCATCTGGTGGAGGTATACCTGACCTATTTTAATTAATACAAACGCATGTCGTTGGAAAGTCTAGAAGGATGGTCTCGTAAACAATCAATAGCTGAGAAAGCTTCAACTATAGGGCAGTGACTAAGCCATGTAATTAAATCGAGGCTTATATCGCGCTGGGGACTCCTCTTACGCATTCACCTATTAAATCTCACCAAAAAGGCACGTACCACCGACGTTTGATAAACATCCGTTCAACCTCTCGCTGCAGGGGGCCTCACCCCGGCCAAACACATCCAATCTCTCCACAGACCACAGCTATGAGCCCATGGGAACTACACAGTGGGAAACGTGGGATGCCAATTTAAGCCCCCCTTCGGATCTCGGCCAAACTTTGTAACCCTATTCGGCTGTGCTCCGAAGAAGCGAGCCATCAACGGGGACAAGACCCAAGCCAGCTGATCCCTATTTCGACTGCCCTCTGGTTTAAACCGGGGCCCGAGACGCCCGGGCCCGCTTCACCCGGCCCGCAACTTATGGTTACGGGCCGTCAGGGAACTGCCCAGACCGGACGATGTAGCGTGTTTCTGATGAATGAAGAGGAAGGGATGGTAATTGTAGCAGACAAAAAAAACATTGGCAAAGGCGCAAATCATGGGCAAGCATGGCAGGCGATAGTGTGCTCAGCCAAGGCCTCGGCTCGGGACGCATCGTCCGTTTGCCAAATCGGACGGCTTCACGTGTGCCTTTTAATGCAATCAACACCGATAGCACCCGCGAGGTGAAACGCCGTAGAGCACGCTGCCATATCTTGTTGGTTTCAGCCCTTAAGCGCGCTCTGAGGCACCTTCGTAGCGCACATCGAGATCCCTGTCCTCTCCACAAGCACTACCGCCTTCCCGTTTAGAGTTCACTAGCCAGGCACCATACGAAGGGATTCCCAGATGCTAAAGTTTCTTGGCCTGATGCTGGTCATTTGACAGCCTTGGTTTATTCCACTAATCAGGGTTCTCCGGGTCAGTGCGATGCTCTGTGCCATATACAATACCCGTGATTGCAGCCCAGCCTATGAGAATGGCCGCCGAGGAGGGCCATGGGACGACTTGGTTAATACGAATAATCATGGCATAATATATATGTGCCTCGTCTTCTCTTCGTTTCCTCGCACGTCCCTCGTCTTGTTTCGCTCAAGTACATCCTCATCCCATCTCGAGCCTCCAAACATCACCATGCAGTTCAAGTCTCTCTTCTTGTCTCTTGCTGCTCTGCAGTCGGTCCAGGCTGGAGTCGTCAAGCTCGACGCCCGTGCCACTGTTGCTCACGACTCCATAAGCCCTGTCGCCGAAAAGGTTCAGTCCGGCAACACTGGAACTTTGATCAGGAAGTTTGAGCCATACCTTCACATCGCTCACGGATGCCAGTCCTACCCTGCCGTGGACGAAGCAGGCAACGTTGGGTACCAAGACTAGCCAAGCCCGTTGATCCAGTTCTCTTTTGCTAATTTGTACCAGCGGTGGTCTCAACCCCAGCGGTAGCTCTGATGGTGGCTGCTCAGACACATCCAAGGGCCAGACCTATGTCCGGGCCACCACTCGCAACGGCCGCCTCGCCATCATGTACGCCTGGTACATGCCCAAGGACCAGCCCACCAGCGGCGTCAGCATTGGTGCTCACCGACATGACTGGGAGAACGTCATCATCTTTGTCGACCCTTCCACCGGCAACCTCATCAGCGGCGCTGCATCGGGCCACGGCAACTACAAGAAGACTGCCACGCCCCAGTCCCAGGGAACTCGCCCCAAGGTGGAGTACTTTACTACTTTCCCTACCAACCACGAATTGCAGTTCACAGCCACTCTGGGCAGAGATCTTCCCATGATTGACTACGACGTCATGACGTCGGCCATGAAGAATGCTCTGGAGACGACCGACTTTGGATCCGCCAACGTTCCCTTCAAGGATGCCAACTTTGCCAGCAACATTGACAAGGCTGTTTTGTAGGAAATGTATTATTACTGTTTAGAGTCGCATATCTGACATGTGCTCTGCGGCGGTTCCGTCCTTAACATTGACGCAAATATTTGATGCCATATCTGTTCTACATAGCGATTACATAAACTTGATAGTCATGAATTTTATCCATTAATTTTATTTCAGAAGCCATTCGCTGTTCTCGTTTGCCGACTTGGAAGTGAGCTGCCATACACACCAAGGCTGTCAGGCCATCTGCGACTGATTACGCAATGAATGAATTTCACCTATGACCCAATTTTGAGCTGCTCATTAAACCAGGCTATGCATTGATCTTCAGCATCGGAAGCCTTCTGGGCAATGTCCTTCATCTGAATGGCGGCGCGCACGCAGAAACCATGGGTTGCGTCTTCGTAGACACGCATTTCGCACTTTGCGGATTCCTTGCTCTCGAGAATCTTCTTGACGGGCTCAATTTGCGTGGCCTTGAGCTGGTTGTCCTTGTCGCCGACTGCGATGGAGAGAGGGAGGGTGACCTTGTCAAAGTCGTCGGGAATCTTCAAAAAGCTAGGGTGCCCTGCAAACGCCGCGTCTATAAGCGTCTTGTCGTCAATCTTGGCACCGTGGGCGAGGAGGATGGCATGCTTGCCGCCCCAGCAGAAGCCAGCGGCGCCGACGGGCAGCGTGGAGCCCTCTTCCTTGCGAAGAGCCTCAAAGAAGGTCTGGACGATAGGGTACGTCTTTCCGATGCTGTTGTGGAAAATCCATGGAATAAAAGCCGCGATGGCCTTGGCAAAGTTCCAGCTGGCGGTGCCGTTAGTGCGGCGCTGCCGTTTGATGGAGGAAGCACGTACATTTTGGAAAATGGATTGCTGGTTTCAGAGGCGGTAATGAGAGAGGTGAGCATCGAAAGAGGAGCGGCGCGACCTTGGAGGAAATTTAGACATTGGAAGAGTGGGCATTTCACAACACGAGAGGCTCACCTTTCATAAAGTCGGGGACGTAGACCTTGTAGTCGCCCTTGTCGGCGTAGTGATCGGCCACGAGTCGCGTGTTGACAAACTCCCAGCCAAATGCCTCGGGGATGATGACGATGATGGCCTTGGCCTCTCTCCCATCAGCAGGCTCGGTGACATAGGTGTCCAACCCGTGAAGCTTGATGGCTTTCCCGCGGGGGGTGCCCTCGTGAATACTCCCTTGAAAGCAGTCGGTGCAAGACATGTTGGCGCAAAGCGTCAGAGCCGATGAGTCGGAGTTGCTGAGGGACCACCTGAGAGGATCTTCATCTGCTCTTGATATAGACCATGAGATGATGTTGGCGAGATTGGAATCTCACCCAAGATAAGCTGCCGAGCTCCAGCAACACATGCATCCTACCGTGTGTGCGGCGAGTGACTCCAGTGACAACCTGCATTCCAACAACGAGGCTAGGTGATTGGGTAGTGAAATGGCAAAGTGGATAACCATTTCCACTGGACCACTGAGCTCGACGCAACTTTGCAGTGGGAATAGCCTATTTCGCGTCGCTCTCGCCGTCGTGACTCAATCTGGCCGAGATGTTCAATGCGGGGCGTAAGCTGAAGGATCCCTGCTAGGTACGGCATCAGCCATTGATCATCACCCAAGGCCACGCTAACTAACAAACCAGGGAATAAGAACTAGGTTGTAATTTTGACATTGCAATTGATACTCTAATGAACCGTTGAACCGAGAAGTTACCAAGCCGAAGCACTTCTTCCTCCACAACTGCATTTTTGCCTTGAGAAACTCCCTTCCTCATCTCCCTTGTCGTCAAAGATTCCCCCATACAATTGCTCCATTTTCACAGACAGCTCGAATGTCATGCATCCACTTTATCTCCATGTCCTCGCACAAGCTCTTCTCAGAGTGGAGATAGACTGGCTCCTCAAATCACCTTTCCAGGAATAAGATCCTGACGAGGACCTCTATCGCGGAATGATATGACAGGGGTCAAGTCCTGGAATTTAGATGTTGATCGAAAAAGACCACTCGTACTGTATAAACCCTTGACAATTCCAATGGACCGTTGATAATGGTCAAAATACTCCAACTACGCCTTGATCGATTGTAAAGCTTGCAGAGTAAAAGATTGGGATTTTTTTTTTTCAAAGCTCCATTCCGAAGAGAAGCAATAGCCGGTATTTTCCTCTAGCTGTCAGGCCATGATGTCTGTTGAACACAGGATAGAGTATCTGCTGAGTGTCTTGTCCTGTCGTAGTTCAAAGTTTGACAAACAGGTGCCATTTTAGGCCAACCGAAGGGAACAGCATGTAGTCGATTCAGATGCGCAGCTAGAAGCCTCATGCTCAGTATCGGCCGGTCCGTGGTCCATAATGTCATCTTCCATCTCGCTGAAGTCGTCATTGGGTTGCATTATCCCCCTCCGGTTCTTCTTCATCGTCTTCTTCTTCTTCTTCACCATCCTCTTGACTGGAGCCTAGGTGTCGCAACTCGCAGCCTTTTCTGCGCATGCGGTAGAATAAACGAACAAATCCCGTGAATTCCTTGTGTCAGCGGCAACACACGGAAACCGAAGTAACATGGTATCTTGGAAGCCCTCAAAACCGCATGGGCTTGGCCTAAATTACCTCGAACATTCCGGGCTTTGTTTGGCTGTTGGAAGTGATGTGCTTGACTCAAGACGATGATTCTTCAGGCTCGGCAACAGGACATCTTCAATGTCGTCTCCTAACTTTGTCGAGACAAACTAAACAATAAGTTGACATCAGGATATCGGTTATTTGTCAGGAAATAATTTTGTTTCGATTCATCTCATCCTCGTCAGTATCCAGAGCCCGGCATTGCTCAGCACATCTATTCATCGCAGCGCAAAGGCATCCCCTCCGGTGCGGCTGGTTCTCTGGTTTGTGAACCAATGCTCCGAGCACACAAGGCCGCGGCTGATTAGGCGCAAGAATGCCCATACAACACTACCAATCAGATATAATACGCATTTCGTGTGCGAGGTCGAACGGAGCGGTTGGCGATGCCATGGCATTAAACTGCCATGTTGAACTGAGCGACTAGATGACAGACAATATGTCTAAATCCTCAGTAGGATAAGGGCAGAAACAAAAGCGTGCCTAATCTGTGAGCGGTGCTTGCTTGAAGGTTGTAAAAGGTTTCCGATACGTCAGTTCGCAAAGCGTTCTTGATTGCTAGGGATCTTGTCATCCCTCAAGACTTCTGCCAGCTTTGGTACATTGTTCTTGTCGCCATGTGGTTTAGGCGAGAACCACCTTGGCCCGTGCTGTTGCCGATTCCTTGTGCGTATGCTGATGCTGGTTTTTCTGCTGTTTTCTTAAACTGGGTTTCCATATATGTCCGCCGTTACCTCAGTCGGTGTTCCGGGAGTCGCAATCGCTAGGGGCAAGCTTATCCAGAATGTCGAGCACTTTGACCTAAAAATGGCGCCTTTCAGCCAGTTCCCATATTCGTCTGTTGCTTCTGGTGTTTCTTTGGAAACAGAGAATCGGTTGTTTCTCGCAGTGCAACGGCCGCAAATGTATGGCTTTCGACATAGATCTCACATTGGCCTCGAAATTCATCCATCGTACCAACACACATGTAGATTGTGGTCGGATCGATGAACTCAGGCGGAAAAGAGCATCTGTGGTATACATGCCTAAGGCTTCGTGTTCGGCATCACGTGTCTGGTTTGCAACACGTGCTTCGTCTGCAAGACACTCGTACGAGTGGTCGGCATGTGCTCAGTATCCCAAGGCATGAAAGACGCGGTCAGATACAGCAGTGCCGCTTTCGGCCTTTGCATGCTTCATCCTCCTATTTCCATGAAAGCCGATGATAGCGGCCTTGATTTCACATGGAGTTTCGTCCATGAGCAACCCAGTCGATGGTGATGCAAATCTCGTCATGTTTTCAGGTACATCTGGAATCACTTACGCGTTTGTGTAGGCGTTTGGTGGCCTTTCCCAAATATAGACTCGATTCGCAAGTCATTAGAGAAACCCAGCTCGGACTGGACGGTTCTGAAACACCTCCACCATTCCGGAGGAGAACTTCCAAAAGGGCCAGGAATACCCCTAGTTCTAAACAAGTGTCTCTCGCCTTGGGGACTGGTCTCGACCAAAAAGAAACCAGGGAAAATACGCCAGTCGAAAATTTCCTGTGTATTCGCTGCCCGCACGCTCAGGCAGAAATACTTTGGACATGATGCGGGCGCTCGAGGTTTGGCGGTGATGTCCTTGACCAGACTCGCCGTGGCTTGAGACGGGGACATCTTTAACAGGACAGATTCCTCCGCAATGAGATTTCTTTTTACGAAAACGGCGAATTGTACGAGATTCTCGCCACCCTTGGCGCACAGCAACCAAAAGGAGACAAAAACGTCTCATAAGCACACTTCGAATCGTCCTTGGAGGTGATTGTTCTGTTTCGCAGCCAGAACCGAGGAATTTCTTAGATTCAACCTGCAGCATGACCCCATCCTGGGGACAGCACAAGTTCTGGCTGCTGTTGAGTCCAAGTCAGCACAGGCCATTCCGGAAGAGAAACAAGGAAATACTGACCGATTAATACCATGGAAGCACAAGTCTCTTCCGAGTGCGGCATGTCCAGACTTGCCATGGCGTTGTGGAATGAAACGCGAATGGCACCGGGAATGGTGGCTCCGAAAACCACCAAAGTCTAACCAGATGTGTTTGAGCGACATGTGCCTCTCACATACGCAATCGCAAAACACACTCGGCTCGAAAACAGTCGATATTGAGCATCTTAGTTGATGGGTCGCCTAGCTAGCAACGACACTTGTCCAGCAAAGCAGTACAATTGCACCTCCAGGCGTTCTGGGAGCACATTTGCAACAGGTGTGCAAGCTTCTAGAAACAGCACCCCGAGCAGGGTGGCTGGTCTGGTTCGACAAGAGCAACTCATCAGTTGCGGTGTTCATCACTGGGTAACTGACGGTACTCCCAAGGATCTAAATGCGAAGGACAGCCTATCAAGAATGACTGAGCCTGGATCACATGTAAGCTTGGTTTTTATGCGGTCATTGTCATCGACATGCATACCTTTTTAGAGCCAAGCCAGCATGGCATCACCGAGTATGATCGACTGGTGGTCGGACGGGAGGACCAAACAATTTGTGCTTCGAGTGGTCCATTCCTCGTGTCGGTGAGCAAAAAGAAGTCCAGCCAGGAGTCAAGGAACATACCATGGTGCTTCAGTCTTTCCTCTCTCATGTGAGCTCTGCTGGACCAACCCTGACCTAATTACGCCTCGAGTGGTCAATGGTCGGTCCATCCCTGGTGTCAGTCAGCAATGTGAACAAATCAAGCAGCCAAGGAAACTCACCATGGTGGCTCAGCTCATGTAACTCCTGGACCAACCCTGACCTAATTACGCCTCGAGTGGTCAATGGTCGGTCCATCCCTGATGTCAGTCAGCAAAAGGAAATCTTGCCAGCAGTCAAGGAGCATACCATAAAGTCTCAGCCTTTCCCCTCTCATATCGGCCCTCTTGGAGGACCAACACTGACCGAGTCATACCTCGAATGGTCAATGATGGTCCATCCTCCTTTGTCAGTCAGTAACATGAGCAAATTAAACATTCAAGGGAACATACCATGATGCCATCTAGGCTTGCATCAGCCCTCCCAAAGGGCCAGAGAGGTAAAATGATCAACAGTCACGCTACCTCGAGTGGTCAATGGTCGGGAGGGCGTCACGTCGAGCCCAGATGCCTCGCATGGCGAGGGCCAAAAGGCCTAAGTGTGTGAGTTTAACCAAGACAGTCTGAATGTGGAAGCCAAAGGGAACGAACCTTGTATATATAGTGAGCGTTGTTGTGTTCGCTGAGGAAAGAAAGACGAGATGAGGAGGGAGATTGGCCGTCTTATATACAGGGAGGATCGTATTGTACGACGCAGCTCCTCGCACATGACTGTGATTCTGGTCGATTCTACACGTGTCCCGGGTGGTGATGGGTTTCACAGTGAGTTGTCTCGCCTCATTTTGCACGCGGAAGAGAATCACAGGGTTTGGTGATGCAGCAACCCGCGGGCAAACACCGAAACTGCCTAAGCGACGAAAATGAAGGAGTACGCTCCCGCGCCAACACCGAAGCTGAGACGAAAATATAGGTGCTCCCATGCAAACACCGAAGCTACCTAAGCGACGAAAATAAAGAAGCAAGCTCCCGCGCAAACATATCACGATGGCCCAATAGATGGACTTGGCTCGCATCCGATCCCCCAGCTCCGGCACCCGCTCCGATGTGGAGCTCGCGCGGCATCCGGCCCGTCCGTCGGCCCCGCCTCGTACCCATACCCCCCGTGCGAGGTCCCACGACAAACAAACGTCATTCACGACATGCTCATGTGGCAAAAAGGAGCTTGTGGAGCAAATAGCGTGGCACGAGAATCATGCCCGTGTCCGGCAAGAGACAAAGGCGGTCCCAATTCAACTGCTCTCCACCCGGTGCAGGCCGGTCCCCTGCAGGCTGCCTCGGAGGTGCAACCCTGCAACCGGGCCCTGGAAATTAGCGCGCGCGTGGGCTTTGCCGTCGGGGTGCGTCCAGCAGGCTTGGCTCGCTGGCGGCAGTGTCCGTCGCAGCGTCGCAGCGCTGCAGCCACTGTGAGACACAGCTGGGTTCGGAAGCTCAGAGTCACCCCGCCATGAGGTGAATTTTTTTTTTAATGGCTTGCAGCATCGTGGCGCACCGGAAAGCACAAGGCCGGCACTTGGCGTGCGCCCTGTACCTTAGCCCGCCTCTCCCCAGGCATCTGGCCCTGGAGCTAGCGAGGCGTCCCCTTATTTTGGTTTTTTTTTTTCCCAGAACAACATCGACATTGCATTGCCGCTGAATGACTCGCTTCGCGCTTCCGCGACACCAGCTTGTACCACGCGAGCCCTCGCCTGAGCCTCCGAAAGACGACGCACAAGCAGGAGAGAGCCCGCATCGACTGCGACGCTAATCAGACACAATCCCCACGCTCCGGCTCCCTGCGTTACCTTTTTCCCCCCCTCCCCCTGCTTGCGGGCACACTAAACCCACACACATCCCATCTCACACACGCGCACCACACCACACACGCTTGCGCCGCATCCGCACGCTGCTGCCATCTTCCTCCCGTCTGGCTCTGGCTCTGGCTCTGGCCTGGCCTGGTCTCGGTCCTCGGCCTCCCTCCAGCATCCCGTTCGATCCATCGCGCGTCCAAGTGCCGTGCCGTACCCGTACAGTACCTGTGCGTGCGTGGCCAGACCACCACCACCGCTGCCGCCCCGGGGCCTACCACCATGGCTCCCAAAACGCCCAACACGTCGGCGCCCATGTTCTCAACGTCCATCTTCTCCTCCTCCAACTCTCGTCCCACGACCCGCGACGGAGGCAGCGTCGACCCTCTCGCCAAGGAACGCAAGCCGTCCTTCTCCCGCAAGGCCTCCCTCACCGGATCTCGCCGTCGCGGCAGCTCCTTCGGCAACGGCCCCAATGCGTTTGTTACTGATGCTACCGCACCACCTGCTCTCCCCGACTACGCCCTCGCCGCTGCTGCAAAGGTCGTCCCGCGATCAGATATTACGCGGGACTCGGAGTCCTCGATAGCCTCTCCGCCCTCGGCCGACCCAAACTTCCAGCCGCTCACTCGCAGCGCAACCGGCTCCACCGCCTACCTCAACTCGATGCCGGCCAACACGACCGTCCCAGGGCCTGTCGGGCCCATTGGTCCTTCCGGGACAACAAGCATCTGGCAGCAGTCCGAAGCTGGGCTCGCCCACCAGCACATCACCGATGTCGCCCACAAACGCATCTCGACGCTCGAGTATCTGCGCAAGACGTATGTGCTTCTCGTGTTTTTCCCCTGCTGCCCCAGTTTTAGCGCAGGTGAAGCTTCCAAAGTCAAAACCCCCCCCCCCCAGACTAACCGCTTGGCTTGAGTAGGCACGAAGCAAGAGTGTACTGGTTCAACACGTACCTGTTTGACAAGCCCGACATCAACCGCATGCCTTACTTTGATTCGCGAAAGATTGGCCGCAAGGCCACCAACCACCTGCTCCTCGGCCTCTCCCTCCCCACCATTGTCGACCTGTACTCATCGACCCCCATCGAGTTCCTGCGCAGCCTCAACTCTCTTCTCTCAGAGTTCGACTCGTTCCAGCAGCTCCACGGCGAATCCTCCACCGCGGCCTCGCTAACTCGCGCTCGGCTGCCGAGCATGTTCCGCCGCCAGGGCGGCAAGTCACGTCGCTCCACCTCCGCGGCCGACATGCATCCCATGCTGGACGAGACCAGCCCCTTGCCCAATGCCGGAACCCCGACCCCGGCCGTCATGAACTTTGCCGCCTCCGAAACAGATCTGCTTCCTGGCGAGGAGTACACATATCTGCTCACGCCTTCGCTGCCGTTTGATCCGGACTACTTTGAGACGTTTGCCACGCTGTGTGATGTGCTAATCGACTGCTACCAGCGGTTTCTGGCTCTCGTCCCGTCACCGCGCGAGTGCACCGCCCCCGTGGCGGAGCTGTTTGGAAAAGCCGACTCGCGAGTTCGCAAGCTCATTGTTCAAGGTTTGGTCAGGGAATTCGAGGACCACAGCCGAAGCCATATCAAGACAGAGGTGGCAAGTATTGGCAAGGTGGTGCTCGGTGGGTTGATGTGACGAATCAGAGACAGCCGATTGGTCACCGATTTTTCAAAAGCGTTTTCATGCCACATTCAGCATTGGAGTTTGGGGTTTGGGAAAGACATGAATGAAATATCCAGGTGCCGGTTATTGCTAGGAGTTTTTTCTTTTTTGGGTAGCAACGTGCACATGATAAGGGATACGGAACTCGACATCATCCGGTGCATTTGGGGGCTATATACCCTTGAACCCTCTGGGGCTCACATACATTTACATCTATAGTTAGTGTAGTTAGTGTTACAGCATAGTGTACATTCGCATCATATTGTCTGTCCCTCGTGGGGACCGTTACTTTTTACCCTGCCCGGCCTTTTCCTTGGCCTCCTCCTCCGCAACCAGGAGTGCAATGTCCTTGTTCACGAGCCAGTCCTTGGCTCCGTCCATGATCCTGTCAAGCACCTCTGCTCCCTCTAGCACGCCGGGCAGGTTGTGCACGTCGATTCCTGCGCGGTGATCGGTGCACCTGTCCTGGTTGTAGTTGTACGTGCGAATCTTGTCGCCCCGCGTGATCTGGTGCTGGCCCAGGACGCTGTTCCGGAGCTGCGCCGCCTCGGCCTCCCGCTGCTCGCGGCGCTGGTCAGCAATGCGAGACCGCAGCACCTTCCAGGCGTCCTCGCGGTTGCGCTGCTGCGAGCGGTGGTCCTGCATGGACACGACGGTTCCCGTGGGGACGTGAGTCATGCGGATGGCGGACTCGGTCTTGTTGACGTGCTGGCCCCCGGCTCCGCGGGCTCGCATGGTCTCGATGCGCACCTCCTGGGGGTTGACGTAGAAGTCGCTGTCCGGGTCGTCAAAGTCGACGGCCTCGGCGGCGCTGCCGGCGTCGGGGAACGAAGGCAACACCCAGACGGCCACGGCGCTCGTGTGCACGCGGCCCTTGCTCTCGGTGCTGGGGATGCGCTGCACGCGGTGCATGCCGGCCTCGCTGCGGAAGATGTCGTAGGCGCCGGGATCCTGGACCTCGAGCACGGCTTCCTGAAGCGGGTTCTCGCCCGCCGACGAGGAGCTGTCGCCCGCTGTGTCGGCGAACTCGTACTTGAGCACCGTGTGGCGGTAGCCCTTGCGCATGCAAAGGCCCTTGTACATCTTGAAGAGCGTGTCGGTAAAGTACCGGCCCTCGAGGCCGCCGGGCCCCGGGCGGAACTCGATCATGCAAGGGAAGTCGGCAAAGGGGTGGCGGGGTGTCAGACTGGCCGAGAGGTTGCGGGCCAGCGACTCGAGCTTTCCTGTCTCAGCCTCAAGCTCGTCGCGGGCGATCGAGGCCAGGTCTGAGTCCTGCTCTGGATCGTCGAGCATGGCCGTGAGCTCCTTGACGGAAGCCTGCGACTCCTCCCACGCCTTGAGGGCCGAGGCCACACGGGAGAGCTCGCCAACGCGCTTAGCCTTGGAGGAGTCGAACGAGTCGTTGAGCGAGGTCTGGAGGGTGTCGAATTCGGACGTCATCGAGCGGGCCCTGTGAAGAAGGGCGGGAGCAAGCAATGAGGCATCTGGTGCAACATGGTCAGCTCATCCATCTGGCGAGAAGCAGCTTGGAGCGGGGATTGGGGTACCATTGGAGGCGTAGCGGACGAATTGGTGCACGCGAGAGCGAGCCAGCGCTCTTTTGCAGCTCCTGCATATCCACGGAGCTGGAGACATTCTCAGAGGGCGGCGTGCGCAGGTATCGCGGGTTCGACGTTGGTATTGAAGGTGGGATGAGCCGTTGAAAATCTGGGGTGGTGGGGCCGATGGCCAATGTCACTGTAGCACCTGGATCGCCAGGAAACAATTTATCCGGAAACACCTGCCTCTCGATATGGGGGCAGTTTATATACAATCTATGTAAAACATTATGTGGGTACATATTAATCTATTCAGTCGTCCGCTCTTCTCTCCATTTTTTGTTGGTGGAATGCCGTGCAGTGTGAGAGGCCAACTTCAAGCCTTTTCATGAGCCCTTTCACGAGCCTTAATCACCTTGGCTGCAATCAGCAACGCGGCTCCCAGGAGCAGACAAGCTCCTCCCCACATCTGAGCCGCCAAGTAGCTGCCGTCCATGACCTGGATCAGCTTGCCGGCCAGTGGCGGCCCAGTCAGGGCTGCAATGCTGATAATGGTGAAGATCATGCCGATCCTGGTTCCGTTCTTGCTCAGGTCGCTGGTTAAGCTCGCCGCCGTTGACGGAAACATGCCCTGAATGCCTGCTCCAAAGTACCCAAAGATGACAACCCAGACAAAGTCCCCAGCGAGGCTCTCCACCTTGGACCAGAGGAAAGTGCATACCGCTGCAGCCAAGATTGTGGGTATAAAGACGTTGATTGGGCCAAAATACCGGTCCGCAAGGTACGCCGGCACTAGGCGGCCCGGAATTCCAACGGCATTGATTACAAGGAGAATGATGAAGGAGGACGAAGCCGATGCATCCAGAGCATCGAGCGCATATCGTCGTGCCTGAAGCAACTCTCGTCAGCACGGTTTCAAACAAAAATCATCAAGCTTCATTCAACACTCACATAGTAGTAGGCGTAATAGGTTGCCCACAGCGTAAAGAACATGCTGACAGCAAAGAGAACATAGGTCGACTCCTTGAACGCGGCGAGCTCGACAATTGGTCCAGATTTGCGTGCGGGCAGCCTCGTCCTCGCAAGAGCTAGGATAATGAAGAAAGCCACCAGGACGACCAATCCCATCACTCGAACTGTCCAGCGGAATCCAATTCTGGGCAGAAGCTGCTGGGCGATGAGCGGAAACACCATACCTCCCGTGGAGCCGCCGCACGCCACGGACGAAATGGCAACCGACCTCTTCTTGGAGAAGTAGGTCGAAATGTTGGCAACCGTGGGCGCAAACGAGAGCCCGCTCCCAATTCCCTGGCAAACTCCTTGAGCCATCAGCAGGTGCCAGTACTCGGTGGCGATGCTCGTCATGAAGATACCGACAAGCTGCATCAGGAAGCCCACGACCAAGGCTGTCCGAAAGTATCCCGCATCAAACGCCCGCCCCGAGAAGGTCCCCACCAGGAAGATCAAGCAGATTTGGACGCTTCCCACCCATGAGACGGTCGACGGCGGGAGGTTCATGTCAGCCTCGTAGACGGGCTGGAAGATGCCAAAACTAATCGTGTAGCCCCAGGAACTAAAAACGACGAGGTGACCCGCCAGGACTTGCAGCCACGCCCGCAATCCCCCATCTGGAGGTTCTGACTGCGTGGTGTTTTGATCCGCTGCTTGGACCTCATCGCCGGGGACGATTGTCGAGTCCGTATCGTCATCCCTCTGCGTCGTCTCTCTGGCATGAGCGCTAATGGTTTCCTTGCTCAAGCTTAGAGCCGAAACCCGACCACGCTCAACGTCACCGAGCTTCATCTTGACCAATTATGTTTGTCAATGGAGCTCTTGCTTTTTTTTTTTTCCCTCCATCCTCGAAGAAGAAGAAAAAAAAATACAAACTGACAGGGGGGGGCGCTATGTTAAATGTGGTAATTGTGGATGACGGTTTTTCGCCGCGCCCTTCGGCAGACCAGCCGGGTCATTCTCGCGGGGTTCCACCGCCGGACGGGTCCCGGGGAAGAATGAAAAGGATCTATCCGGCATCGGACCCAAATCGCATCATGGTTGAGATGCGGGATGGTGTTGAGTGTTAGGACGCGAGACGGGGCGGCTCGTCAGCGTACCCATATTCGGGATGGCCTGCCAGGGAATCAAAAGGTAATTTGTCAATTTGTGCAAGGCAAATTGCACCGGTTGAAAGAGTGGATTTCCTTGTCATGAATGAATAAGTTATGTGGAGTTGCGGGATCAAACTCCATCGTCAATGGCACTCCGTGCTCCATACGAGTCGTCCTGAAACAGGTTCCTTAAACGCCGCAGCACCCCGGGTTTCGTGTTTCTAGATGTGAAAATCCGCTGATCGTTTTTCCTACCCAATTCCCTTTGTTCAGTTTCCAATTGGCCCTTTCCGACACAAGAGTAATGCGGTGCGGCATGCGGCATGCGGCATCTTGAAAGTCGGCATCTGCGGAGCGGATCCGGAGCGGTGTACTATCTGCGCTGGCACGGCCTGGCTGAGCACATGAGAGCAAAAAGTGGGGAGCAGCGGCAGCAGGTTCTTGTCAACTCCACGCGCCGATTTCGTCGACCGGAACATGTAATTCAGTGATGACTACCGAGGTGACTCAGGAGCGCCGACTAGGTCGTAAAGATTGGAATTTTTTTTTCAACTACCCAAAACACATATACAAGAAAGCATGCCAATCGTAGCCCAAGCTTGACTCATTCGTTATTTCATAATCTGAGAGAGGCGGACAACGCTCAGGCTGATTTCGTTCGTCTTGCCCGGGGGCAGATAACCACCGCCCATAATCATCAACAGGTCTGGATCCTCCTTGAACACCATCAGGGCTCGGGTGTAAGCGTTGGGCTGAGGGGTGCTCCACTTCTGCCAGTAAGCCGGGTGGCCGAGCTTCTGGTTCGTGTAAATCTCCGAGTTGCTGCTGCCGCTGACAATGATGGTTCCGTTTTTGCCGCCGTACTTGCTCCAGACAACATAAGGAGAACCGTACGGGGTGGTGGCGTTGATGGGGTCGAGGCGGTGGTGCTCGGCCTCGAGGAAGTTGA
Source organism: Calonectria pseudoreteaudii (assembly GCA_001879505.1). NCBI lineage: Eukaryota > Fungi > Ascomycota > Sordariomycetes > Hypocreales > Nectriaceae > Calonectria > Calonectria pseudoreteaudii. The sequence goes on along the minus strand of KV875241.1, from coordinate 964,654 downwards.
GGGGATCCTTGGAGATTCGGTAGTAGACGGGGAACCAGTAGTCGGTCCTGGAGTCCTCGCCGCCGTACTCGTAGACGTAAATGTACTCACCGTTGGGGAGCTCAGCAACAGTGGGCATGCCCGGGCGGTCGTAGTAGTCGTCGTACTTGACATCATCCACAACGTCGGACCACGTCTTGAGGTCCGTTGTGGTCTGGTGGACAAGCTTCTGAGAGTGTGTGGCATTGTCGCGCTGGTCCGAATAGTAGAGGACAAGCTCGTTGTTGTACGTCCTGCGTCTCGTTAGTCCAAGGTTGCATGCCAGGTGCCGAGCAGCTCACATGAGGAAAGGTTCCCAGACAGGGGTGAGACCGTGGTTCGGTAGAGCTTCGCCGCCGTGAGCAACGTGGCTAACAAACTCCCACGTGTAACCCTTGTCGAGGCTAGCATAGACATCGATGCGGGTTTCGCTCAGATTCGTGGGGATGCTATTTCCGGAGCAGAGGATGGTGCCCCGCGGGTACTTGCCAAAACTCTGGGGGAGCTGGTACAGGAAGGGCTGGTATCGCAGGCCCCAGTTGTTGACCTGGTCCGTCACCTTGGAAATCTCCTTCCAGTTCCTTCCACCATCGGTACTCTTGACAATGGGGAACCATACCAGCGGCGGCTCGGGGGAGTAGTTTTCCCAGGTGGCGAGGAGCGTGCCGTCAAAGAGCTCCAGAGGTCGGGCATACAGGACCTGAGGATCGGTGTAGTTCTCGGGGGGGTCGTAGATGCTCAGGTTGCCAAAGGTGCGAATGGCCCGGGATGCCGCAACGGGCATCGCCAGGAAAAGTCCGGTAATGAAGCGCATGGTTGAGAAGCTGAAGAGCTTATAAGCGGCCTGGAGCTGCAGATCGATCTCAAGCACTGAGCATGCCGATGCGGCCATCCATTTATACACCATGGAGCTCACCCAGCCCAGCCTAGCCTCTCTTCCCCCCCCAAGACTCTCGACTCCGCTTCTCGTAGCATGCCGCCATCGCGGAATCACAACGGTCCTAACACGCGGAGAAACTTGAGAGTGGTGGCCGGGCGCTCGTTCTGGGCTCCGCGGCCGATTGGTGCGCGTGAACCAGGGTGTTTTGCGCGCCAATCATATAACCCAGATCCCCAGATCCCCCAGAACGAAGTTGGGGTTCAAGCGGTGGTCACAGCGTTCAAGCTGTCAACCGGGGCCGCGACCTGGGCAAGCAGGGATTTTGGGACGAGGTCAATATCGACTGAGGCCTTGTGCGGGGGCGGCATGTGAGGATGGTGAGGGGGAGCAGGAAATATGCACCACAATAGGGTTTAGATAGCGCAGCATCGGGTGCTCATATCCCGAAATCAGCAGATGTATCCATGATATGACAGTGAGGCCTGGTATTGTTGATTCCCATGTTGGGGGTGGTTCGTACACTTGTTCGCGTGACATATTCGTATGCTTTTGCAGCTTGGCTAGTGGCTGTCCTGTCCCGCAACCGGGTACCTGGGCCCAATACAACTACCATTCGATGAAGTTGATGGAGTTTAGATGTGGGATATGCAGTTGCAAAATGCATGCAACGCATTGGTGGTGTCAATATTAGGGCGCTGTGGTGGGGTAGCAGTTTCCGTATGAGTCAAGCAAGCACCTGCCAAATAAACATCTACGAGCAAGCGCTTACGCAAATTGTATTCATCAAGACAAGATCCAAAATGGCATTTTCTCTGTACATTGGAAACAAGCGCTATTCCTCATGGTCCATGCGGCCGTGGGTCATCATGAGAGCCCTCAACATCCCATTCGACGAAAAGCTGCAGATATTCAAGCACAGCCTTCGCCAGACCGGCTTCCAGGCCTTTTCCCCCTCCGGCAAGGTCCCCTGTCTGCACGATGGTGACGCGTCAATTGTGGTCTGGGATTCCCTGGCCATCTGCGAGTACGTTGCCGAAAAGCACCCCAACGCATGGCCTGTCGACGCCCGCGCGAGAGCATTTGCTCGATCCGCCGCCGCCGAGATGCACTCCGGGTTCCCTACCATCCGAAACGAGTGCGGCATGAATGTCGGGCTGCGAATTGAACTCGGAACGCCTAGCGCTGAGCTTCAGCGAGACTTGAACCGCTTCAATGAGCTGTTCCGGGACGGACTGGAAAATTTTGGCGGCCCGTGGTTGGCGGGCAGCGAGTTTACTATTGTGGATGCCATGTATGCGCCTATTGCGTGCCGGTGCAAGACGTATGGAATTCAGCTTGAGGGGGTTGCCGGGGAGTATCTGGAACGGTTGTTTGAGCACCCGGCGGTTCAGGAATGGGTTCAAGCTGGCATAAAGGAAACAGCTAGAGAGCCCTTTCACGAGCAAGAATGTTTGCAAGGCGGTCGTAAGATCTTGCAAGATTTATCCGCTGAGCTTACAGAGGGCTGACAGACTATGTGGGCTTGATATGAAATGAACCTTTTTTTCTCCGTTTTAAAAAGCATACAGGATCTACGAGATATACACTTAATCTCTCCAATGCGCATTACTCATGTCTCATGTGGCACATCTTGCATCGTCTGGTATGTGGTAAGGGCATTCCCGAATGTAGGGTAAGCTAGCTCACCTCGGTGTGAAGGATGGTGCCGAAACCGAAGGTACGAATGATGCAGGGGTGCTCCCTCTTCTGCAGCCACCCGGCACGTGGCCCCACCCTCAGTTTCCCAACTCCCACGTCGGCGTGGACGGTGTGCTCGTCACCCATCCCAATCGCATCTTTTCCAATATCGACAAGATGGCTGGCGAAGGCATCAGGCGCTACCTGAACGAGGTCAGCACCTACCTGATCATCCTCATTGCCATCTCGACCCTGGGATCGCTGCAGTTTGGCTATCATCTGGTGCGTTGCCCC
>KV875241.1:933891-961775 GCA_001879505.1 Calonectria pseudoreteaudii | reverse complement strand
GCCTCCCCCCCCCCCCCCCCCCGCCCGCTCGGCGACGCCTCCCCCCGCGGCCCTCCCCCCCCCCCCCCCCCCCCCGTTCCCGATCCTCGCTGAAGTGTGACCGATGCTAACTGACATTACGTAGTCGGAGCTGAACGCCCCCCAAGATGTCATAACGTGCAACAAGAAATCTATTTCCTCAACCCCTGGTGTCCGAGACCATGTCACGTCTTCCAACCCGAGCGATGCGGCCTCGGGCTACCTCCCCGACTGTATCCCCATGAGCGAAGCCGCCTTTGCCACTGTTTCTTCCACCTTCACCGTTGGCGGGCTGATTGGTGCCCTTGGTGCCGGACCTCTGTCGTCTGTCCGGGGAAGGCTGCTGGCCATGCGCACTACTTCAATCCTTTTCCTCATAGGAGCTGCCGTTGAGACCATGGCAGGCAGCGTCTTTGTCCTTGCTTCGGGACGTCTGGTTTCTGGCATGGGAGCCGGTGCGTCTACCGTTGTAGTTCCCTTGTACATTAGTGAGATTGCGCCTCCAAACGCCAGAGGTCTGTTTGGCGCCATGACCCAGATATCCATCAACTTTGGCATCCTGGGTGTCCAGATACTCGGATACTTCTTGAGCTACGGAAGCGCTTGGCGATGGATCCTCGGCATTGGCGCCTTTCTCGCAACCGCCCAGCTGCTTGGTCTCTTCCTGGTCCCTGAGAGTCCGTCGTGGCTGGCTGCTCACGGTGATGTAACCGAGGCCAAGCGCACTCTCCAGAGGATCAGAGGAAGTGGGCGTGATATCAGCGAGGAGACGGACGTTTGGGATTCGGACGGACACGCAGAATCCGAAGAAGCCGCCCTCCTCCACGCTGACCCGGCGGATCAGCCAGATTTGGCAGCTGCAAACAAGGGCACCAGCCACATGGGATTCATTGAGGTTGTCAAGGATCCTCGCACGAGACCAGCCATCATTGCCGTCGTCGGAATCATGTTTTCGCAGCAGCTGTGCGGCGTCAACTCCATCATCATGTACTCTGTATCTCTCCTCGCAGATCTTCTGCCCATCTCCTCAGCTTTGCTGACGCCCATGATTTCCATCGTCAACCTTGTCACCACGATCGCCTGTTCGCCTTTGCCGGATCGACTGGGTCGCAAGACCTGTCTTCTCATGTCAATCATGGGCCAAGGTACCAGCGCGCTGGTGTTGGCGTTTTCCATTGTGTTTGGCATCAAGATTCTCTCCGCCCTGGCGGTTCTGTTTTTTGTCGGATTTTTTGCCGTCGGTCTTGGCCCTGTGCCTTTCATCATGGCATCCGAGATGGTTGGCCAGGAGGCGGTTGGTGCCACCCAGAGCTGGTGCCTTGGTGCAAACTACTTGGCCACCTTTTTGGTTGCCCAATTCTTCCCCATCATCAACAAGGGGCTCAACAACCTCCTCGGAGGCCACGGGTGGGTGTATTTTATCTTTGCCGGATTGGCGATTGGTGCTGCCGCTTTCGTCTCGGCAAATGTGCCAGAGACCAAGGGGAAGCGTGATGCGGATGAGGTCTGGGGTCGCACTCGCAGGGCAGATTAATAGACATGCGCAGCAGCTGCACAATGGCGTTGAAAGGATAGTTTGAGTAATTGCATTTCTTTCTTTTTTTTTTCTTGACATCATCATCATCATCGGAATGCCCGTTGGCTACGGACGACCTGCTCCAGCACCAAAATGCCTGCCTTTACACCATCAATGATGTGGACCTGTTTGCCAGCTTCGCCGTAGACTTCAATCGCCGTGGAGCGGATCACTTCCTCCAGGCCTGCCATGCCACCGCAGCCCATGACCACAGCGGCTACATTCCCTGATGCAAAGAGCTTTTTCGTCGCTTGCACTAGTTTGGCGCGGACCTCTTCTGGGGGAACAGTGTGAAAGTCGCCGGCAGTCAAACCAGTTGAAACGACGCCAGCAAACTTGCTATTGTCCTGCTTGCTATCCTGGCCCAGGAACTGCTTGGTCCCATTTCCAAGATGGTCCTCCCAAAACTTGCCCGTCGTGACAATTCCCCATTTTTCATTGCTGAGCGGAGCAGGGTTGAGCGACATAGTTGTCACAATGCTGGCTTCAAAAATACCCATAATGGCAAGGTGCTTGTGCTTGCCCAGCTCGGCTACGAGTGTGTGGACGCTGAAACAAGCCACGAGTACGGCGTTGTATTTGGACGAAGCCAAGTCTCTTGCGAGGTCTGCGTCTCCGAGAACGGCCTTTGTGCTGTCATCAATATCCTCCTGGTTGTTGATGCTTGCGGGAGAGCTGGGAGGGGCCGTGTAGGTGTCAAATGTGACACACTTGATCCCGTTAGCCCAGAATATGAAAATAAAATAAAATCTTGAGCTAGAATCATACGTCTGGAAGAGGCAGCTTTCGAATTGCTGCTGCCATACCATCAGTCATGGCAGAAGACGAGTTGGGGTTTAGGACAAGGATGCGGAGAGTTGATTCAACCATGATGAACAAGCTGTTTGGGCGGGATATTCTTGTATAAAGAAAATTTAGAAATGATATCAAGGTAAAAATCCGATTAATTGACTGTTTGCATGAATGAGCAACTCCTAAACTGGCCCTTTGAGCGGGGTATAGAGTGAGTCCAATCGGTAGTGTGACGACGTTGGAGGACATCGCGGGGCGCCACGTGATCCGCCCGGTCTCAGCCACCTCTGACGACGGCCACGGTGGACGGCCACGCCAAAGCCAACCCCACCACTGACGAACACCTCAACCTCCCGAGCTCCTCGACGACGGCACCGCTTCGCCGTTTCCTTCCACCTCAACACAATCACGCAGTCACAGGCCAGCGCCCCGAACCGCCGCAGCCATGGCCAACCCTCCCCCCATTGGTAAGCTTCGCAGCTTTCCCCGGCGCTCCGCAGCCCAACCGTCAGCCCCTGAAGCTGACCACTATGCTGTTACCTAGTCCTCGACGGCGGTACCGGTTTCCTCAAGGTCGGATATGCCGCGCAGAACTTCCCCGAGCACCAGTTCCCTTCCATTGTCGGTCGGCCCATCATTCGATCCGAGGAGCAGACCGACAGCGACATTGTCATCAAGGACATCATGTGCGGTGACGAGGCCGCCGCCGCCCGCACCATGCTGCAGATTAGCTACCCCATGGAGAACGGAATCGTCAAGAAGTGGGACGACATGGAGCATCTCTGGGACTACACATTTTTCGAGAAGCTCAAGGTGAACCCTTCGGGCCGCAAGATTCTCCTGACCGAGCCTCCGATGAACCCGCTCAGGAACCGGGAGAAGATGTGCGAGGTCATGTTTGACCGATACGAGTTTGGCGGTGTCTACGTTGCAATCCAGGCCGTATTGGCTCTGTACGCGCAGGGTGAGTTTGCTTGGAAGCTTCGCTGAAGCTTTGTCTCGGAATTCGTGATCCACGGGGCCCGTCTCTGTGAAAGGGCGGAATGACGTAGGCTAACATTGGGAATGCGCGCAGGTCTGAGCTCTGGTGTCGTTGTCGACTCTGGTGATGGTGTCACCCACATTGTCCCCGTCTACGAATCCGTGGTCCTCAACCACCTCACGAAGCGATTAGACGTTGCTGGCCGCGACGTCACCCGCAACCTGATCAAGCTCCTTCTCCGCCGCGGCTACGCCCTCAACCGAACCGCCGATTTCGAGACCGTCCGCCAGATCAAGGAGAAGCTCTGCTACGTTTCATACGACCTGGAGCTGGACAAGCGCCTGAGCGAGGACACCACGGTGCTTGTCGAAAACTACACTCTGCCGGACGGTCGCGTTGTCCGAGTGGGCAGCGAGCGGTTCGAGGCACCCGAGTGCTTGTTCCAGCCCCACCTGGTGGATAGCGAGTCGCCAGGTTTGGGCGAGTTCCTCTTCAACACGATCCAGTCTGCCGATGTGGATATCCGTGCTTCGCTGTTCAAGGCAATCGTGCTGTCCGGAGGCAGCAGCATGTACCCCGGTCTGCCCTCGCGGCTGGAGAAGGAGCTGAAGCAGCTGTGGCTTACACGGGCGCTCCAGGGTGACCCTGAGCGGCTGAGCAAGTTCAAGGTGCGAATAGAAGATCCCCCCAGACGACGACACATGGTTTTCCTGGGCGGAGCGGTGCTGGCCAACATCATGGCGGACAAGGAGAGCATGTGGGTTACCAAGGCCGAGTGGGAGGAGCAGGGCGCACGCGTGCTGGAGAAGCTGGGACCGCGATAGACGACGGACGCACAAAAAGCAGCTTTTGAAGAAGATGGGAGGACGAATTGCGATTTGAAGTTAGGAACAAGTAGCCAAACAAGAAAAGAGATTCATGATGATAACTGAGGGGCGTCAAAAGGCGGTCATGTCGTCATGTTGTCACTTGGAGGGTTCCCGAGACCTTGGTTTGCGACGTCAATGTACATACATCAGCGGGCCTTTGAGATGCTTTTTCAGTCAAGAATTTTACGTCACTTTATCTATTCGAGACATTCTGCGATTGCCTGAAGGCCTGATTTGGTATGCCGTGGTTTTGTCTTCATCCTATACTTGCTTAGTCATCGGAACCCCCCCCCCCCTGCGGGATCATGGTCGCGGCAGGTTCAGGCAGCCGACGCCTCGTGCAGCTTGCAAGGCAAGAACAGGCAGGCTGGTGGCAGAGACAAGTTCAACTGTTGTAACCCTTGCGGCTGGAAGGACATTTCGCCAAAAACAACAACCAACTGTCGTGAAGGTGCGCCGCGTCTTTGGCAAAGACAATTCCCGTCGGCGCACAACCTCTCGATACCTGGTACGGTTCGAATCGGCATTCACCATAGCGCACGATCCCAGTAGATAACGAAGTGCCAATTGGGACATCGCATCATTCGGCATCGTCATCTATCGCTTGCGCGCACGCGCAACACATAACACCTTAGCGGCGGCTAACCTCCTCTCCGCATTCTCCGACTCACGCCTCCGCACACCTTTTGCTCTCCATAAGCGGCGTTCGCCTCGCCTCGCTCAACCTTCCATTGTTGACCTTCCCGTCTCGTCTCGCCAGCTGCCGCCACGGCGCGCGCCGTCACAACCGGTTGACTCTGCCGCGAAAGGGGGCCAAAACGGTTCCAGGACCATAGTGGGTTCTGTGGCAGATTGACCTAGCTGCCGGCAGCGCAAAGCCCGGTAGGCGACGTTGGGGAGAGGGCATCAGCTTTTCTGCGATTGCACATTGCCTCCCGGTCCAGCCAGGAACCTTTGGAAAGCAAGTTTCGTATTCAAGCCCTGTACTGACGCAACCGCGACTCTGTTCCAGACAGCGAGAGGTCGTTTACCGACTCAACCAGGCCCAGCACGGCTCGTTCGCCGCTCGGCTCGACGGCCCACAAACTCCCATCCCAGACTGCGACGGGGCGCGACGATAAGGTCGCCGCTGGGGGCTGATTAGGTGTGGTGCGGTGGCCTGCAGCGCTGCCAGAGAGCTTGGTGTTGTCCTTGCATTGGCGCGTGCGGGGGAAGACTGAGAACAGGCGATTGATTGATTTTATCCACTGGGCTACCATTTGATCGCCTCCCTCTCCAATCTCCCACCCCCAATCGCATCCTGTCCACTCACCAGTGCCCACTGTCCACCCGTCAGCTAGGTGTCGCGGGGTGGAGGTGATCAACCACCACTCGGACGGTATTTAGGACGCCCCTCATTAGTTATGAGCTTGACAAATCCGCCCTCGGCTTCGGGGGCGTCGGCGCCTGGATCCGTAAGAAGCGGCGGCGGAGGCGGAGGTGGAGGCGCCAGGGGACCATCGTCGTTGAAGCGCAGCGCATTTGATGGTACGTTATGGGTACTTTCTTTTTTTTCTTCTCTCTGCCTCCTGGTGAATGCCTGTTGTCCTGCTGGATCACTTTCCTTTTCCGTGCGCCTCGATCCTATCAAATCACACCCTCCAGCGGTTGAATCTCTCCTGCAGTTCGGGCATCGAGATCCGGCTGGCACCAGCGGGTGGTTACCGATGTAGCCCCTGTTGGCTAACCCGTCTTTTTTTTTTATTTCATTATTTCTTTTGACCCCAAGGGTCCCCCAAAAGCCCAGGCCTCCCTTGACCCAGCTTGCCCCCTACACTCTCCCCTTGCTGTTTGCCTTGCTCTGCACGCTCTGCCCGGCACAGCGCTGCGCTGGACACGGCTGCATTGCTTCTGCTTCTGCGACGGCGGCTTTGCAACCAGTCAACGGCACGTTCTGCTCGGCTTGCTTTCCGCCGAGTGTCTCACCCTTTGCTCTTTGGCCGCTCTGCATTTGCCTTGCTGGCCCGGTTTGCTCCATTAGGTGCTGGCCCAGGCGTTTTTTTTTTTTCTCGCAGTGCTTTTTGGACCTGAGGTGTCAACGACATTTAGTGTGGCGTGGTCGGATGTTTTTCCTCTCTCCTCCGAGAGTTCCAGATCTTACCTGACTCGATCTCCGGTCGGTTTTTCTTGCCCGCCTGAGTTGGCTGTCTCGCCGTCATCATCCTCGCTGTCATCAAAAAACCTCGCTTGCCCTTCTTTTTATTTTTTTTTGCTGCTTGAACCCAGTGCCTTCTCCCTCATCGGCTCAACCTGGCCTCATCCACGTTCCCATGCCGAGTGGCTAGAGGCAACGTTTGTAACTGTCATAAGACAGGGAGTGTGTGTGTGTGTGTGAAAGTCTCCAAACCGACATAGCACTCTCTCGGTCATGCCTCTCCCCCGTCGTCATCATGGAGTTGCTTTCCCAGCTCATGCTTACCAACAACGATCATCTCTAGATCACGACCGCCACCCGGGATACCAACCAAAGGTCCGCATCACCGATCGCTACCGCATCGTTGGCTTCATTAGCTCTGGTACCTATGGTCGTGTCTACAAAGCGGTCGGACGCAATGGCAAACCCGTCGGCGAATTTGCCATCAAGAAGTTCAAGCCCGACAAGGAAGGTGAACAGGTCAGCTACACGGGTATTTCTCAGAGTGCCATTCGCGAGATGAGCCTCTGCAGCGAGCTGAGCCACGGCAATGTGATCAGGCTCTGCGAAATCATGCTCGAGGACAAGTGCATCTACATGGTCTTTGAGTTTGCCGAGCATGATTTGCTCCAGATTATTCACCACCACACCCAGCAGCCTCGGCACCCCATCCCCCCGGCCACTGTGAAGAGCATCATGTTCCAGCTTCTCAACGGCTGCCAGTATCTCCACACCAACTGGGTTCTCCACCGAGATTTGAAACCCGCCAACATCATGGTCACGTCGGCAGGCGAGGTCAAGATTGGTGATCTTGGATTGGCCCGACGGTTCGACAAACCCTTGCACTCCCTCTTCAGCGGCGATAAGGTGGTCGTGACTATATGGTATCGTGCACCTGAGCTCATCCTCGGATCCTTTCACTACACGCCTGCTATTGACATGTGGGCTATCGGGTGTATTTTTGCGGAACTGCTGTCCTTGCGACCTATCTTCAAGGGCGAGGAGGCCAAGATGGACAGCAAGAAGACGGTTCCCTTCCAGCGCAACCAGATGCAGAAGATTGTCGAAATCATGGGCCTGCCCACCAAGGAACGCTGGCCGCTGCTGCCCACCATGCCCGAGTACAGCCAGCTCAACACGTTGGCCAACTCGATGGCCTCGCACCACCATCACCACAGCCACCACCACGGCCATTACGGAGGTCGCGCCGCTCAGCATCCGCCAACCACGTCCAACCTCGAAAAGTGGTACTACACGACCATATCGCAAGGAGGTGGACCCAACGGCTCCGGCCCTCTCCAGTCCCTCGGCACGGAGGGATACAAGCTTCTCGCCGGGCTCCTGGAGTACGACCCGGCCAAGCGTCTGACGGCTGCTCAGGCGCTGCAGTCGCCCTTCTTCAGCACGGGCGATCGCGTGAGCACCAACTGCTTCGAAGGATGCAAGAACGAGTATCCACACCGTCGGGTGAGCCAGGACGACAATGACATTCGTACAAGCAGCCTGCCGGGAACGAAGCGAAGCGGGTTAGCGGACGATTCGCTCATCCGACCATCCAAGCGAATGAAGGAGTAATGGGCAAGCAGGTTGCAGGGGGGCTCGATTTGTGCTTTGGTTACGGGCATTGCGGATCGGTCACGCTGGGTCATGGGGAAACACGGTCGGGTCAGGGAATGCATTTCGCGGCGTTACGGGATGGATGTCATGGTTTCACTGATGGCATTACCACTAGAGTTGTATGGATACCCAATGTATACGTGATGGAGCATAGTTTGCATGATGCATGAGCAGTGGCACGGGTCTGGTTTATGCAAGGATTAGATGTATGGTGGTAGGCGACGAGTCTGAGGATGTGTTAATGGATTATAGCAAAGGCAATTTATCTCGGCCAAGACTTGATGCCACCAAAGTGTGCAGTGCACTTTGGTTGTCCCACAATCGCACGAATGGCATCTAGATTGAACCGTGCGCTCAATGATTGTACGTGGCCATGGGTAGCTCCCTGTGACAAATGTCAAAACGGCAATAATGATGTTCAAGTGACAAGCACCAGGGCACGAGATTATGCGATTTGTCGACGGAGGATGTGGAAATTGATTGGAGCTTTGACTTTGGCCAGATGAGGAAGATCTGTGGTCGGGCTCGTCATCAGTGATTGGCTGAGAAGCGAGTGCGAATATGGCCATCTTGGTAGGTGAAGAAGTGCTGTAGAATGATTTTTCACGTTGTACAACTGTGATCAAGACAATGGTTTTGAGCGTATATAACGCTAGCAGATAGGTCTCCTAGCCAGCCAAGGACTTTCGATCTCGTCCAAGTTGACGAGCATAGTTACTGCCAGGGCCAATAGCATAAGAATGTGCACGACTATAGATATTACCGTCGTCTGCCCGCGAGTGCAACTTGGTGGTTGATCAATACCAAAAGAGCTTGATATGCAGGACGGCCCGGACGACTAATAGACCGTGCGGAGAGGAGCTGAATGACGGGGCCAGAGAGAGAACGGACCCTGAAAACTGTCCGGATTGCGCTCAGGCAAAGACGAACGGAAACGGGACGAATGGTGTGAACGGGGAAGACGGAAACCACGAAGTCAACGGGACTGGCGGGAATGACGGTGCTAACGGAGTCAATGGACAGGAGAGTGGATAATTGAGTGCCGAAGTAACGTGGTAGTTTGAGATTCGGAGGCCAGGGATCAATAAGACCGTAAAAGAAATTGGATATCGACATTGAGATTGAACAAGATTCTTCCTTGCACGTCGGGTAATTGACCTGCACCGCTCGACCACGACAGCACGTGACTCGTAGTTCTGTTTCCTATGTGCACGCACGCACGCACGCACGAGTTGAGCAGCTACATGAGACCGATTACTGAATACGGGTAAATCCGCGCCGCGATATGCATGAGCGGTGCCACGCAATTAAAGCACCGGTGCTACCATCAAATTTGGGAGCTTTTACCTATCCGTTGCATGCATGCTATTCCCTGCACGCGGGGTCCGAGATAGGCGTCGAGCGGAAGCATGACTCGAGTTGGGTGCACCAACCGAGCCTGGTACTGACATCTATGGCTCGCAACTAGAGACATGGCCCACAGAAGCAGAAAACAGATGTCATGGCTACGACCTATCTAGCCCAGGGGAACTGTGACGGCCGCTCCGCAACAACAAGGTCATTGCCAAAGACAGCGAAAAGCAGTCGGTCTGCCCACTACTCAGCAAGCGATTCGGTCCCTCAAGAGGCCTGCGCATATACAACCCCATTTCCTAGAGTCCTCGGCCAAAGTCAAATCAAATCAAATCGAGCCTTGGATTCATTCTCCCACTTTGCAGTCCGCGATATCACATAGACATCGTCATGGCCAATCTTCAGGACTTGAGCTTGACTCATAGCTGCTTGATAACAGACCCAAAGACCTAGCGTCTGACCTGCTTCTCCAAGACTAACCACTATGCCGGCATCAGGAACAAGTTCGCACAAGACTATCCATCCCATGAGACTTGTCCAGGTTTACTATCAGGCGCTGCTTGCGAGAAATTAGCTTGTATACCAGGCCAAGAAAACAAGGCACAGGCTTGACGAGCTGAGCTAAACAGCCTGTGGATGCTATAAACTACACACTGGATCAGTCATCGCCCATCAAGCAAAGGCAGAGAGCTCTTTGGTTGAGAATGCGCAAACGCATCAAGCCCTTTATTTGTGCAATATCGGGCGCGTGGGGCCTCGATCAAGGTCAAACCTGACAAAGTGCCGCTTAGAAATGCGCCTGAACTCGGATGCCACAAAAGTGGTACAAATTTACAAGCCATAAGCCGACCAAGGCCTGTGCTGAAGGACTGATAGGCAAGAGAACAGGGATGAATAAAGCCTAATGCGATTCATGAATGAGACAGCTGGTGCAACCTCTAAACAATCCATCAACCAATATCATTATAAAGCACCCCCTCATTGCCCGACTCGCTGTCGCGGCACTTTTTCTCGACAAAATTATCCCGCTATTGAGCAAAGACTCATAATTTGCCCGAGTGACCACTCCCGCACCATCGGCACCGCCTCAAGGTGAAAATGTGTAAAGAATTTTTGAAATGCACCATCTGCGTCGAATGCTTCACTCTTCTAGACATGGAAGCGCGCGTAGATCAGTGCGAACCTGCTTCCAAAGAAAACAAGGAGTGCGAAATGATGGACGAAGACAGATTTACAGTGTTCAAAGACAAGAAGGACTGCTGGTGCTGCCTTGAAAATGATATTGATAAAAGCCGCGGGAGAAAGATGGCTCATTGATATTGACCGAGGAGCACACGGCCTTCGAATGAAGCCCGATGTGATTCAAATCACCATGTACATTCACCAAGTTCTCGACGCGACGGTCTGTGAATGGTTCGCAAAATGATATAAATGGTGGACATTGAGGGCCTTGTTCTTCTTGGCTATCAACTGCAACGCTTAAACATTTCGCATTTTAACCATCGTGCAATTTTGCATCTGGAACACTCAACATATTGCTTGGCAAACATGTGCGAACTGGTCGAGCACAAAATCAGGTGTCGGGAATGCTTCCACCTCGTTTCCCACGGACAAGAGTTCAAGATGTGCCCGGAGGCCGAGGAGGACAACCTCTTATGCGCGTTGTGGAGAAATTCCGTCAAGGATGAGCAGGTTTCCAAAGAGGATTGCGATGAGTGCCAGGCTGCTGAGAAGCAGAAGAGCAAAGCCCAGGTGAACGGAAAGAAGGAGTAATGCGTGGCTTGAATTGAGGGTTCTCGGCTGAACTGGCAATGCTTATCCAACGGGTTGAATCCCGGAGGGTCATCCCTTTGTGGTATTTGAATTGCGGTCCAGGTCAAAAAAACCTAGCAACTAAATCGCAATGCTTTTGAAACAATGGAAATGACTTGCAAGGGCGACTTTCTGCTAGTTGAACAAACACTTGAGGCAGTCTTTCCAACGCTTTGCAAGTCCTGTTGCATGCTACTACACGATGCGTCTTCAGTTGTTTCACTACTTACTCTCCGCTACAGCATCACCGAGGCTTTCGCTGCATGTTTTGCTTCTTCAAGCTCAGCGAGGTTGAGACTGTTCCGCAGTGCAAGTTGAACCGGCATGAAACGCGATCGAATGACGGAAAACGGTATCCCGAAACGCCTGGACCCGGAAGACCTCCTTTGTGGGTTGATCAGAAAGAAGACAAAGGGAGGATTTCCTGATTGGATTGATATCAATGGCAGCCTGTTCACCCGATCTGCCAGATGCCGTCCAACTCGGAACCCGTCATTCACATGTGGGAGCACAACCACACTCTCAATACGCTGACTAGGCTCAAACTGGGTTAGGTCCAGCCGACATAATCGCAGGCATCTGGTGCACCGCGTGGTTCGGCGTACGGGTGATTGTTTGTCGCATCTCTCTGTGTGAACAACCTCCGCATTTTGGTGCAAGGGATGAAAAACAGACCATCAATAAGAATATATTGTTTCAAAAGGTGGCGTGCTTTCTGCCTTTGCTACGAATACATCTGGAAATTTCTGGTCTTGTCGAGACAGGCCAATGTCAGGTTGGTGATTTCAGAGACAATGTTTTGTGTCCAATCTTCCATCTTTCCACGCCAAATACAGGGCACGCCTGGATAGCAAAACTTGCGGTGCCGTACTACGTCATCGCTGCCCGTCCCAAGCAGTGCGCCCTCTCACCAAAATCGGGACTCGTGCCACTTTGCACAGGGATGTTGTTTACTCTTTACCTACCAAAACAGGAAAGTGTGTCGTGTGCCAGGAGTTGTCGTGAGCGCACGGGGCCAAGCAGAAGCAGGTACAGGACAGCTAAGTGGCTAGAGAAGTGTGGAGGAGTGACGCAAAGGCAGCGATTCAAGCTGGTATGATAAGTTCCGTGGGGTAGTTCGACGGAGAACCACCATAGATGATTCAACCAAGGGCAACTCACGATTTCGTTGACTAGCCGTGACAACATTGACCAACTATTGACTGGATCACCGACTATGTAGCAAATCGTTGCTAGTCATTTCGTTCTGCAGCAGCGAGAATTGAGGTGAGGGATAACATGGTCCTGTCGCCCTCAGAGTGAGCAACAGACCTAGCCTGCATCTCTGATAAGCCGTTTTCCTTGACACAAAACCCAAACCACAATCACACCGAGAAGAACAATGGCGCTAAAGGGCAGGCTCGAGTACAAGGGCCGACGATGCCACCGGACATTACGCTGCAGCAGAGCCGGTGGGGGAGAGTTGCGGGCGCTTCTCCTGCACCGGCAGAGAAAAGAAAGCCAACTGAAGCCACTGGCCGCGATCGGCAGAGCATGGGTTGGGCTCTCCACCGGTGTCTTTTGGTTGCGGGAAGGAAGAGATACATGTAGTTGACGGTGGCCGTCGCACATGGCACGTTCTAAACCACGGCCAACAACTTGTTTACCTTTCATGTGCGCCCTTCGGCAGTGTCTCTTGGTGGCTAATGTTTACTTTGTCATGGTCTCTGCATATAAAAACAACCCGTCGACTCATCCAATCTTCCTCCGGACGTCGACCCCAAGCGCCCATCAACAAGGCACCCCTTTCCCCCCGCCAGGAGCGGCACATGGATTTCTTTTTCCGCTTGCTCAATTGATTGGTTTCTTCATTTTTGTTATTTCTTCTTCTTGCTGGCGCTTGCAAAACAACCAAAAAACATGTGCACTCACGTGAAAGTGCGCTTGCGGTGCGACGCGTGCGGCGGGCTGGCCGGGTTCGGCAAATTTGTCGAACAGTGCACAGGGGCCCTCAAGACTGGCAGGGTGTGCGAAAGGATGAAATATGTCATCAGATCGAGCCTGGTAGGAAACGAAGCTTGTCACGTTTGCTGCGGCGGGGTTTAATCACGACGTGCTTGAATGGCGAGCACGATTGATTTGGCGAACATGCAAAACGGTTGTGTGATTGGACGGGGAATTGATTATCAAGAGCCATAATCACAAAGAAAGAATGAAACAAAGACGTGTGTGTCTTTATGTGGTCTCGAGAACAGACCCAGCTCATCGTGGTTGGCACTATATATACGTGTGCACCGACAACCATCCTTGTTCTCAAAACATCAGATACACCACCATTCCCTCAATTAAGACTCATCTCGACAGAATGTGCACCGACGTGACAATCTTGTTCAACTGCGACTACTGCTTCAACAACCTGGGTCGTCTGCCCTCTCCCAAAAAGTATTGGTGCGAGGAAGCCCTGGGGCGGTTTCGTCGATGCGATAGCGTGCAGCAGGCGACCGAGGTAGAGATGAAGCCTTGCGCTGAATGTCCCAAGTGCCAGGAAGCCATTGCGCTCGCCAAGCGCTATCTTCCGTAGCTGATGCACACCTAGGAGAGCATCAACGGACAAGTGCTCGGAAGACGGGTTGTGAATAGCATCATGGTGGCATGCATATAATTACGAGGGGGTCGTCCAGCGGATTCGAGCCAATCCTAGCATATAATTGAACTTCAGAAAAAAACCACTAGCCACCCTGAGAGAGAGAAAATGTGTACCATGTTTCTGATCAACTACCACTGCGAGACGTGCGACTCGTACCTGAGGAGAGAGGAGCGCATCGTCTGGTGCCCTGCGGCCGTGGCCAACAAGCAGGTGTGCAGTCTTCTCAAGCACGAGAGGATCTACGACGAGGAGAGAAACGAAAAGTGCCCAGAGTGCGAGGCGAAGCGCCAGGCCATCCGTGACGAAGAAGCAGAAAAGTGAGTCCCTGATCATGGAGAGCCGTGATGCAGCACCAACCCTCACCTGCTTCTTCTGCATATAAGTCCGCCATGTTGCACCTGGCTAACTCGTTGAGTAGGCCAGAACCAGAACCATTGACTAGCGAATAAAGATAGATCAACCCCAATCCTCCATCTTTTTTCTCTCTTTTCCTCTTTTCCTTACCAGACAAAGAAAATGTGCCATCTCATCACCGTGACGTACTACTGCGAGCCCCGCCAGCACAAGCTGTTTAGCGAGGAACACACCAGGTGGTGCGAGGGCGCGGTCAAGGACGGTGTCGTTTGCCGCCGCCGGGTAGAGGAGGCTCTCGACGACGAGGTCCCGGAGAAGGATTGCCACCGGTGCTTGCGCAAGCGGCTCAGAAAGCTGGGCTCCAGCATGGACAAGAAGAAGCAGCCGCCTCCGCCTGACGTTGTTGACTCTGAGGAGGACCCCGAGGGAGGAGTATATCTCTGACGAACGAGCGAAAAAAAAAAAAAAATGGTTTGAGATGGTATGAAAAGTAGCGAAATGAATTAAAAACACTAATGGTCCCTTGGCTCGATAGGTTGTCTTGTGATGGCGGCTACTGGAGATACCCTGGAGTCTGCTTGGTTGCGCGTATCCCGGCACATATGTGCATGTATATGAAAACCCCCGAAACAGTGCATCGTGTGCAGTAGCGCCCTGCTGCCGTGTCGATCCAGGCAGAACACGCTGCAAGATTAATGCTGCCGGGATGCTTGGCCGCGGCTGAAACAAGCAGGGTTGTCTGCCTGTCAGTTCGCTGGCGTCGATAAGCCAAGTGCCGTCGAGCTTGGTGTTTCATGATAATGTCACCCTGTGCTCAAATCAATTGCTCCCATTGAATATGTATTAATTCTCAGACTCTAGATAGAACCCCTTCTAGGCGATTGTGTATGATTATGCTCGTAAGAAACAAAGATGGAGGCATATTCATTAAACAAGACTAGGTAATGACACGAGACAAAAGGGGGGGGAACCGTATTGCACGTCTCCGCATGTGCTGTCTGCCTGCTCATCTGCCCACGCCTTTTTTTTCTCTTCCTAGATTTTTTTTCACGTTCCTCTGGCCTAGGCAACGCCCTTTGTATTTCTGCACCGCTCGACTCCAACCAGCAAAACATAAAACAGGGTATTTCAACAAACTCAATGGCAGCGACAGCGGTAGATACAGCATCGGCGGAAGATGAGAAATTATGGCATGAGACGTGGCATGGTTGAGTAAAGAAAAGAAATATTAAAAAAAAAAAAAAAACTCTTTCCATGGAGAAGAGGGAGGCGCATCGTAAACTAATCCCTCCATGTCATGTTGTGTATAGTGAATCAGCCAGCTGTGGAAGCTTGCGCCCTGGTCTTTTCGGCGCACGCGGACTGGCATTCGAGCGGACGGCGGGTGTAAGGCGTCGGGAGCAGAGTGGAGGGGGAAGAGTTTTGAGTCGGAGAATATCCAGGTCAAGTCGGAAAAGTTTGAAGAAACCTCGCCATGCGCCTGGAAGGGGGGGTGCGTCGCCGCGTGGTGTCGAGGGGGTTTGGAGGGCCAAGGGTGAAGCCGCTTACTTCTTGGCCGGAGCAGGAGGAGCCTTGACGTTGTTGGAGAGCCATGCCAGACCCTCGAGGAGACCCTCACCTGTGGTGGCGCAGCTGGGCACCACATACCAGACCTTGTCCTTGAGCTTGGAAAGCTGGAGAGCCTCGGTGACTTCTTGAGGCTTCATGGCTGTGGAGGAAAACACGTTAGCTGGGTGACGGTGCAGGGGGGGGGACCAGGGAAAGCGCATACCCTCCTTGAGATCCTGCTTGTTGGCGAAGACGAGCAGCAGGCTGTCCTTCATTTCTCGGTCGTTGATGATGCGGTGGAGTTCTTGCCTGGCCTCGTCCATGCGGTTTCGATCCGAGGAGTCGATGACGAAGATCAAACCTTGGGTGCCTGAGAGGGTTTGCAAAGTTAGCATGCGCCTTTGTTTGGACGCTGTCACCAAGGGAGAAGGTCATCTCGTACCGCTAAAGTAGTGTCTCCAGAGGGGACGGATCTTGTCCTGGCCACCGACATCCCAGACGTTGAACTTGACGTTCTTGTAGGTGACGGTCTCGACGTTGAAGCCGACGGTGGGAATGGTGGTGACGTCCTGACCGAGCTTGAGCTTGTAGAGGATGGTCGTCTTTCCGGCGGCGTCAAGTCCGAGCATCAGCAGGCGCATTTCCTTGGATCCGAAGATCTTGCCCATCATCTTGGAGAGCTGGCCACCCATGGTTGCGATTTGTTGGCTGTGAATTTGTTGAGGGAGGGAGAGAGGGAAAAGGAGGAGAGAAAGGTGTCTGACTCGCGGTGCGAGGCGGGGAATCGGGTAGGAATTGGCTGGCGACGAGTGTCGACGACGCGGAGCGAGGTTGGCGAAGAGGTGATGGGTTGCAAGTCGAGGCTTTTTTTTTTTTTCCCGGCCGGTGTTGGTTGTTTTGTAAGAGAGGACCTTCGTGCGTGCGTGGTGTGATGGGTCGACGGAGTGTGTTTCGTTTCAAATTGTCTGGACGAGAAGCCACCTCGGGGGTTAGCCGTGAGTCTAGCTCTAGCGGGAGTATGGCAAGGTAAGGGTGCAATTGCGCAGGAGCCTCGAAAAAAAAAAAGCCTTTTTTTTCTTTCTTCCTCTCTCTTGTGATTTGAATTTGACGCGATGTCGCTGACTGGCTTTTTGGGGGGATACGCCGACGGAGACGGGCATGGGGAAGATGAAACTCACGAGTGGCACCTCTGGGGAAGGATGATGCGCTCAAGCACAGGCACTGGCCGCGATGAGGTTTTGTTTTGGTTGCGATTGAGCTTCTTTTGGGAACTCTGGATAACACAAAAGGACGCGATACCGGGGGGGAATGCCAAGTACGCGGAATCTCAAAGTCACCACTGTGGTCGTAGCTGTAGCTCTTGCACACTTGCTTTCACGCTCACAAGGTTGTTGTCGTCTGTGTTGCCGTGCGCTGCGTTTGCGTTGCCCCTGTCAGGGGAAGGAAAGATTGACTGAGGGTCCGCGCTTGCTGCCTTTCCCACCCGTGCATCTGATCCTGTCCGCTTTGGGACTAGGGTTGGCACGGGGCAACGGCCGGGGCTGCAGCAAACCACTCCGGATACCAGCTAGCTGCAAAGTCAGAAGCAGCCCTCTGCCAGCTCTGCACTCGGGGTTTTTAGGGGTTTTAGGGGTTTAAAGGGGGGGGGGAGAAGCCTTCAACCATCAGCGCTAGGACGTCCCTGAAGGCAGAACTGCTGCAGGGGGGAAAGGGATCTTGTTCTTCGAATTCTCTTCTCCCTCTCTTCTCTGCTTTTCCCCGATATGATTGCATCGTGGCCAGAACCCAGTCCCATCACCGCCTCGCCTCTTGTCTCCTCTGCCGCTGTGCCTCTCTCTCTCCCTTGACCTGTTTTCAGAAATGGTTGCATCCATATTCGCCCGGCCCCCCGGTTTTTCTCTCTTCGTCGCCTTCCTTCGTCCCCACTGCGGAAATGGCCTCTGCGCGCACTAAACCAGCTCCCATACCCATAGCATGGTCGCCCTGAAGCCCCCCTGGGTTCTCTATAGCGCCACAGCTATAGTCCCAGTCCCCTGCGAACTCCTGTACCTCGTCCGCCTCCTGCGCTGCCTGCCATTGCCAGGTACCTGTCCTGGCCCACCTGCACACATGCTTCCTGGGCCACACCGTCACTGTTGCAGATGCCGCCGCAGAGTCACCACCTGGAGCGCCTGGCCGCGCCCTGAATTGCTCTGCCTGGGACCTCACCTTTTGCAGGCTAGCTACCTGGATGGATGCTAGCTGCCTAAATGATGCGCTATGTCAGGTACGAAGCTGCTGCTGCGCTAATATGGGAAATGGGCCTAATTAGCATCGTCATGTTCAACGGTTGCGCTTGGGTCGTCGAGTCACTCGTGCTGCCCCTGCTGCCTCTCTCAATCCCGTGTACTTTTCCATCATTTACGACGCGACGGGCCGCATTCCTTCCGAGCATGGACGCCTCGGAACTGTAGCAGACTCAAGCTCTCGTAGATCTTGTCCATGCTCCCTTCCCTTGGCGCACCCAGCCGGTGTCTCGGGCCCGTCGTCTCAGCCAGCATAGCATTCACGCATTTCAAATACTAGCTTTGAACAATGGTTGTCTATTGTTTTACTTGTCCCAAAGCAACGCCATCCCCATGTGCAGTACATATACCAACTCGTAACCTTCGTTATCCTAGCTTTGCTTGCGCCTTGCAAACAAAACGCAAAAATGGCCTGGGCCAGACTCTCTCTCTCTCTCTTGACCATCAGGCTGGGGTATCACCACCCAAAAATAATAATAATAAAAAGCGGTTGGGTGTTGTGCGAGAAACATGCATCCAGAGTCGGTTGCCTGTTATCCTGTCTCATCAATATCCGCGCGTCTAACTATCAAATTCGTAGACGGGCTCCTGCGGCTAGCCATGGAATTTGTTTCCCATTGGCTGGCCGCTTCAGAGTCAAGCTCTGTACTCGATCACAAACCTCCGCTCCACCTGCTGCAGCGTGGTCGAGTCGTTTTCACCCTCAAACTTGAGTTTGACCTTGTTGCTTTCGCCCATGCTGTGCACTTCCGCCTTGTAAAAGGTTGTTGTGTTGGGGTAGAGAGCCAGAACCACCTTGCCGGGCTCCCAGTCTTTCAGGGTGCTGGCTTGGCTCTCAGGCGTGATGGGTATCATGCTGCTGGCGCTCGACCGATACTCCTTCTGCTTGCTCTGGTCGTCGGGCTCAATGTCCAGTACCTTGTACCGTCGGCTCTTGCCCTCGCCCAGCACCTGTGCCACCTCGCCTAGTATCCAGTCCGACGTCTGCTCCCCGTTGACGGCCCGCGGCTTGAAGGCAACCGCATCGCCCTTGGAGAAGACTACTTTGGACTTGTTGTTGTTGTTGGCGCTGGGCCCCCCAGCTACGCTCCCCGAGGAGCCTTGGGGTTCGACGCTGTCGGCCTTGGGAGGCATGCTGTCCCGGTTGCTGGACCGGTCGCCGCCGTATTTCCGCGACGACCCTCCCCCGATTGGGCTCGGCACCGGCGAGTCGCCAGCCCCGTCAAAGTCGTAAAGCGACGAAGCCGCGGCTGCGCTGTCTCGGGTAGCTTGCCTCTTGCCCGGCCCCGCCGCTTGGGCCTCCGTCTGCTCCTTGGCCACAACGACGGCGCGCAAAACTTTTAGCTGGTCGGACAATGCCTTGAGGGCTGCCATGTTTGCCTCGGAGTGCTTAACCCCTGTGCGGCAAAGCTGTTCCATCTGCTGTAGAGAATTTCCCGGAATGCTGTCGGTGTCCATGCCGCCGACCTGCTTGTCCATGCTGACCAGCTCCGTGAGGCTGTCGTTTTCGGCATTGATGCCAGCCACGATGTCGGTGACCTGGCTCTTGCAGAGTTCCCAGATCTGCACCTCCTCCCCGTGCGAGTTTCCGTTGTTGCGGTTGGAGCCGCGCCCGCTTCGGTTTCGTTGTGACATTTCGCGCGTTGGCGTGTCCTGCCTCGGTGTGTGCTGCAGCGGTTCGCTTCGCGGTGACCTCTTTGGTGTTGAAACCTCCGAGACAATCGTTTGTGCCTTTGGGCCGCCGCCTTTGGATCGCTGGCGGCTGTGCTGGTTGGGCGTCGAGTCTCTGCTGGATGTGTCTCCGCGCTTTTGGCGTTTTGGTTCTGGCGTGTTGGACTGCTGTCGTCGGATTTCTTGTATGCTGGACTCTCTCGATGGAGGGTCGCGTCGTCGCGGGAGCAGGGGCTGCTGGTAGTACGGCCCCAGGTCCTCTTGGAGGTTCTTGAGTTCGTCCCGCGTGGGCTTCTTCCCGTTAGCCATTCCGTCTCCCGCCCCGATACCACCCGCCTAAACACGAATTCGCAAATAAGAATCAATCCAGGAAGGAAACATGGAGCGGCCAACAGGAGGAGACGCCATGTGCATTGCACGTGAGACTCAAGAAAACAACAGCGGGAGAAAAAAAAAAGATAAATGAGATAAATGAAAAAAAAAAAGGACAAAATTACGACTAACGAACCTTTGTGGCGGAAGGCAAAGGAGTTGAGGCGCCGAGCCTGAATGGCAGACGGCGCGGCGTGGGGAAGAAGGCTGGGCGGAGAAGGTGCGGGGCCGCAGACGACGGATGTAGTATAGGGGGAAGGAGGAATGGAGGAGGTGGATTACAAGAGGGCTAGCAAAGGGGATACGGATCGTTATATGCGCACGGGTAATAGAGTTGCGATTTTGATGGGTATCATGTCATGACAAGGCAACCTTGAGAGGTAGAGGCGTTGCGAGCGATTGCGATGATGGCGGGTAGAGTGGGCGGACTGCGCACGGCAGAATCAGGCGGTGAGCTAGGTTGGCGTTGCCACATTGGGAAACCACCTCTGGTCGCCCCCCCACCATACCATGTGCGAATTGAGGCCATGATGCTGTGGGCACTGTGCCAAGGTTGATCTCTATCCTCGATTGAGACATTTGGTCCAGGCTAGACGAGGCGTGTAAGCGCGAAATCATGGTCCAGGTTCGTTTCTTCTAAAGGTGGGCCTATTTGGTCGTGGAAGCAGCGAAAAGACGTGCAAAGCCAGCGCAGTCCGTATCATCGACCGGAGAAGAAACCGTCGTTTTCGGCCCCGCGTGCGTCAACCCCCCCCAATAGTATATGGTCTGATGACACTGCAACAGTCAGCAATGGCCCCAAGGGTCCTCCTCCAACTTTGGCAGCGAGCGTCCTCTTGCACTCATCCCGCCGTATGCCGGCGATATCCTCGACGAGGCGTTGCCAATTGCGCGCGCAGACGGGGGCCATCGGTGAGAAGCAGCCTTGCACTGCACCGGGGGCGCTGAGAAAGAACTTTGATCCAATCCCGATCGGGGTCCGTGACTACTGCTGCATGCAATGCCTCCCAAGACGATCGCCATCATTGGCTCTGCCATTGCCGGCCCGACCCTCGCTCTCCAGATCCTCTCCAGCCCCGTCCTCCGGTCGGCTTACCGCCCCGTGCTGTTTGACCAGGCTGCCGCCCCGGGTCTCGAAGGCCACAACGAGCGGAACCGCGCCGGCGCTTCGGTCGGCGTCTTTGCCAACGGTCTCTACCCGCTGCGCCGCCTGGGTCTCGAGCACGCCCTCCGCGCCCGTGGCCACGAGTGCCGCGGCGCCCTGACGACTTGGAGCTGCGACTACGTCGGCGGCAGTGAGCGCCTCAGCTCCCAAGCCGACGCCACGTGGAGCGACGACCTGCAGACGGGCGTCGTCTATTTCGAGCGCCGCGCCCTGCAGTCGCTCCTCGTCGAGAGGGTTGCGGAACTAGGCGGGCAGGTCAACTGGGCCAAGAAGACGACCAGCTTTGATGCCCTCACCAACGGTCAGACTCGCGTCAACTTTGCAGATGGATCTGAAATGTACGTAGATGTTTTGGTGGGTGCCGATGGTGGCTTCTCGTCGGTCCGCAAGTTCATCCTGGATCGAAGAGACCCCGCCACCGCCGCCGACAGGTGGCTTCCTGAGTTCATGGGTCTGACGGGCTTCTACGCTGTCTCGACGGCTGCGAGAGCCAAGGGCGCGGTTGCTGACTTTGAGGAAACGCACTGTATGTGGCTCAATAAAGGATTCCTCGCCTCTGGGCCGTGTCATGATGGCAAGATCCGCTGGGACCTTGTTCTTCCAGAGAAAAGCCCGCCATCATCAACCTCGCCTGTCGAGTCTGTTCCCCCGTCTCCGGCTGGTGCAGAA
Source organism: Calonectria pseudoreteaudii (assembly GCA_001879505.1). Classification (NCBI taxonomy): domain Eukaryota; kingdom Fungi; phylum Ascomycota; class Sordariomycetes; order Hypocreales; family Nectriaceae; genus Calonectria; species Calonectria pseudoreteaudii. The sequence goes on along the minus strand of KV875241.1, from coordinate 939,893 downwards.
CGGTGGCAGTCGTCTATAATCCCGAGCCAGTATCCGTTCAACTCGACAGTGAGCGTGCTGCGCAAGCACCAAAACGTCTTTCACCCTTACACCGGCACTCTGGGTGAGCTCTTCTCCTCGGCAGATCGCATCATCCGCACCCCACTGCGGCAGCGCGTCTGGACGCAGAGGGAGATCCAATGGGGAAATGCGGTCCTGATCGGTGACGCTGCCCGGCTCATGCTGCCGACCAGCGGCCAGGGCACCGGGTTCGCCATTGAAGATGCCACGGTCCTGGCTCAGGAGCTCCTTAGGCATGCTACCTCACCTGAGACGTACTCGATGCGGGATGCTTTGAAAACGTATGCGAAGACTAGGGAGCCTCGCTCCAAGAGGATGGCCAAGGTGGCCAAGTTTGCTGCTTCCATGAGTACGTCGGACGGGTGGTTTTGGCGAGGGCTTCGGTATTATGGCTCCAAGATGCAACCAGACCGTTTAGAAACAAGGTAAGATCTCCCGGCCACCTATGAAGGCTCAGTGCTAATGATTCCGCAGAAAGTCAAAAAAGAAGGACCCATGGCCGTTCAATGAGCGCCTTGAGGTTCCTAGTTCAACGGCTGGCAAGACCCAGGCTTAGACTCGAGCCAGCTGTGGGGTTTGAAAGAGGAAAGCATTATAGATTGGCGTTTAGGTCCGTCCATAGTATCGCAAGAGACATCATGAGTACATAGTTTGGTGAGATTGAGATTGTGAAAATGCCATCTTGCAGCATTCCTCTGCACAATACGAGCCACTACCACGTCAGTTTATAAAACCAACCGCGTATGGCATTTGCAGTCAGAGGTTTTGGCGAGGATTCAGCAAGAACATGTTGAGGAAACGAAATGATCGTGATTAAAATATATAATTGCGGTTCCCTTGCATGCCATCCCAAACACCAGTCCCATAATTCATCGCAGCGCATATTTCTCATCCGCACCATTTTTTGTTTCCTTCTCTCACGTAGTTTTTTTTTTTTTCTTCTCTTGTGTCTATTGCGGCTTATAGCTTCTCCTTGTCAATGGTATCGTCAATCTCGCAAAACGCCTTAAAGGTGATGAACTCATCATCCTCGTTGTTGGTGTCGGACTCGAGCACGCAGTCAGCCGTGGCACCGACAAAGAAGACGTAACCCTCCTTCATCTCATGTCGAGTGGAGCCGACAGAAATGTACCCCTTTCCAGAGGTGCAGATGATGATGCTGGGTCCGTCGAGGGACTCAAACGTTGCCTTGGCGGCAGCACCGCGAAGCACAGTGCGGACAACGCTAAACTCCTCAATGGGAGGGTCGTAGAGGATAACTGCAGAGCCAGAGCTGTAGGCCTTGCGGTTGAGGGTGGCGTAGGGGTACTCGGTGGGGTGCATCTTTTGCTCGTCAATGGGCGCAAAGTTGTAAGTGAGCATATCGACAAGGGTGGGCACATCCTTGAACTTGGGTGTCAAACCAGCACGCACGACGTTGTCCGAAGCAGCCATGCACTCCATAATATCGCCAGAGATGTAGGCGTGGATGTCGTCGGCAACGAGGAACATGGCCTCGCCAGGCTCGAGAGACACCAGGTTGAGGAAGAAGAGGACAAAGAGGCCAATGTCGCTTCCAAACTCGCCGTGCAGTTGGGTGACGACCTTGGCAAGCGACTCGCCAGGTGTTGAGGCAACGCCGCCAGCAGCAAAGCTTGTGGGCTCAGAGGCCAGCTCGACGAGCTTAGGGATCTCTTGAGCGATAGATTCAGGCGAAGATGACATGAGGGCGCCAAACGTCTTCTTCAGTGTGGCCTTGTTCGCATCAGTGACGCCTTCGCCGTTGTCCGCAGCTTTGGCGAGCTCGTCAGCAGCTTCGTCACCAACCAAGGCACGCAAAGGCGGCACCGTCTTGAGGAAGTGGGCAATCTCCGCAAGAGGCCGGAAGCCGCAGAGGCCCTGGAAGGGAGTGATGGCAATGGCCATCTCGGGCTTGTGGTTGTCATCGGGGTAGTTTTTGGGGTCGCGGGCGTGCAGCTGGGCTGCGAGAGACTTGTTGGGGTGCGCTTGAATGGAGAGGGCTTTGCTGATGGAGAGCACCTTGAAGAGGAAAGGGAGCTTCTCGCCGTAGCGTGAGGCAATGGATGCGGAGAGGAGAGCTTGGTTGTCGGAGAAGAGATCCTGCAGAGAGCGACCGGTGGTGACGTCGCGCGAGGGGTTTGAGGGGTGGGTGCCCATCCACAGCTGGTGGATTATAAGTTAGCAATTGGCACGGCATTGTTCTCGCGGGAAAAGCTCACCTCGGCGTAGGGTTTGTCAGATTCGATGGTCAAGTCATCAGAGGGAGTGGCAGCAGCGAAGCGAGCGGCGGCAGACTCGAGGCCCTGCTTGCCCCATGCGTACGAGTTGACGCCGCACTGAAGTCGTAGTAGAGGAACTTGCATGATGTGTATTTGGTGGTGTGTGTTGAGGAGATGGTTTGCGACGCAGAAGGTGGGGGGGGGAGAGGGATGCGATGTGGGAGAAGTATGCAGCTTATACTTGGTCCCGAGACGACAGCTGGGAACGGAAAGGGTATATGTGGCTTCTGTTACAAGCAAAAGAGCAGGACGGAAAAAGAAGAATGCGCGCTGGCAAGGGAAAACGGACGGGCAAGGAGGGACAAGAAGCTGGTTGCAGGCAAGGCAAATGCGAAAGTGAAGGGGAAGAAAAATTGTATCAGGGCGCAAAGTTGTACGCGGCGATCGATGACGGCAGCTCTTTGCTCGGTGAGGCAGGTGGAGGGGGGGGACCTGGAGGCTTATGAACTAAGAAACTAGGAGGCGAGCTAGTCGCCGATGAGGCCCGGCAAGGTGGTGGCGGCAGCAGCAGTACATGTGCCAAACAGCAGCAGATCAAACGTGCAGGAGAACAACAACAGACAGGGATCTGACAGCAGGGCCTACAGGCCAACCCTCGCCCCCATTCCCCCCCTTGCGAAATATAATCCCACTCGTGTCATAGGTATAGGGCAGCCCGAGTGCGCGTCCCGTACTCCATTGACCGAGCCTCCGCCTCAAAAAGAGCTCCCAGGGCTCCAGGACCTGCCCAGCGCCAAGGGCCCCCCATCTTCCAATCTTGCAGGGAGCCACAGGCGGACCCATCGCCGGCTGCCCCGCCGTACCCCGCTGTGGGGTCGCCGCGAGCTCGCTAGACGGCCGTGTGCAAACGTTGATGTGTCATTGGGGCAGGCCATGTGACTTGCCTGTCCCAGGTGTGGAAATTGTCTTGTTGCCGCGCACCATCCAAGCAACTGCTCGCTCGCATCCGTCCAAGAAGAGAAGGCTGGCGAATGCATGCGCGCGCGCGCATCATGCTTTGGGAATCATATCAAACCGCTGTCTTGCCATCAAACTATAATCATGGTCCCTCCTGCCGCCCTGCTCACCCCATCGTCGCCCCATGTTTCAGGGGCACTCCCCATCCTCATCCCATATTTCATCACAGCCAACCTCAAAGCACACTCTCGCACGCACCCAGCTCCTTCTCCTCCTCCCGCATGCTGTGATTCCCTCTTTGTAACCTACGAGTCTTCTCCTGCCGTTGCCCGTCTCGTAGCCCTGTCCGGCATTGGACTCGATCTTTGTGCTCTTGTCATCCGACAACTAAGCCATGTTGCAGCCGCCATGACAACTCACTATCAATCAGCGCCACTTTTTTTCAAGGTCACGGCAGTAGTCAAGTTTTCATCTTTCAGAGTCAAGTCTCTTTGCATTAGGGACTGGTTCACCTAGCCAGCAAAAAAAGCAAAAAGTAATCTACAGACAACCAACAGACTTGTTCCCACCCAGCTTTTTTTTTTCAAGACTTTTCGCCGCCGTTTCCTTGTCTCCCCAAAGCAGAAAATCAAAAAACCACATGAGGAAAAAAAATATCCCTTTCTCAGTTGTGCCTTTCCCATACAGTTCGAAAAAATTACTTGTACAGTCCAGGTATACCCTCATTGACTCAACCGCTCCAGGGCTAGAAAAGACCAAGTTGAGCACAAAAGAAGTAAATGCCAACACACCATGCCAATTGGCAAGACAGCAAAATGCCACAAAACAAAAACAAGAAAAAACAAGAAACAACCTTACACTGCCGCTCTCCAATCACTCACAGATATGCCACCTATCGTGCTGCCTTCCACCATGTCAAGCTGGCCCGGCATCTCACCGGGCCCCTGTCGTGACACCAAAACGCTTCCCGCTCACTACATCTCATCCAACACCCTTACCAATCCTTGGGTCGCTCAGGGATGGACCACCGCAGGCTTGGGGTCCTCCTCTGGAGACTCCCTTCCTGTCAATGACACTCCGCCATTGCTGGGAACCACGTATGGGGAGGGTTGCGGCTGGCGCGGGTGCGCGCCGTAGATGGCCCCACGGTGCTGTGTAAGAGCCAGGGCTGCCTCCGTTGCTGGTGAGGGGCGCCTTTGGAGGAGGCCAACGAGGGGTTCGCCCGTCTCGGAAACCGTGGTGTCGACGTACCTGTACACCAGATCGGTACCCCGCGTTGAGCCTGCAGAAGTGGGAGTTGGGGTGTACACAGCGGGGGTTGAGGCACTGGAAGGGCCGTAGATTGGCCCTGGAGTCCGCGCCAGAGCTACCATGGGAAATGGCAGGACGGTTGGCGGCATCGAGTGGTAGTCAAAGCCAGTGTAACCCGCCGTGGCGCCTGTTTCCGAGCTCGGCGTCAGCGGCCCGCTCCCGGAGCTCGAGGACAAGGGGGACTGGCCCCTGTGCCGGACGTATGCAGCAGAGGAAGCGTCCTGCAGATACTGGCTGGAGTTTGACGTGGGAACCGGAGCGTGTCCTTCTGTCGGGGTCGGCACAGTTCGCTCGGTGTTGGCAACGACAATGGGGGTAGCAGCCGCATCGGTGGCTACCTCGGGGTGGCTTTGAGAGGTTGTTTCGATGGTTGAGGAAGTCGAAAGGGAATCTGCCGCGGCCAGGGTGGTGGGGTGATCGGTCGCCGGCCTGTGAACGAGAGAAGTCATGGTGTGCGCGGCCGTGTAGGCTTCCGCCGATTCGGGTGGGCCGGCACCGTCCCTCGGAGCAGGCGGCACGGTGTTGCTTCCCCGTATTGTGATTGGTATGCCGTAGTGGGCGTTGAAGGCCAACTGTTCCATGGTAATCGTAGCAGGCCAGACCGAGACGGCTTCGAGGCTCCGGTCGTTGAACGTCATGGGCGGCTGGCTCGTTCGGTACGGCGCGCACTCGTGGGCTGAAGCGGCCTCTGCCACTTGATTCCGTGGCGGGGCAGAGGTAGAAGCGCGAGAGTGGTACTGCCTAGAGGCCTCGAGGTTGTATGTATAATTTTCGTTCTGAATCTGTGTCTCCTGAGAAGCCACCTAATTTTAATCAGTCAATCCTGACGGGTGGAGGCTATCAAGACAGCTTACTCGGAGATACATGCAACTATCGTGCCCAGCATTCCTGCAGTTCGTGCACGGCAGACCATTGCCGCTATCGCCGCTGCAGCGAATCTTGCGCTTTCGGCATCGGCCGCACTGGTTCCGTCAGCCAAGGTTCCGCCATGAAGAGGGGAAGGGGTCAACTCACCGCAACGGCGATCCTCTTTCGCTGAGCCGGGGCTTCCTTTTCGGTAGCCCAAAACGGATAGCCACGAGGGTCCGGGTACTCCATAAAGCCGGCATGACGGCGATCGGCCGGCGGGTGGGACCCAGCCCGGGCGTGGCGGCGGCCGGAAAAGGGGGAGTATGAAGGGGTAACCATTTTTGCTGCGAGGATGAAGATTATCAAAACAAGAGCTGTAGCTGGAAAGCGAGAAGCGAGCGAGTCGGACAAGCGTGTCGTGGGACCGGTGTCTATTTGTACACGGATTAGCATCAGGCCTGGCCAGGCAAGGGACAGTGGGGGTGGGGGCGCTCACTGAGGACTCGAAGGATAGCCGCCTGGGTTCGGAGAGACTCAAGCGCGGGCGGTTCGGAGGCGGAAGGCGAACTGAAACGGAACTGATGTGGTCTCGGGGGGGGGGGGGGG
>KV875241.1:903157-922833 GCA_001879505.1 Calonectria pseudoreteaudii | reverse complement strand
GCGACGCCGCCCCGGGCCCGCCCCCCCCCCCCTCCCCCCCCTCACCCCAGCTCCGGCATTGGTGCAACCAACCCCGTGGCGCGCCCTATCTATGGCGGCGAGGGCGTGCGGTGGCGATTGGAGGAGGCCGCGACAATGCAAGGCAAGCACGCAGCAAACGCCGTCGATGGAATGGGGGACGATGCACGATTGAATGGGGACGGATGAGCCATGGGATGGGTGGGATGGATGGGTGGATGGGGCACGCCAGCAGCCCAACACACTCCCTGCAGCAGGGCCGCAAACCCACAGCCGGGCAGAGCACAAAACAACACCCAGACTGGCAAGCCGACAGGCGACGGCCGCCACGTGCGGGCAGAATGTATAAAGACATGCAGCCGGTGAGAGAGTCCCATGAGCCATGAGGCCTTCCAGCCGACGAGGCCCTATCCGATAGCAGTGTAGCAGCACATACAAAGTGCGCATCCTCCGGAGCGCCCAAACAAGAAAGCCCTGGCCACCGGGCACGCTGAAGCCTGCTGGGCCCCATCAGATCCGCACCTGGTCACAGGAATTCAGCACCTGCACACCAAGAGGATAAGGCAAAAGGTGGGATCGACATGGCGCAGAAAAGCTTGGCTCGCTACTCAACTGCTCCTCTCCCCCAGCCTGGAGCTAGCCACATGCATTGCGCGCACATACTGTAGCAGGCGGCTATAGCTACGGGGACGGGTAGCGAGGGCATTATGCATGACGGATTAGGTGCCCTTTAGCTGGTCGACGTCGTAATGTGCTGATAACCACCCACGGGACCAGGCGTGGGGTGATGGTCTGTCAACAATCACGACAGTGGCTGCTGGATGACGACTCTAGCGTCCAACGAGCGTCGTGTTTTTGTCTCGGTAGTTTTGCTTTTGTGACGCTTCTAACCGTCATCCTTTTTTTTTCTCCTAGTTTCGTCTTCCGTCTTCCGGGACGTAACAGGTATATGGATATACAAGACGACTGCTTCGTCATGGTGATCCGGTCCGACTCCGAACCGGGGGGCGGATGAAGTTCTTCCCATGCTTTTTTTTTTCTTCTCCTCTTCGCCTCCGTCCCCCTGCAAAAAGTTTCCCCAGTTCCGTAATCTAGCATCCCTCCCGTGTCCCGACGATGGGTGGACACTGGCGAGCTGTGCCTCTGGGGACAATTAGCAAGATTAATGAAATTTAAAAAAGATATGTCATGGGTATAACAATGCACCGTGATGATTAAACTCGCAAATCACCAGGATAAGCGGACCTCGGGCATTGCACCATCAGTGCTTCCCCCCTGCGAGCTTCCATTCTTGTTCTTGCGAGGCAGACTTTTTCCAAGCTTGCTCAAAGTCCGGGTGTGCCGTTCGTCACGACATCTTCATCCCATGTGTGTCCAATTACCGGTCCCCACCCGTGCTTTCTGGGCATCGACCATGCATGATAACCCACCTAGGCGCATCATCAAAGAGAAAAGAAAAAACAAGATGACACTTCTTGTTTAACATGGCACGCCCAAGGATGATTTTCGAAACGCGGACGAAGCCCAATCTATCTGCCGCCGCTACCACGACCCAGTCCCGCAACAGAGCTCCAGTTCTCCCCTTCCCCCTAATCAATGTGTAACATCCCGGCCCACGGCGCCAGGGATGCTCCGTCGAGAAGATCCCTTCCCCATGAAATGCCTGGGCTTGCCGGCGGTGGGAGCGAGAGGGAAAAAAAGCTGGCTCACAGTACGCCGGGAAAAATTAACTTGGATCCGCGGCGGGCTTGGTATCCCCTCGTGGATAGCGGATGGAGGTCCCTCAAAATTAGATTTTCCCGCTGCACGTGCACCGAAACTGAGTGTCGAGTTGAGGTGCAAAAAAGCTTGGACGGGATTTGTCTCCGACACGTGCTGGTTGGTAGGTTTCTGATCGCTCTTCTGGAAAAGAAGCCTGCACAATTCCCGGGGTTTCAATCTGCAACACGGCTGGACGCTATAGCGGTCAGGCCCATGCTCATAATCGTCGACACCAAGCGCGCACTTGTTCTCATTTTCCCGTGGCGGATATCCAGTCTAGTTTCGTAGCTGTCGATCCAAACACAGCTCAGTCCCTGGCAGGATCCAACCTACATTCCCGTCACTCCATCAACTATCCCAGTGTCACATCGCTTGTATCATCGATCTTCGATTCAGGACCTCATCTCTGCCCTCCGCTGCTGCTATTGGCCATGGTGAGCGGCCCAAATTTTTTTGGTTCCATGATTTCATGACCATGTGCTCTCAGTGGCCCCCCCACCACCACTTTGTCGCTTGAAGGATCCGCACACCAGTGGTTGTTGGTGGCGCAGGCCAATCATCGAGATCGATCGCAATTTGGGCTTTGAGCTTTATCGGCCCAAGCCTGGTGGAGCTTTGGTTGCTGGTCTTTCCGGAGCTGCTCTCCGGTTTGCGTCTCACGCCCGCACACGCATGCGCAAGCTGGACAAAACAATTGACGTCTTGGAGCACAGGCGTTGGCAAGGTACCATTTCACATAGAATTACTAGCTCAATTGTTTCCAGCCAACGTGGGCCGCGTTGTATGGACCAATCGCCAACCCATGCTCCAGCAAGCGAGCCGTAGTCGACATCACCAGTGGTGTGACTGTGAGACAGCCCCCGCCATGCCATATCGACACGCAAGCCCATGTCACCTGTTGAAGCCGTCGGGACTTGACACGGGATCTACGTGTAAGCTCTCATCTGCGATAGTAGCTGACATCACATGCGGGTTGACAGCGGTCATGGTCTGACGCCCAGATAATGGCATGACGTTGAGGTTACCCTGAAGTTCAGCCTCCCATGTACTCAGCTGGCAGGACGATTGCCTGGTGCTAATTTCTCCGATATGACCCCTGCCATTGCAGATGTATATTTTTTTTTTTTTTTTAGTTCGTTGTCGAGACTTGCTGAAGCTGCATAATCCATGTTGTGATTGGAATGCTGAAAAGTCCACATCAAGCCACCAGCCGGGCCGCAGAAAACCGCTATGAGAAGCAAGGTAGGCTCCCGCCAAGGATAACGACGCTTATCCGGAAGCTTCATTCCTAGATTAAGATTTGGATACTTTGCAAATGCGAATGGTCACCTTGTCGTTGTAAAACGGTCCCTCCTGCGCCTCGCGCTTTGGGATATTGAAGCCTAGATCCTCCACAATAAGTTTATTTCCCTGACATCTATCCAAGAAGACTTGAAAAGTCTTCTCGTTTCGCTGTGTAGCAGATATGTAGACTTGAACCGAGGGGTGCAGCTCAAAGACGTCCAAGATGGTCCCAACCAAGGCGGGTATCACACTTTGGTCATACGTGATGTCAGCGCCCAGCACCACATCGACGGGACGGCCACCATTCCACTTGGCTTCTTCGGTGCCAACGAGAGCGTGACCCCATTTGACTTCCATGGGCGTCACCATGGTGGAGTCTTGAAGATCATTGAGGAAGAGATTCTCGGGGAGATTGTTGATGACATCGTCGGAACCATCCGAGGCAATGACATGAGTGGATCCCAGCTTGGCGCAGAGGATAGATAGATATCCCGTGCCGGCTCCTAGTTCCAGGATTCGCTGGTCTCTGACGATGGCGCTGTTTTGACAGAGATACGCCCCAAGGTGAAGGGCCGCCTCCCAAGTCCGAAGACCAGTTGTCCCAGCTGCCGAAATTAGGGATCGGTTCTCTAGCAGCGTAATTTGAGGCAATCCGACGTGCTGCGGTTGAGATAGAGTTTGTCCACCAGCCAGTGCTGACAGGCGGTAGGTGACGTAGCATTTCTGTTGGACAGACGTGGCCTCTGGCGGAAGAGGTGCTGCAAGGAGCACAGATAGAGTAGACATTAATTCATCAGAAACGCCCTGACATGGTCAGAACAATCATAAGAATCATGACACGGAATGAGACGTCTACCGTCTCAGCAGGAGCAGAATAAACTCACATACTCATCCCAGTCATCAATGCTAGCCTCGATCCGTTTCATCAGCTCTTTAAGCACGCGGAGTTGATAGCGCTGCGGGGGGCCATAACGCACGGCACCGTCCTCGAACAGTTTCTGGTACAGAGCATCTTGAACTTGCTGCGTCTTGAGCAGAGAGGATCTGGGAAAATCCAGGTCCGGCTCGAGCTGCAGGTATTGGTTGCAGAAACGGCTGACTTGAACCGGCAACGAAGATGATGCCATGTTGTCGTCCATTTGCAGTCAACACATACAGTGTTGAATAAGGCTCAAGAAGTGCTCAAGAAGTGCTTTCGACTTTTGGGATATCGTCTTTTCAAGCCCGTTCCTCTTTCATGATGATGACCTCGCAGTTACCCTAGAACTACCATTGGGTGAACGGGTTTGGACCCAATATCCCCACAACGACTGGGGTCTTCATGTCGTGCATCGCCGAACCAGCGAGGGCGTCATGATCACTAACAATTTTTGGGTGGTCAAGAATAACCGAAGCTCTGCCGGATAGACAGTCAGGGTTGAATGATAAATCACGTGGACCACGAAAAAAAAATAATCCAGAAAAATGGGGCGTTTGACAGATTGGAGCCTTACAATTGGGGCAGGGAGGACGCACAACCTCTGGTTAGGGTTGGACCCAATTAAGCGACACGGTCGGAATTTTCGCTCCTTTGCCTAGTTTACGCCGCCCGCGACAACTTCATCCACGACCTCACCCACCCCCAAACCGCCGTCTCTCCCCCGTCAACACACCAGAGACCATCACAACCACCGTAACCATGGCGGACAACGACTCCCCTGTCACCCTCCGAACTCGCAAGTTCATCCGCAACCCTCTGCTGGGACGCAAGCAGATGGTCGTGTGAGTGCAGCCCTTTCGATGAACAAACCCTCCCCCCGCCGGCCTCTTCCAGCTCTGTCGTCTCTCTCTCTCTCTTCCCCGCAAGCGACAAGAAAAAACGACGACACATTGCGCCCATGCCTGCCGAATAGTAATTCGATGCCCTCTGCCGCTTGCCTGGGGAATTGAATGAGAGCGAGAGATGCCGGACCGATGACGACGAGGGGAACTTGTGGCATCAATTTTTTTTTTATTTGTCTGAGAACCTGGGCTGATTGACGCGTCTTGCGTACAGTGACATCCTCCACCCCAACCGCGCCAACATCTCCAAGGATGAGCTCCGCGAGAAGCTTGGCAGCCTCTACAAGGCCCAGAAGGATCAGATCTCCGTCTTCGGCCTGCGAACCCAGTTCGGTGGTGGCAAGACCACTGGCTTTGCCCTGGTCTACGACTCCCCTGAGGCTATGAAGAAGTTCGAGCCCAAGTACCGATTGATCCGTGTCGGACTCGACACCAAGGTCGAGCGTGCCAGCAGACAGCAGCGTGCGTACCCCGATGAGTTGACGATGCCCGAGAGGGCGTGCGCCACATGTGCCGTGATGGGCGTGCAGCAGGCTAACGTGTTTTCTTCCGGCCCACAGGCAAGCAGCGCAAGAACCGACAAAAGACCCTGCGGGGAACCGCAAAGACCAAGGGTGCCAAGGCGAAGAAGGAGAAATAAACGGTTACGTCCATGTATATCCTCGGATTGGTGGGGAAGCTGTGGTGTTTTTTTGCCTTGTGCAGGTGCCGCCACGGCTATGCGGGTGCGTCCAATTCATCGACATGAGGGACCTGTCGACGGATTTCTGGACTCGGCGAGGGGGAGTGAGGGCTTGGCTTTCACCATCTTTCCTCAATACACTAGCATGAAATCAATGGTGTTTCGGGTTTCGGACCAAAAAAATATTACAGCACATTTGCTCCTCTTACATTTGTTCTTTGATAATCCAATTGTGAAAAAAAAAAAACAAGGTTTAGTAACGATACGAATGGACATGAATATAATGTGCTGCTTTTGTCGATTTCCCACAGCAACTCAAATGAAACATACAAAAATGACATCTGAATACTGCATATCCTTTGCTTACAATATCGTTCATTCATGTTCTCATTGTTGCCGACCAGCAGCGGGTATCTATCAAGTCTATGGCAAACACCCCATCCAACAACGCCTTGGAAAATGAAAATGGAGAAAAGAAAGAGAAAAACATATCTCATAAGCATCAGACCCGGATCATAAAAGCATCCACCCCGCAACACCGGCGGCCACCGCGGCGGCTCCCGCCCAGTTTGCTCTGTGCTTCTCGCCCGACGACTTGATCTTCTGCACGGGTATGTGCCAGCCGCAGTGCTCGGTGCCGTCCCGCGTGCGGCACTCGTAGTACGTCGTCTGGTAGTAGCCCAGGCTGGCCAGCGCCGCATCCTGCGTGGGCGCTGCCGTGACAATGGGCACGTAGGGCGGGATCGAGTTGCCCTGGTTTGCAGGCTGCGACTGCCGCGCATAGAGGTTCGCCGTGACAATCACCACCGTGGGCAGCTCTCGAGAGGGAGTCATGTCGGCGCACGTCGGTGTAGGTGTGCATGTGGGTGTGGTGACCGCGGGCGCAGCAGATGCGATGCCGCCAAGGCTGAGGGCGATGATGGTGTAGGGTAGGTGGAATCTCATCGTGGTTGGAGTTTTCTTTAATTAAAAAGCCCGCGCTTCGTATAATATGCGATGTTCTCTTGTGTGATTCTGATGAATCGTAATGCTTCTGGCTGTATCCAAAAAGTCCGCAATGTCTTTGGGGTGAAGTATGTGCTGTTGGTATGTGTATACGTTCGTATGGAATGAACAAAGGCCAGGCTTATGCCGTCATAGAACCAGAACCGGTAACAAAGAATGTAAACGAGAAAGAAAGAATGCTCGATCAACGAACCATGAAAAAGACTGAAAGAAGACAACACAGCTCATCACTCCCGGAGCACCTTGACCGCGACACGCGACTCTTTTCAATCATGCGTCCTGGTCAAGCTCGCTCGTGACGCACACTTGCATCGCACCCACACACCCACCAGGGCTAAATGGCATCTCGGAAGGACATGTTTGCTTGCCCACAGAGGCCACAGGGGCCGCGGGAGCTATAGGCCTTCAGCTCAAAGCAGCTCACAGCGCCCTCTTGCACCAAATCCTGCAGAAACAAGGCCTGGGGAGCGTGGCCCAATGGCTCAGGTGGGGTCGTACTGGTGCCGTGGCCAGGGCGGGATTGGTTGGCTGGCGTGAGCTGCATGTGAAGCCTGCAAGATACAGTCACACGCCATGCGAAACAAGACTCTCAAGCATCTTTTCCTCTTTATTTTAGCCCCATTGGGCCGTCCATTTGCTCCCTGTTCTTGAATCTCGATGCACATGCGCAGATCCGGCCCCTAGTCTTCAGCCCAGGTCTCAAACGAGCCTTGATCCGGATCCCCAAGCCAGCCTCTATTACATACTGCGCTGCTCGCAGCCAACCATCTTTTCCTCATACAAAATATTCAATACACGGACTGGTATCTTTTTGCCCTGATTCAATACACGCACTAACACCGAAAAAAAAAAAAAAAAGCCCACCGATGCACAAGTCAACGTCAACCCCAATCCTCATTTTTTCCCGCCCGACTTCTTCCGCCCCTTAATCTGACTAAAAGCACTTGCCCTCGCGTTGGTTGCTGGTGGGAGAGATGTTCGACTTCGTGTCATCCGAGCTCGCGTAGGTGCTAAACTCGCCGCTGGCACGCTCTTCACCCGGCTCCTCGTCTCCCGTCTGGTCACCTTGTTTTTTTGTGATGAATTCGATCCCTCTGCTTGGCTTTGGCTTTCCTTGTACGACTCATCCTCACTGTCTTGGGCGTAGTCCTCTCCAAACTGGGACGATCCTGGACTCGAACTAAGAGAAATGATCTGGCTCCCTTCTGGAACTACAAATGGCGATTCCCGTCTTGCTCGTCGAGACCGCGTGCTTTTGGTCGGCGTCTCTGTCTTGGGGACAAGCGACTTGGGCATATCCCCGGAAGGCCCAGGCTGTGTTGCGTTTGGAAACAAGTTGCGGATCGACTTGTTCTTGTCTGGCACATCTTCTGAATCTTCGCCATCATCCAGCTTGCGCATTGCCTCCTCAAAATCCAAGTCTTTTCTGACGCTGGCCTTTATAGATTGGATAGCCGACATTTGGCTTGATTTGAACGGGCTTTGCGTTTGTTTTGATGTTTTCGCGCTGTGAAATATTTCTTCCAGCGAAGGAAGCGGACTGCTGCCTGAGCTATCACCTGAGGCCTTGTCGTCCCGAAGAGGGGTTGCATGCGCACGAGGTGCGCCGCTCGCCATCCCTGAATCCTGCCCTGCCTCATGGGATGAGAGCTCAAAGTTCGAAGGTGGTTGACGTCCGCTGTGAATGCTAGTAACGGATGGAGGCCCACCCTGCTGGCCAGGATGAAGCAAATGAAGTTGGGAATCATCGGGTTGTGAAGGAAACTCGAAGGAAGGTAAGCTGTCGGGAATGACCGAATCCAACACGGAATCTGCCAAGGGTGGGGAATCTTTCATTTCAACATCCATCTCATCTTTACCAGGGCCGCCGCGGTTGGTTTCATTGGACTCGCTCTCCAAAGCCGCATCTTTCGAGGCCGTGGCCATTTGCGAGGTTTCCTGTAATTGTCGATTTGGGCTATTGGCCATGTCGCTTGACGTGCTTGTTTGCAATGCATCGTGGGGTACCGAGTCGTTTGAGGTCGTGAGTTCAATCCGCAGCGGGACCTGTCCGGATGGGATCGAGGTTGACTTGTCGCTGTGCTCCCCCGCTTCTGGGCCTTTGGGCCCGGCGTCACCCGCCATCACTTCCTGCGAATCTAACTCTTCAGCCGCGTTCGTATCACTTTCTTTTTTCTCGCTAACCTTGTCTGTGCCTGACTCCTTCATCGGCGTGTCCTCAGCTGACTGGGCTGCACCGTTCGCAGGTGTGTCTGTGGCATTGGGGATGGGGGTTGATTGGAGTAGTCTCGGCTCTGCGAGCTCATGACGATTCACATCCCTTCGTCCATCATCCTCGTCATCCTCGTCGTCATCCTCATCTGGCGCCTCAAACTTTTCGTAAACGCGCTTGCCGTTCTCGTCGTACTCCTTGTCGCTTTCTTGGCGATCCCTCTTTGCGAGAAGGACATGAAGCGACTCATCCTCGCCAACGGACAAGACTAGCCCGGTGAGCGTGACGTTTTGGGGTTGCCAGCGAGTGGCTTTGGACATGAGCAGCTGGTTCCAAGTAATGACCATACCTGGCTTGATGTCGTTAAACTCCAGCCTGGGAAGAGTGGTGACATCCGCGGGCAAATCTGGCAAGTCGTCGTCTCCCAGGTGGTTATTTTCCTGCTGGGGCGCTGCTGGCACGTCGTCGTAGTTGAGCTCCACGTTTTCGCTATCCTCCATCTCCTTGGCTTTGCCCCTTTTCGACTTTTTCTTCTTTTTCTGGCTGCTCTCTTCATATGCGCCGCTGTCTTCGTTCCACTGCGAGTTTTCGTCATAGTAGTTTTCGTCGTAGTAGCTTTCATCGTAGTAGCTTGCATCGTAGTTCTGAGACTGCCTCTTTCTCTTTCTCATGGAACCGTATTGTTGTTGAGGATCCCATCGCTGCACAAAGGGAAACGGTGGTTCGCTGAGCACCATTCCTTCGTGGCAGCATTCTATTGCGCGGTACTTGATCTTTTCGCGCCATGCATCAGGGTCCTCGTCGGTTTCGGGTTTGGCATCGTCGTTTGATGGCGAGCCTTGGGCTCGGTGATTCTTCAAAGGCTTCACATCCTTCATGAGACTTTTCCGGATCTTGTCTTCGTCCGCCTTTGATTTCGGGGCTTTGAGCCCCAGGGCCCCAAACAATAACCTGCGTCCAGCCCCTACGTCAACTTTCGTATGGGGTCGCGAGCTGGACTCGGAGTTTGGGGTTGGTTGGGCTGGGGTTTGCTCTTCTGGCTGCACCTCTTCATCAATCTCTTGGATGAGGGGCCTAGTTTTTGCTGCTGGCGGCTCGCTGTCGGTCATCTCGTCGCTAACAGCACTGAGAAGAGCTCTCTTTCGAGCCAATAGCTCTGATTCCTCAGCCTCAGCATCTGTGATCATGGGTGATTGCGATTGTGACTGAGATTGAGACTCTACAGTAGTTAGTTTTTTGAATTGCTTTGCACTCTTTCGTCTGGCGTTGCGCTTTTGAGTCCTCGAAAGACCACACCCGGGGGGAACCGGGGTATTTGGTGTTGAGGTAGAGACAGCCTGGATTTCCTGGATGGGCTTGGGGATAGGTTCAGGGATTGCGGTATTCAGAGGATTTGCCTTTCTTGACGAAACCTCCTCGGGTTCTGAACCGGAATCTCCGCTTGAGCTGGAGTCATCGCTGGAGTCATCACTGGAGCTTTCGCTTGACCCATCACTGGAACCATCTTCTGAGCTTTCTTCGGATGAGCTATCCTCACTCGAGTCGGAGTCGGAGTCAGAATCCGAGTCGGAATCACTCGAATCACTATCAGAGCTGGATTCGCCTGTACTCTCGTTGGAGCCGCTGCCAGAACTTGACTCTGATTCGGAATCCGAATCCGACTCGGAGCTGCTGTCGCTGCTCGAGCTGTCACCACTGCCACCTTCAGAAGCTGAAATATCAATGCTCTCAACCTCTTGAATGAGTGGCCTTGCGGAACCTCGGAGCACGCTGCCGGAATCTTGGTCCCCAATGCCAGAGAGTATAGATGTCTCCTGACGCAATAGGCCAGGCTGAGAAAAGTCTCCGAACCCTATCAGTGCCCGGTCCATCATCTCATCAAACGTCATCATTGGCTCGTTTGTTCTGGCCAGCGCTTGGAATGTTTCCCTGAGGTTTTTGTCGTGGTCAAGCAGCTCAGCGTGTATGGCAGAGATGGAAGTCAAGGGGAAAGCTGATCGCAAGGCTGTAATGTGGTCGAGAGATGACAAGTCGAGATCTTGGGCTGACAGAAGACCTCTGAGAGGTTCATCGGTTGGCTCAGGGTAAAACTCTAGGCGCTCTGTGGACGGATTATCTCCAATGACGGCGTTATCCTCTTGTAGCAGTCGAATCTCATCCTCCAGATCGACATCGTCTTCCTCGTCGGCGCTGCTTTCTGCATCCTTGCCTGGCTCAAAGTCGTCTTCGCTATCGGCGCCTTCATCTTGCTCGTTGTCGGCATCTCGGTCAGCGTCGTCAAACACTGCATGCAGCCCAACACTGGGGGTTTCCTCGTAGTACTGGCGGCCCTCGAGGCGAAGCTGCTGCTCGTCCTCTCGGAACGATAAGTCTTCCGCTTCGTCGTCTTCAGCTTCCTGGTAGGTGATGCGGGCTCGTTTTCGTGGGGGGAGGTCGAGGGCAGGTCGGTCTCGTGGAACTCGGAGCCAAGGCCTGCCAAAAGCGAGACCGTCGATGAGGTGCTTGCCGTCCGAGGAAATTTGATGTCGTCCGCTTAGTCGTCGCCGTCTGATGTCTTCGGTGAGAAGCGATCGTATTCTGGCTGCAAGTCAGTCTGGGTGTGCAAGGCTGGGCAGGGCGGAGGAAAAAAAAAACATACATAACCTGGTCATCTGCCTTGAATATTTTGTTAACCTGCTGAAAATGCAGGCATTCAAAGCTGCCTCCCTTGTCGTCGGCGAGTTCAACAGCATAATCTTCGAGTCCCCAATCGCCGCTCTCGAGAGGCACGACCTCGTTGACCTGCGTCAAGAGCTTTGCGACGGTGATATCCTCTGAGGTGTCGCAAGGCCAGACGAGCCTAACTTCTGGAACCGCGTGTCTGCGAATGACGAGACGCAAACGAATGCCGTGGGACGCCATTGTGCGTGCTGGTAATTAATGGCGCTATGATTGCATACTTGAAGGAAACGTGGTAAAGAGCGTTGTTTACGGGAGAAAAAAAAAAGAGAAGCGGTTGAAAGAAGAAAAGTCAAGTGCAGCTTGCAGCTTGACGCGTGTAGTGCAAGTGACGAAAGGCTGAAATTCTGCAGTCTTGTCGGAAGGCGCTAGCGTACATGGTTACAGGGTCCTCCCCACTAAAATTGTTGCTAGCTCATGTACCGTCAACGTCATTTCGCTAGGCACACTGAGCCAGTCGTTGCAGGCCGTCTTGGATCAAATAATAGATGATGGCGATGTTTTTTAGTGAAAAAAGTGGTAGGATTTCATACAAATCAACTCGAACGCTTGTATTATTATCTTCGCGTGATGACAAGCTTGGGGGCGCTGATATATAGCGATTCCCAAGGCATGCATCGTGAGCAGGAGAGACCCAATGTTTGTATAAACCGAAGCCGGAGATCGATTTAGGCAAGTAATCTGCTCATTATGGGGGCGAGTTCAAGATGCTGCGCTTGTTCAGCCCGGTCGCAAGTTGCGATTCAAGTCATGATGGTCAACAGCCACATGCCGAAAGGTATCCGAATTTCCTACAATAGAAGTGTTGAGGTATATAACCGGTTTTCTCTAGAGATCAATAGATCTTTGCCGTAACGCCAACGAAGTCCCGCCAAACAAACTCCATCCATGCGTGCAATGGCCCAACAACCCGCTCTTGTCATGTCGCCAAAGGCTTACTGGGGAAGACCCGCCATGTCCAGCATGTGACCCATCTTTTCAATCTATCATCGTGGTTAGCAAACGCTGTATTTGTGTCTGGGAATAAAACTCACCTTGGTCTTGAGGTAGCCTTCCACCTCTTGGCTTCGGAAGCCGCCGCGACCCTTCCACGAAAGGGGCACCATGGCCACCCTCTCCGTGACCACAACCTCCCGGTTCGGTCCCTCGACTGCACGAATCTTGTCGGGGTTGTTGGTAAGGAGCCGGACGTCGTGTTGGCCGAGATCCATCAGCATGGCGGTGGCAAGTCCATAGCTTCGGGCATCGGCCGGGTGTCGCAGCAGCAAGTTTGCCTCGACGGTGTCTGAGCCCAAGTCCTGTAGGTTATACGCCTTGAGCTTCTCTCCAAGACCGATTCCGCGGCCTTCCTGTCGCAAGTAGACAATGATGCCGCCGCTTGTGTTGCCAGGCAGGCTCATGAGGCGAGCAGCCTCGTCCAGTTGCTCACCGCAGTCGCACCGGGCCGACCAGGCCGTCTCTCCAGTGTAACATTCGGAGTGAATTCTCACCAGAGGGGGCTGCGTCTGGGACTGCTCCTCAAACGGCTTTCCGGCGCCCATGCCGCTGGTGGTTCTGCCAGGGAACAGCCTGCCCGTGTAGGCGCCGCGCACCATGCGGTCCATTTCGGTCTCGCCCTCGCGGGGCTCATCTAGGCTCTTGCTGCGGATGTTGTTGCCGAACACGATCGCGAGGTGCTCCTTGTTGTCTACATTGTTTGTGTACAGGTGCAGGAACATTTCCGTTCCGGCCACAGTGGGGATGCGCGCGCGCACAATACATTGCACCTCAGGTAGGGTTTCAAGCAAACGTGGCTTTTTGGAGCCGCAGCCGCCCTCTGGGATCGAGCTGTCGACGGGAACACCGCGAGGCCCAGCGGTCGTGGGAGTTGCGGTGCCGGGTGTGGTGGGCGGAGTGAAGGCGGGGGATAGGAGCGATGGCGGGGGTTGCGCTGAGCCGGCGGGGGTTTCGGGCGCTTCGGCTGTTGTGAGAGACAGGTCGTCTATGGGTTGCGGCTGAGCATTGCCGTCGGCGTTTTGGGAGCTGGAGGCATCGGCGGCCTGAGTTCGGGGGGAATAGAAAGAGGGCAGCTGGGAAGAGCCCGTGGAAGCGTCCGTCATGGTGTCTGAAGGCATGATGGTCGGCCGGCGCCGCAATCGGCTGTGGTCTCGATTTGCGTGGGGAGATGGAGCGACCTCGGTGCTAGATGCGCATTGAGCGGGCAAGTTTTTGGATTCTAAAAGATTCCAGGCTTGGAATTGAGTGTGTGAGGCGTACGCAAAGGATCTCAAAGGGTCACAAACAGGTTGCGCGAGAACCAAGTCGACTGAGCGAAACGAGGCGCAACACACTGCGATGGCGATAGTTTGTGGGACCGTTGGTTGATAGCGGCTAGTGGGGTTTTTACCCGCTGTAGATGGCTGACTTTGCAGCATTAGTCATCTGCATATCGTTCCATGTGCGGCGCGCGCGCGGTTCCGAGTCCGTCGCCGCTGTTCCGGTAGGCCTCAAATGATCAAATGACGACAAATTTTCTCTGCGGGTAATACTTTTTTGAGGTAAAAAAGCCCGTTTTTTAATGCGACTGCAAGCATGATACGCTGCTGAGAATTGCTTGCTCCGTCCGCTGCAAGCCATCAAATGTGCACCATTCACAACTGCCGAGGCTCTCTCGCTCCCAACTTCCTGGCGCTCACGGGGTTCGGCGCGGGGCTCTTTGCCGAAAACCACGAAATTGCCGCTGGGTCCGTGCCGTTAGAACCACGGCGACACCAACAGAAGCCTGCGTTCCCCGCGCGGCCCATCAGTCAGCAATGGGCAATCGCGCGCCGTGAATTACTCAATCATTGGACAAGTGAATTTTAGCCATAGTAGCGGTAACGAGATGCTTCCTCACTGGGCGCCACCTCGTCAATCTTCTCTTAGTATGGTTGCCTTTTTTTTTTTTTCTTCCTGTCACCGTTCGACCAATGAACTATTCCCGCAACCTAATGCTTTCGTCGTCCTACATTGATACCTAAGTTGCGGGGAGACTTTGCCTCCGGCGGCGCTGCCGCGGGCCCTCCTCGCAAGCTCGTTAGCTGCACTAGGTAGAAACTACGTAGAATTGCGCCTCTTTTGACCCAATTGTATCGATGCTCTGTGGAGGGTGAACCTTGAACCCCTCATTTCAGAGGTAAAACTAGATGCTATAGCCCAATCCCTTTGCGTGCTTGGGCTCCATCTTCTGCCAGTTTCCGGAAATATATATTTGTTCTGGGGCTGAGCACTGGATGTTTCGATGCATAGTTGAAAAGCAGTGGTAACCCGGAATTGAGTTTTCGAGAGAACCAGGGTTACAAATGGAGTGGATGTTATCGGTATAGACGACTTTGGACCTACCGTCGCCTCGCTAAAAACCCATATGTAGCATAAATTTGACAGCACCAAGTGCACCGTGTCTCGCTCATGGTGCTGCATGTTATATGTATCATTTCAGCCAAGTTAGATTTGTCGAACCGGATAGGCAAGTAGTGTCGAGATTGAGTTCGTTGTAGGGATTGGAAATACGAGCCCCAAACATGGATAGATCGTAGAACCCTTAATGGCTAGGTTTGGATGCATAACCTTTGTTCTAATTTTATCTTTTAGTTATGTTGCGGACATGCACCATCCAACTTTATTGTCGCATGCTGTGCCTCCTTATGGAAGACATCAATTATTATGAAACGAAGCCATATTGAATTAGACACAATTGAATCATAATTACTCAGGTTGTCAACACCCAGGTGCAAAATCTTGCGTTGACTCAGCCCACGATTGGGTTCTGCTGGGTTGAAGAACTTGACCTGTGACGACTGCGTGGCAGCTATTCAAGAATAAATAGTTGGAAGCGAACAAACATGCAAGTATTCAACATTTATTACGAAGCAATCATCTTATGGCTCAAGGTTGCTCCTGATTGAGAAGCTGAATGGGTCAGTCCGGTTGTGTCTCTTGCGACGTCCGATCTGACACCCAGATTCTCACCGCGGATGTTACCAAACAACGTGGTTTCCTCAAAATAAGGATTTTAATTTGTATCTTCTAACAAAACTGCAACAAATCATCAAACTATTAACCGCAATCCGCATACTGCAAGAGAGTCATCAGTGAGTGTGAAGAGATGATTGAATAGGAGGACCCACAACACAATGTTCACACCGATGTTCAAGTTCAATTCTCTATGCTAAATGATCGCATTATTATTTTGGTAAAAATATAATAAAATCACCTCAAATTTGTATCTTAAATCGTCAGAGTGATACCAAGGCGACTTCGTCTGGATATTCGTGTCCGATTCAGGATACCTTCAATACCAGACCATTGATACAGACGGGAAAATGCCGACCAATACTCCCCGTTTCAAACACAGGACCTTCGCAAGGACTACAGTAACGGTAGTATAATCTTTACAACATGCCCAGACACTTCTGGCCTCCTCCAAGAGTGGGCAATCGCAGCTATCCGTAAACTGAGCAACGCTTTGGACCCCGAATTCGTCAAAACAAAAAAAATCTTCACAAATCAATTAAAACAAAGATGAATTATAATGAAGGACACATGGAAACACAGCCCACGGGCCCAAGGGTTTCGATCTGCTTCAAGTTTCAATCATCTCATGTTTTAGCATAGACATATCCTTGATCTGTGCACCCAGGGCGGGCTGTTGCCCATCAACCCTTGGTCTGTTCGCGCGAACCCGAGACAAAGCTGCCTGCCCCAGGGCTCCAGTTCGTCCCGAGTCGAAACCTTGGAGCATCCACTCCCGAGTCCGACGATCCCTGCCAAAGGATTTCCCACAGCACTCAAACGGCCAGCCCGGCCCCACGTACGTATAAACAAATGACGTTCCAAGGTATTTCCTCGTTTGGCCAGCATGGCAGTGCTGATCGACATTAAACGGTCGTTCGGTCATGTACAAAAAGAGACATGACAACAGGGTCAAGCACCGCAACGATACGAGGCGCCCCCCCCCCCCCCCCCCCAATTATTACACGTAAGACTCCTGAATTAGCACCGCGACTCGTTTGTTTGCGCCCGAAAGGGGGGAACCGTCTACAGAGGTGCTATGGCCAACTGAGACTCAGGCCAAGACTGGCGCTGGACTGCAAATGAAACACTGGTAAGGGGCGCAAAAAATTAAGCTCATTGCTCCTTTCGGCTGTTCCGCCCCTACTTGGTTTCAGTGGCTGTTACGATTGGTGCTGGTTTAGTGCCCTTTTTCAACGTCGGGCTCTCGAATCGCTGGCGTCTAGTCAGTTTGGGGGGCAACGGTCGGCGCGCCGAGCCAAAAAGGGGGAGGCGGAGGGAAGAGAAGCCGCCAAGCACAGTCGACATGAGTAAAGCAAAAGATGGCCCGGCGGACTCTTTGCAGCGACGCGTGGCCGATGAATTCTGCTGCCAGGTGTAATGTGCTGAGGGCGACACACATACAATTGAATGCGGTCATCAAACCAACCCCGCACAGGGCCCCGAGGAGGTTAGGTCCGTCGCAGGATGGATGGCTGCGGTGTAACTCACGTCAGTAGGATTCATCCACAGCGCCAAGGTGCTGCAAGGCACCGGGTCCTGTCCGTCTTACACCACTAAGTCTTGTTGTCAGAGCACAAGTCACAAATCACACGTGAAAATGGGCTGAGCTGATGTCATGTAAGGAAATGCCATGTTTGTATTTTTTTTTCTTGGCTGGTTAATCTATGTACAAATTGAATCGAAGTAAAAGCAAAGCTTTGTCCGATTTTCCCGGGATATCCTGTCGTTTCATTTCACTTCGTAATAGATGCTGACTTCCTCTTGGAAGAGAGAGCGAAAAGTTCATGGTTGCACATTTTGCTTAGAGGGCCTGAGACTTCTTGCCGGTCTGGTAGTCAATGTTGTAAACCTTGCAGCTCTTGAGCTCCTTGATGACAACTCCGAAGCCGCTGGGGCATGAGGGTTGGTTGGAGACGGTAGGGTTGTAGGTGCATTCCTCATCAGCACCGAGGGTGCACACGGCGTTCCAGATGTTGAAGATCTTGTGGTTCTTGGCAACCCAGCTGTTGGGCTGCTGGAGGCAAGAGTTGAGGTAGTTCATGCTGGGGACGGCCTCGAGAGGGAGCTTGCCGGCGTGCATGAGGTGGGCGCACTTGCTGGCGTGGACGTGCTCGTAGTCGAAAGCCATGGGACCGCCGGTTTCGGGCTGCTGGGTGGCAGACTTGCCACACTTGAGGTAGTTCCAGGCATCGTAGGAGATGTCAAAGGCACCCTGGGACTGGTCGACCTTGAGGAGGTAGACGTGGCGGCCCGCGTTGGAGACCTTGAGGCAGATGTTGTCGCAGTCGACAGAAGAGGGCCAGTAGGCGACGCGGTTGGTGTTGATCTTGCATCCGGGAACACCAATGGAGCTGCCATACTGGGCGTGGGGGGTCATCCAGGCACTGCCGGCACCGCGGGGGGCGATGGCAGCGCCGGAGACGAGGGTGGCCGTGGCGGCGAGAAGAGCAGTGAACTTGGCAAACATGGTGAAGGCTTGTTGTAAGCTGGTTCGTAAAAGTTTATACGAGTGTGAAGTGAAAGTGTGGTTGTTGTTGCTGCAAAGAGAATGTCTAGAGACTGATCTGATTTGGTGTATACTCGACGCACGGCGAAGAGTGAAAGAGTGTGAAGCAATGAGTGGTAAAGACTGATCACAGATCAAGGTCTAGTTGTTGGCGACGGCCGGCCGAGAGAGTGACGAAGAGTCAAGAGAGTGTGGTGGTGAGCAAGAAGAAAGGGTTGCTGGATGTGGGTGGATGCCCTGACTTATATACACATGGGGACCTGGGAGGCCATCTCAAGGGTCAACAGGGGCCCAGCGGGGAGACAAGGAAACAGCCCCAAAGGCTTGGGACGACAACGACAGCAACGCCTTGGCGTCGGAGGCGAAACAGATTCTGACAGCATGGGTGCCGGGAGTGACCCCCGGGCCAGCAGCGCTCTGGTGGTGCTGAGTCCCGGCGGCCCCCATGATTCGCGATGCTGGCGCGTGGCAAAGCATGTCAGCATCCGGCTAGCAGTGAGCGGCGTTGGCACCGTTTGGGGGGGGGACTTAGGCAAGCAACCCAATACCGTCTGTTTCCTCGACGCTGCCGGTCCGTGGGAGGCAACTCGGGGGTCAGATCCGCTCGGTAGCGAGCCGATGGGTATGAAAATCGCCAAGGTTCCGGGTACCCGCCAGCCCGTGCTAGGTCTAGCCCTGGCGCGCCCTAGTCTTATTCTCTCTCCCCTGGCAGGGAAAATGGCTCACTGAATAACTCCCGCTAGGCCCTTCTCCGCCTAGGGTCGCCAGCATGTCGAGGAGGCCCCTGGCTTGGCCCCAGGTACCGTGCATTAGCCAGGGACCTGGAAAACGCAGACACTCAAGCCATCCCTGCCTGTTGGGCTGTGAATGGGTGGTTTCACAGCATTGTAGCCCGTCAGAGCATGTGGCATGGGAGGTAATCGGTCTGCGGGGAGGAGCATGGCTGTTCCCCCCCCCCCCCCCTCTGAGTAGTGATCTGTCACCGCTGCGTGGTTCCAAGAACCAACAAGATTGGGAGGGGCATCCCGAGGGAAGATGGGAGAAAACTCTGCGCGTACATGGGGACCATGGCCAATCAGGCATCTGCAGAGAATCTAACACGCGGAGCGTTGAGAGGGGAAGCGATGCGGAATCAGCATGGCTTAGGGTTAATTCTGTGGAACCAGCCCGAGGTGGATGAACCTAACACTGGGAGATGGACGCTGTGGGCTGAATGCCAAGGACAAAGAAAACATTGTACCATCACGGGTTTCTCTCTTGGTGGAATTACCTGCTGTTTCATCCACTTGCCAACAGAGCGTTTGGGCATCCATTGATTCGCCTTGAGGGGAAATGAAGACAGTAAAGAAAAGCAGTTCTCACTCAGTGTCATTAAAGTCAAGACAAAGAAACCAGCCACGGCACCCGAGCCACCGACATCATCCCGGATACAGGATTTTGGGTTTGTGCGTGCGAACGGGCAGGCGGGTTCCTGTCTCAAGCTGAGTCGGTCTCGAGCTGAAGGCTTGTCTCACTGAGACTCGAGCTGTCTTTGCCTGAGCTCTCCATGTGTTGTTTACCGCTCCCCCTTGGTTTTTTTTTTTTTTTTTTTTTTTTTTTTTGTTTTTCTGTGTAAATCAAACTTAGGCCGTGTGGTC
>KV875241.1:879239-903147 GCA_001879505.1 Calonectria pseudoreteaudii | reverse complement strand
ACCGCTCCCCCTTGGTTTTTTTTTTTTTTTTTTTCATTTATTCTTGCTTTGCTGGACAAATCAAACTGAGGCCGTGTGATCATAGCTCCTGCAGGTCCGATCAGCCCTGCCAGTTGTTCACCCAAGCTCCAAGGCCCCCAGTTTATGCCAGGTCAAATCTAATGGCTCTTTTCTTGTTTTCTCTCCCACATGGTGACATTTCGAAAAACCCTCTCGTATCCTCTAGTGCTCTTGTCTTGGCAAGGCGGCGGCTGTGCTTGTGGATATCAGAATAGCGATGTAAGCCAAGGACGCCCTGAGGCCTCAAAAAGAAGGCTCACCAGGCGAGAGGCATTTTGCTTTGCATCCTGTTAGTATTATCTTCCCCACTCACACTCCCCGGCCTTCCATTAAACAAACAGCCTGGCAGCCTCTTTTTTTTTTCCCGACCACCGTGAGGCTCTAGCTACGAGATAGGTACGTACCCATTTCAGCTGAGGAAAATTCTTTCCCCCCTGTCCGAGCGCCAATTGGTTCAGGCCCGGGCGCGCCAGCACCACAGCGCTTGGAATGCGGGCGGGAGAGCGCCGTGGAACCAACACTACCCCATCGCCCAAAAAGCAATTGTTCGCCATTGGCGATTCTCCCCCTTTGACGAACAAAAAATGGCTGTCAGCAGAGTTGCTGTGGAAATTGCGCATGTTTCATGGCTGCCTGCATTGAGACCTCGGCCTTTACTCCATCAAACAGCCAGAGGTCGCCGTCTTCCCCACCACACCACCCATAATCGGATGTTGCATTTGCCGCTTCCAGAATCTATCGTCTCCGGTTTTTCGTGCACTATTTCGACGGCCTGCATTAGTTGCCTGGTAGTTTTGTTCGAAGCAGAAAAAAAGCCTGCTTGGAAAACGTCCGGGAGGCTCGGAGTTCCCCCACTTCCGTAACTCGCACCGTCCAGCGTTCCAGCCTCCTTGAAGCCGCCCAAAGTCCTAGACGGAGAGCCTTATGCGGCTGTCATCAGTGTGGGTCTGGGTCAATGGCCCTGTGGCCGGTGGGCAAGTGTGAGTCTGACTCCTGTGCATTTTGGCGAGCATGCAGAGTGACAAGCCAACCATGAATTCATTGGTCCGAGACCAAAGACGTGCTGGTCCAGATGTCTGCCTTTGGCGCTTCGCTCCTGTACTAGATGTGACCGCTATGCCGCTATTTATGCAAGGTGGAATGCTGAATATAGTACATCAACCGCGGTCCGGTGTGCAGCTGCTTACAGAGAGTCTGGATGAATCTGTCTCGGCGGTCAATGCAAGTTCACGCCAACATCCCGCGTCTTTGCGTTGTCATTGTGTATAGGGTTGCCAGCCGCAGGTGAAGAAGCAGGGAACCTTTAGACAAACTGCGGCTGGCTGATGCCGATCATTCGCTTGGGGTGTAAGCGAGCCGGTGCTGCCTATCCCAATCGTATTCAGTCCCAACGCAGAAAGTCCATGTCATTAAATCTCTCCTGCGCCATGATGCAATGTCTTTCGTAGCGACAGTTGCGCACGTTTGCAGCTTAAGGTGTGGCTCTTTCATCGCACGCGGGAAAACTGCACTGTGTCGATCCCCCATGCTATACTGGAGAATCCTGGGCATCATTGCCTTTCCGGGTGGCTGGAAAATATGTGTGCTTTCCGTTCTTGCGGTGTGGAGTTCAGACCCATCGAGTGCACGGGATCGTTCTCGACACAGATGTTGGTGGTCCATGAACCTTTGCAGTCCAGATGTTCGGAGAATGAGGGTTCGAGGTTGGAGTATTTCGTTGGCCTTCTAGAACCATCACGTCCCGCTCCTGATTCACTTTTTCCATTCCATTCAACAATTATAGAATGCATGAATGATGCCTGACGCCTTCTCACTGCGAGATCCTAACTGGATAGCGAAATTCCATGATGTAGGGTAAGAATGAGGAGGAGGAGGAGGAGGAGGAGGAGGCTGGAGTTCACGAAATGCCGGTGTGTCCGATGAATTACGGAAAGCCCCACGTAACACGGGCCAAAGACCATATCTCTCTGGTTCTCGGCGAACTGTGCAGGTGAGATGATTCCTGCGGAGGGTCCATTAGATTGAAGACAGTGTCCATAGGCTTAGGTATACAGTGACAATACGATGCCGTGGTGGGGCTGCAGCTGTTGCGGCGGTTTAATGCTTTGCCAAGTGGCTGGTCTTGTACGGCGACAAAGCAAGGATTGGGCCGTCGAAATTCGATTGATCGTGCCCAAGTCCCAGGAAGAAAACACCAATGACAGCGGAAAGATAGCGGACAATAACAGCAAGCTTGACGTGGAAGCTGGTTTTGTCGAACAGAAAAGGCAGGATTGCGACCATGGCGGCGCTAGCCAGAAGCGAACCATACACTGGTCAAATTGGCCTTGTTCTGAAGCATCTCTTGGGGGGCCGCCAGTCTCCTTGGAAGCCCTGAGTTCACTCTGGGTTGCGGGTCGTCAAATTGATGGTGTAGAGCTGGCCCTGCGCTGCCCGTCGAGAAGCCTGAGCTCGTCGACATATCAGTGTGTCCAACTCGTTCTTTTTTAGGAGAACTCAATGAGCAACCGAAATAATAAGACGTGGTGCGTGATTTGGCAGTGTGAACGGCTCTGCGTCTATTCAAAAAAGAAGGAAAGAAAAACACAGCAGAAACTGAAATAATTTGGGACTTCCTGCCGGCTCTCTGTTTTTCGTGGGCAGCTGTCCCCAACCTGCTTCGCGGGCACCTGGTTTGGTGCTTGACGTCGTTTTCGCGGGATGGAAAAAATATCTTGCGGTGCATCAACAACCTCGAAATTGAGAGTATTCTGGGCAGAATGTTTGGTATCGAGCTAGCCTTTACAATATTGACCTGGCCTTGATGTGGAGGGTTAGCCACCTTCAAACTTAAGTCGATGGAGGCGAGAGGAGAAAGAGGGGGGGTAACCAAGGCATGCGCACTTGTAGATGACGTCTGAAGTTTCGCTATCGATGTGAGGCGCGTCGTGGGGTGAACTGGTATCGTAGACTTGTGGACGACATTGGGCTGGAATAACAGGCAATTTCTGTTGTTGAGAACATGTTTGTCGTTGGTTTGTGCTGCGCCTGCTGAAGGAGGGGTATCCCGTGACGAAAATGACTAGGTGATTGCCTAGGCACGTGTTTTGACAACCAACTGCCAATGTCTTGGAGATAGTTGCGGCCCATGCTGGGGATAGTTCCAGTAGCACGAGGAGAAAAATATCATGAATGGCATACGGGTATAGTTGGGGTATACAAGATGTATTCCTCGAAATAACAGGGCCTCAACTATCTAATTAAATGAATGCAAGAAGGTCTTTGCGTCGTCTATCAACCACGACCCAGCTTGGCTTCTCGCCCAGGGCATCCTCTTCGCCGTCACTCCCGGGCTCTGGATACTTTTTTATATGCTCAATTGCCCATATCAATTCCTTGCCCAGGACCGGCGGGATTCTCCCGTCGCCGCCGAGTGTGCCCAGGCCAGCGACCTCAAACAGGTTCGCGAACCAATTGACCGTCTCGCCAGCCTCCCAGTTGATATCATGAAACTTAAACTTGTTGGCCTTGGTGTATTCCTCTCGCTCTGTTTCCCACTTTTTCTGTTCTTCAACGGGCGGGAGCGATTTGGAGTTTCGGCCGGACCAGAGCCGCGCGATGGCGACGGCCTGGTACTCGAAGCTGCGGAACGTTAGCACCCTCGGGATCCCGACGGCGGCCAGCGTGGGGAAATCTTGGAAAAAGGTGTGCTGGTACACATTGATCAGCTTTCCCTTCTCGTAGTCCCACAGCGGCCGCCCGTTGACCTTTGAGTTCCAGAAGGGGAACGACGCCCTGTAGCCGGTGCAGTAGATGACCTTGTCCACATCGGCGAGTGTCGAGCCGTCGGCAAAAACAATGGTGCCATTGGCCTTGAACTCTGATATGATGGGCTTCCATTCAATGCCATCTGGCGGGGTGTTGCCGTCCCATCTGGATTTCGACCGTCGGGACTGGTACACGGGCGACTTGGCGGCTTTGACGAGCTCAATGGCTACATCGTGCCCGGATGCCGAATTACCAATGACGACTACTTTTTGATCTTTGAAGTGGTAAGGCTGCCTGTATCCTTTTGAGTGAACAATGCGACCGGGGTACTTGTCAATGTACTCGCTCAGACCCTTGACTTCTGGTACCTAGTACGGTGTTAGTCGTTGATGCGGAACGAATGGCACCCAGCTTACATAGGGAACAGAGTAGTGTCCGTTTGCGAAAACAACTGCGTCATACTTCTCTTCCCACCACACGTCAACGTTTCGATCTGCATCAAATCTTCGAAGAGCAAGCTTCCAGCCCTGGTCACCGCTTTCCGAGTCGCCAATCTTGGACACATCCTCGACGGTAGTGTTGAGAACCAGGAGAGGGTCAATCTTGTGCGTCGACACATAGTTTTCAATGTATTGCCGTGGAATATAATGGGGCGCAAAGGGACCATAAGCAAACCGGGCATCGGAAAAGGACATGGCAATATCGGGCACATTTGTGCTGCAGTGGTCAGTTACGACTGCGGCTGGTGATGAGTGACGAGACTCACGTCAAGGACTCGTAAATTGGCGTCTGGGTAAACCGCTCTTGCTGGGACGGCGGAACAGTCCGTGGCAGATTTGTAGGAACCTCCAAGGGCGGATCAACAACTGGGGGTAGCCCGCCAGGCTGGATGCGAAAGTTGAAGGTAGGGTTGGGGTCATAGATCCTGACAGTAATTAGCATGTTTGAGAAACCAAACCTTGGAGACGTACCAAGTCCCCCCAGAAGTTTCTCGCCGCTCAAATACCCTTATACGGTCATAATAATTCTCGGCCTGGAGAGCCGCGGCAGTCACGGAGCCTATACTTGTTAGCCGCGATCGAGGCGTATGCGGTGCAACGTACCCGCGGCGCCGGCGCCAATAATCGCTACGGACTTGATTCTGAGGCCGCCTCCCATGATGATTTATTTTCCTGATGATTGATTTGAGATGAACGGCATGGTCCGATTCTTAAGAGGGGAAGCGTCGGCATCCCGCATTCGCCATCCGCAACATTCATTCCATCATTACACGTGACGGTGAGATAAGCTGGTAAAGATTTGAATCAAAAAAGAGTGAAGCCGTAAGACGAACAACATACGAAAATGAACTAATTTTGACATTGAACAATCGTTGTGCATTATTGGGTATTTCCAGTCTACCAATCAGTGTATCCCCGTTCCCACATTACCAACGCGGGTGCAAATGCCCTGCGTAACCCCAACTCCCATGGATATCTTTTGCTTGCAAACTTAAAAAAAAGTGTAGGCCGTGAGATAGACTAACAATTTTAATTACCTTCTGGCTGCGCCTTCTCCAGCACCAGCCTCTTTCTCGGCAGCATAGTTGTCGACCGGCATCTCTACTGGCTCGACGGGCAGTTCCACAGGCCGTGTTTGGCTGTCGAGTTGTGCATATTGAGGTCGTTGTGAGTTGGTGGATTCCAGCTCGGTCCGCGGCGAGCCAGTCATGGGTGCACTAGGTCTTGTTGACGGTGTCTCAAGCTCACCGTACCTTGACTCTGGTGTCTCAAGTTCGGGCGGGCCTTGGTTTGTCGGAGGTCGGGCGACGTTTTGTATGCCCAATCCGGCCTGTGAATTCGGGGTGGTGGGCTGCGTTTGTCGCTTCTGGTAGAGGTTGTAGCAATCGAGGCCAAAGAATGCTAGGTGGACGAGCCTGACTGGGTGAGCTACCGTGACAGGGGTCTGTTGGAATGGGACAACTAACATGAGGAGAATGGCAAAGGCCAGAGCAGCTCGGGCTGAGTCGCTGGAACTGCTCCCGCCGTACCACCACTGATTGCCGCCGTTACCATCCGAGCCTCGCGCAATCGCGACAGCGAGCAAGGTGACCCATAGGGCCAACTCAATCACAATACGAACATAGAGATGAACGGGGCTAACACCTTGGCGTTTCCTTGTGGATATAACATCAAAGATGTCCCATACTAATGCGATAAAGGCCTGCAGGAGTGGTCAGTGCTGCAGCGAGGGTTAATACAGCATGGATCCGCCACTTACCGGTGGGCCATAGTAGGCAAATTGCCATCCACTTCGACCCGCCGAGACGGTAAGTGGAGGGATACAAGAAATGATCAAAGCAACGCAGAAGAGGCCGGATGCAATTCGGAGGCCAAGCCTGAGTTGAGGGGAGATTGGTGAACCACCACCATCTTCTTTGTAGGACTCCTTGGGAGGATACGGCTGGTAAGGAGGCTGCTGGTACTGTTGTTGGTTCGATGGATAGTGCGGTTGCTTATACTGCGGCTGGGCTCGTTCGGGGTCATGAAGTTGTTGGTATTGTGCTGGTTGCTGATACTGCTGAGGAGATACTTGATTCATGATGGGCGACTTGCATATGCGGATGCCAGCTGAATCCTCGGTTTCTTTTTGGCGAATATTCAAAAGAGTGGTAGATGCCCAAACCACGAGGCAACAACCAAAAAACAATAACAGACACACCAGCCAAGTCTTTGAGGGGGGCCTATGAGTTCTTATGACTCTCCCCGCTCCATGTCATTGGGTAAACCAGGACCGAAAATCTTTCCCAAGGTAGCATGACACCACGCTGGGTTGCTTCGCCCCAGGCAAGGCGTAGCTCGGGTGAACAAGTGCGAGACCGACTAGGTTCGTCATGTTGCATAACGTAGCTGGGATGTAATGGTGTAGGAGTATAGCTCTTGGCAAAGCTTAGTCTTCACACCGGCTTGTCCTCTCGGTACACTTGCTGCAAGTGCAAGGGATGTTTTGGCATTCTGGTCACTGACCGACTTTACAGCACCCAAACAATACAATTAAACAGAAAGAAAAAAAACCCCAGTAATGTACATGCGTACGTGGTGCTTGATTCCCGATGCTTGATACATCAGATCGTTGACGTGTGCGGGCCATATGGATGTGTTGCATTGCATGTTTCATCTCCAGCTTGTCGGGTGGCTTGGCTAAAAAAAAAGGCGGAAAATCGCACAATTGTCGGAAGCCGCTAGAGGTCCGATGCAACCGCACAGTTGATAACGGAGCATCCTTGGTTGTCATTCGCTACTCGAGCGTCCGGGATGGTGGTTTAAGCCACATCGTGTCGTGGCCCCCCTGGCAAAGTATAAAATGGGGAGCCAGCCCTGTCGTCGAGGCCCCCGCGACGATGTACAAGACGTTTTCCTGTTTTTATAAAAATAAAAAAGAAATATCGAGCCGAGAGGGGAACTTCTGGAGATAACGCGGGTACCCGCTGCTTCCGGCACCAGGAAACCGATGGAGCTCAGCTATTCGCTCCTGATACATATAACCGATGCTGTAGCCGAACTCTGTGAGCTCCGCACCTTTGACATAATATTAGGCAACGTAAAGTCTAGGGCAGACCCATACTTTTTGATGGGTTCCGCGTAAACTGCCCTGTGTCGTGTGGTCATTGTTGTTTAGGCATATGCGAAGCTGCGTTGGCTGTGGGACGGTTTACGCATGATGAATTCGTGCCATTATGACGAGATCATTTCGCAAGGCCAAAGCAAGTATTCAAGGGCTTTTGGGGTATAATGATCATAAGGCTATTATAATCATGTCCTACAAAAAGGGCGGGGTCTAGAACCATATGGATTCATTTCCTTTACGGCGCAACACGACGGCTGATAATCTCTCTGGAAGCTTTTTCACGCATCCAACCATCATGACCTCGGAAGATATTTCGCAGTTTGGTAAGGTGATTTGTCAATTTATTTTATCTGAATCAGTGTTTGGGGAGGCACCAATGGGAAGCAGGGGCGCCAGGTTAATTGCGTCTTTGAATCCACCCATCCTTGATCTCTCATGCAACTCATATCCACTTGAACCCTACCAGAGGCCTACCATGGCCCTGAAACTTTTGCCCGACCCAGTTCCAGCTCGTAGAATTCTCATTTCGTAACTTGTTCAATTATTTCCCCTTTGGTGTTGTGATATTGGTATGATAGCCGAATATTATCGTGACAGAACTCTTCGCGTCTCCATTTCGGATCGTAGCTTCAATCCGGGCATTGTGAGGTGGTTTTCAGTAGTTATGGGACACTTGTTTTCTTGGTTCGTAGCCACCCATTGGGATTCTTTCTCACTGTGGAGGATGAGGCGGAGTGGGTGTCTCCTGACTTTTCGGTTTCGCCGTCTGGTTTGTGGAATGACGAAATGAAGCCTGTTATCAAATCCATTCAAGTTTTCGAGCTTTGACTCATTCATCTGGATGCATTGGAATACGACTTGTTGATCCCTTCCGCACCCGGCTGTATGGTCAAATTGTCATAATTCGTACTGAAAATTGACTCCCAAATGAAGCAGAAGCTTGACATCGACGAGACATACTTCCTGTTTAGTTTTGGAAACTGTTTCGCGCTGGCGTCAAAGTTGCAGCTGTCTGTCTGAAACGACTGCTATTTCTCGTCGCCTTGATTCATTACCAAAGCCGCGACGCCAGAGCGTTCCAAGACCTGTCGGTTTAAATGGAATTTATTTCCTTCGATCCCTTTCCGCACGTTTCACAACTGCTCTCATACATTTGTGTGTTCCTGTCTGCTGAGGCGCAGTGGATCCGCGAGAGATGGATAGCCCACAACTAGGTCACAACAAAAAGGCTTTGTCGCTTTCGCTGAGGTCATAGAATGAGGCAGCTGAAAACTCGAGTTGTATCAGCTGTATGTGCTAATATCACCAAGATCGGGTTCCGACACTGTCCTGGTCATAATGCAGAGTAAACTGAGCACACTTAAAGATGACAAAGAGCATGAATTCGTCCGTTCCCTAAACAGACAAGGTTGTGACCCTTTGTCCGCTCAAAGGTCCCAATTCCTGTGTAGCTAATGTGCATTGTATAGAAATATACGCGGAAGGGTCTCCGGACCTGCTTTCCGTCCCCAGGCGAGGTGCCGAATGTGAACTCCCTGGACATTATTTGTTCCATGGGGCCGTTGACGGGGTCCGACCTGTTTGAGCGCACAGGCATAAGCGGGCTTATAGATGTGAGTGGCAGCTGGAACTGTGCTATAGCGGGAGAGCCCGACTTGGCAGCTAGCCAGTATCCGAATAGCCAGGCCATGTGTGCTGCCCTGACCTACTATTGTACAAACACCTTGCGGCCCCTTGCCTCTCAAGTGTAAAATTGGCTTCAAGTTTTCGACATATTCGTTTTCTGAGCAAGCTTGATTGGTCCTTGGTCGTCCCTGCGGCCTGCAGGCGCTGGGATGATGTGGTTGGTTTGCGAGCAGGCTTGTAAGCAGGCCGCGCGCTGAGGAATTGGACAGTTCATCCATGTGCTCAATGGCTAATCCAAGCATACAGTATCGACATTATTGCTGTGTGCCCGCACTTGATGGGGAGAATCAGGTGTGGGTGTCCTGACTGGCTCACGACGTTGGTGAGTTTGTGGAGGAGTTTCGGAAAGGATAGTTCGCTTGGGATGTCCAAACACAATACAGGCTTTTCAACCCATTTCTTGTATATAACTCAGGTGGCTTGGGCAACATAATGTCCCAAATGGCGTCTTTGTGCTATTTTGAGAAGCGCAAGATCAACTCCTAGAGTAGAGGCACTTCATGCCATTCGATATCTTGTCGCTTCTGATGACCAGGCCGTGCGAGGGCATTGGTGACTAAAAAATACTTTCATATCAAAGGTAAAATCAGTAAACTTGTGTTTTGCAGTGTACCCAGAGCTTTTGGTCCGGACAAGGGACAACCGACGCGATGGATATACCGGAATGAAGACTGAAACGGACAGCTTCGAACCAGATGAGAACGACATACTTGGGAGGCGTCCCAACCGTTGATGTAGGCGTGGGTGCAAACGATGCTGGGATCAACATCAATTGCTAGAAGAATTGTTGTTAGCCTCTTGGGTATCCTGCTTCTGCGCGTCCGGCCTGGAAACTCTTATGGGAGATGATCTCTTTTGAGCATCAACCATCTTAGATGGCGAGAGGTGGCAGAAGCAGCGTCTAGCACATGGCCTTCGCTCCCAGCCGGCTTGCTCCATCGAAGAGGCAACTTGGTCCACATCCATAGTATCCATGGAACTGTTTTGTCCAACACTCTTGATGCATCAAGCCCCTATTTGATATTCAATAGCCATTTTATTTGGTGTCTGCTTTCATTATAATCGAAGTCTGCAATCCACAAGTTGATGCAAGCGCAGGCTGGGCAAACCTGCAAACTGTGCTTTCAAATGCATGTTCGTCAATCAACATCTTCTTCATCACCAATCTCAGCCGCCGGAACCAAACCACCAGCGTGTTAACTCTGGTTCCAGGGGATGATCAAAATCACCGTGTACAAAATAACACACTGCTGCCGCATCGCGTTTTTGAGCCTTTGGGGTAGGCAGTGAATTAAGTTCTGCAGATATCGTAGAGAACATCTTCGAAGCCTGTCGTCTACATGATGGAGGCGACAATGCCCCTGTTAAGACAGGTGGTGCCAGGTTCATCTATTAGCGGATGTTGCTTCTCATACTTCTGCGGACCGGCACTCGCAATCGGGTGGCCTTCAGTCAGAGTCACCACCAGCCGGAACATTGTCAAGTTCCAGGAAGAATCCTAGGTGAAGCAGTTGGCCAACTTCTCACCGCTGCCGCCTCCGACAAAAATAAATACCAACAGTCGAAGCAAATCTTGGATACATGCCCAACTGAAACAGCGACCTGAGGGGGGCATCTGCCGTTGATGAGGACTCGGGCGAAATAGAGCCACTATTTCAGCTTCATGACATGGGGTTTGAGTTCTGTCATTGCCAATATGAGTGTCCCAATATCGATCTCATCGGCGAGCCATCAAATTTAGACATCGCCTTTAGCTTGGATTTCTTGCCAAGAAATGCTTCACTAACGTGTGAATGAGGGGGCCAGCTGGTAGACCCTCAGTCCACCCGATGTTGATTCGTGCATTAGCCCGATTCGAGTCTGGCCAGGCACTGTTCCTTTGAAGCTGGCGACCGTTTTTCGGCCGAGCACTGTCGTGGTAAAAGCTGCGAGGGCTTAACTTTGGATTAAGACGCTGATACAAGACGGCATCTCCTGCTGAGGTTGCTTTAGAAGTCCCGTAGGCTAGGGTATGTTAGAGTACTGATGTGTGATTGTATGATTAGTTTGATATGGCTTCCTGACGAGCTAGCCTCAACCGTGAGCTGGTTTGTGCCAAACGTGATTGTGGCCGACTGCAAAACACGTCTTCTGGATGTCGCGTCGCCTACCAAGACGTTCTCCAGCAGCTCAAAAAGGGGATCTCGTAGGAACTTGGCTTTGAACTGAGCTGGATCTCGCAAAATGGTATGACACTCGGAAATTCGCAGGGTCAATGGCGCGAATGAGCTGAAGATATTGAAGCATCAATTCATTTGTAATGAATCGAGTTGGGGCAGTAATGGGTGTGACATGTAGAAGAGGGAGATATATTAGGCTGCTGATGCATTGGAACTGGAACTGGAATAGAGATAAAAGCCTCTGATTTCTGACTTCATCAAACCAGGTGAACCGCTCATCTGTAGTTTTCTTTTGGTACGAGATAATAACACTGGAAGGTGCAGAAACAGTTTCGCGAAGAAGATACCAAAAGGCCATTCCTCAAATTGTTGTACTGATAGACATTGCAGCAATCTTTGTGCTTGATGAAAGCACACAGGCAGCCTGGCATAGAATTGCAAAAAACTTGACAGAGTACTGAATCACATTCAAGTGGCTGCGAAACAGTTCGGGTCGTGAAACTCGAGGCGGATGTCGAACAGCCCCAGAAGAGCGATGCCCGCTCTTTTGTGTGTTTTGGCGTCTTTCGGAATCTTTTCTGCATCGGCACCCACAACCAGGCACTTCTCTTCACTCTGTTGGCGTGCCTGCGCTCTGGTTGGTATTTAAAGAACCTGCTGAAACGCCGGCCAGTTCGTAGGTTTATTCGTAGTCTGTTGGTATTACATCAAGAGATTGGTTTCCAAAGTCGAATGAGCTGGCGACACCAAAGTAGAAAGTGTCTTTGTGATGCTTGATGATCTCATCGTGGGGGGTTCTGTTTTCCGGCTGTCTTCCATATCATTGACCAAGTCATCTTGCTGAGTTTTGGAGAATGTTTGTTACATAAGAGCAACAACTTTGTCAATGTGACCCTGCTCGGTCGCCAACACAAATGACCATATGGATGGTCGGCATGATCTAACCATGACATGTGTATTGTGTAGTTAGATCCAGCTTTCTCTTCTTCGCATGTCATCTCAACATACAAAAGACTGCCCGCTTGAGCGACTTGCTAGTTGTGTTCTCAGGACAGTGGCCTGGGCGTCATGGCCCGAGATCCCTTGAAGGCTCTGCGCCATGTTGGCTATATTGGCCAGTCCCAAGCTAGAGCAGACAGCATATATTAGGCCGGGCAGACGAGAACTGCTGTTAGCGGCGTACTGAGCATAATGTTTTCCCCGCCTTAGATGGCATTGACCTCTGTGTTAGGATTCACATCCTCCTCGGGCGAGCCGTAGTGTCGGCGTGTGGCGGTTGGCGCGATGAAGAGCTTTTCTGAGCCAAAGGACTATCGTCGATCGCAGCAACGTGCCCCCGGACTAGGCGTCGGCGAAAGGAAGAAGACAGTCTTGAGAGAAGACCACTGAGAGACAGGTATGAGGTGAATTGATATAGGAGTTGCAAGAATCAGATAATCAGCGTGGGTGGAGCCAGCACCTTGTCGCTCTGATATGCACCGTAGAGATGTGCACGGAAAAGGCAGCCATGAAGGATCCGCCGCGGTGTCAAATAGCCAACGATCCCTGAGGTCATCAGTGGACACACTCGTGGAACAAGATATCAAACATTCGTGACGGTGCCCGCGATGAGACGGCCTTCACGAGACATTTGTCAAAAATAATGCCTATACCACTTCCGCGAGGCTCAATAGACTCCAACTTGCTCTGCAGAAGTGGCTTCACCAGAGGTTCACCAGAAAGTGAATATTTCGCTGGGTTCATCCGGATAGCAATGCAGGATGTGGTGGGTCTTGTCCTTCTCAATCTACTTTGACTGAGACGTGTCAGTATAATCGAGCAACGCCCAGATGAGTGTCCTCGACTGCCGTCTTCAGTCGGTGAGTGGTCTGTTTCCCTGGAAGGCACTTGCCCATGCTTTTGCAGAAATTCCAAGAGAGTAGACCAGTATTCGCAACCACGGCCAGATTCGGGTTCATGAACCAAACGCTTCAATGCCGCTGCCTCTTCTCAATCATCAGCAATGGTATATTCTACTACAGAAAAAAACACCAAACATACCTTGCCGTCCCGCGCCGTTTGAAGATGATGAGAATTAGACCGGGGACTGGGCAGGTGTTGGGTGACGTCTCACCCCTGGACATCGCTCAGATGCTTGTCTTGCAGGAGCTGGGCGAAAAGTTGGAGCAGGTAGAAGGTCGAGGCTGACGGTTCAGAACAGCCGGCTCAGATGAATGTTCAGAACTGTCAAAGAAAAATGAGTCTCGTCCTATATGAGGAGTGAGATTGATCCTCTGTCAGCTGGGCTGCTGGACAGATATCCATGAAATTGCGCCCACTCGCAATGAAGTTGCAGTACCTCCCATCCATGAAGCTAGGTGTAGAACAAAAGTGGGAGAAGGGAGAGAGGATACACTCACGGTTAGTAGTAAACCAAATGTTGAAAGTAGTTCGGACCTGCAAAAAAGAAGTGTCAGTTCAAACGATTCAACATGAAACAATGCAAATGCAAGTAATATAATCCCAAGCAGAGTAGAGCACAACTTACGAGCGTCTGAGCGTAGACACGCAAGTACAAGTCGACACTGTCACTATCGTAGAAGCCACAAGTGCGGACTCACGAGCCAACATCTCATATATGAGACCTCTCAAAACTCTCTCCTCCAATGGTAAGAGAGAAAGAGAGTACTTCTAAGGAGATATGAGGCCCAATATATATAAAAGCTGGGTGGTGAGGATGAGTGAGGAAAAGATTTGGGCTTTGGCGAGACTTGGAATATATATTCGGTTCGAGCCAATCTTTTCCAGGTTAAAAATCACAGAATCATCCACGTACGACAATCCAATTTCCGTCAGCATAGATTCTCTGTCAAATGTTTGCTAAAAAAACGGACGGCTTGCTTCGTGGATTCACGCACCCCATCCGTCGGCATGTACGCCGGCTGTGCCTCCACCGCCAAACACGGGTTGGGCCAATTTCCATGGAGTCTCTTGGCTCTAGCAAACAAACATGGAAATATTGCTCTGCT
This sequence comes from Calonectria pseudoreteaudii, assembly GCA_001879505.1. Classification (NCBI taxonomy): domain Eukaryota; kingdom Fungi; phylum Ascomycota; class Sordariomycetes; order Hypocreales; family Nectriaceae; genus Calonectria; species Calonectria pseudoreteaudii. The sequence goes on along the minus strand of KV875241.1, from coordinate 888,881 downwards.
AATCCTCTCATTTTCTGAGTTGTGATGGATTCTTGTGTACCTGCACGTCACAGAGTGACGTCACGTGACGTCACTGCCTTTTCTAAGCAACATCATTGAATGAGTGAAATAGATGGAAGGGTATGATAGTACAGTCCAGAGTCTCTTTCTAAGAGCTTGTTCTTTTTCTTCGAACATCTGTTGAATGCTTCACCTGGGTTGCCATTATCCAAGAGGAGACCCATCGCTCTGGCCCTAGACTGAAACTGTCAACCAGGATTTTCAACCAGCGCCTAAAGCCTCAATCAACCATCAGGAAACACTTGGCAGTTATTTTTCGCAGCGCTCCTCATGGCTTCCGCCGAGAGCATTTCCGCGCTTGTTACGTGGGCCACGTCCCACGGTGCCCAGCTGCATCCCGCCGTGGAAGTATACCAGGACGCCAAGACCGGTCTCTCGTTCCGCGTCAAGCCCAGCGCCGGCTCCGGGACCAGGCCCTTTGAGCCCATCGTCAGTTTGCCAACCTCGCTGAGCCTGTCATACCTCAACGCCCTGCCCGGGCGAGACCACGACATCAAGCCGTTCCCCGCAAGCTTCCTGGAAAAAACCCCGCCCCACGTCATTGGCCGCTTCGTTCTGGCCAAGCACTACCTGCTTGGCGATGCATCCTTCTGGGCGCCGTATATACGTGCGCTTCCGCAGCCCAGCCAAGTCGACCTGTGGACGCTGCCGCCATTTTGGGATGACGACGATGCCGAGCTCTTCGAAGGCACCAACATAGAAGTCGGCGTGGAGCAGACACGCACAAATGTCAAGCGCGAGTTCAAGGCTGCCCAGAGATGGCTCGACGGCTGGGAGCCAAGCATCTCATCTCGCCTCACCTTGCCCCTGTACCAGTGGGCGTACAGCATCTTCTCCAGCCGTAGCTTTCGGCCCAGCTTGGTCCTCGCGGCGGCCGACCGCGAATCTCTGGCTGCCAGTGTTGGCATTGACGACTTTTCCGTCCTGCTCCCGTTGTACGACGTGGGCAACCATGACATGACGGAGGAGGTCAAGTGGGAACTTGACGAGGGTCGCACGAGCTGCAACCTCATGGTGGCGAGGGCGTATCAGCCAGGGGAGCAAGTCTTCAACAACTACAGCATCAAGACAAACGCCGAGCTGCTCCTGGGCTACGGCTTCATGCTTCCCGAGACGGATGCGCTGCACAACGACTACGTCCACGTGCGCAAGCGGCAGGCCGCCTCTGGTCCCGTCACGGAGGAGTACTACATCTCGCTCCGACCCATCCACCACCCGAGCTCCCTCCTCGCGCGGTCCAAGCAAGCAGTGAAGCTGAGCAACCCGTCCAGCATGCTCAAGGTTTTCCAGCACGTCCAGCACGACATGGTGTGGGACATTTTCTGCACGCTTGCGCCTCCTGAGCAGCACCCGCAGCTCGTTCTCGTCGACGACAGTCTGCAGGGCGACGCCGCGGAGCAAGCACGGCGAGACGCATTCTTCAGCGGCAAGGTAAGCGAGGAGGGTCGGCGCTATCTACAGCAAACAGCGGGCATCATCCAGAACAAGATCATGCAGGAGCTGGAGCGGCTGGACGAGACGGACGTGGAGGCCGTGGGCGAGGAAGATCTTGAGCGGAACCAGAAGCTTGCGCTGGACTACCGGGCACGATGCAGGCGAGTCTTGGAAAACACACTGGAATCAATGGATCCTGAAGAATTGTTTGGGCAGAGCGCGTGATTATGGCATTGCATCTGCAGAGTGAAGAATTAAGAAGAAGAAGAAGAAGAAAAGTTACTGTTTGCCCAACACATGATACACTTCCTTCTCAAGCTCGTTGTACAAGCTCTTTATGGCAGGGTCACCGTGGGGCTGGACATTGACAATCAATGCGGCTGCTACACCCGTCTCGTGATCCATCCACTGGACAAATGTCAGTTGCCGTCTTTCTATAGAGAGAAAAGGTGCTACTTACCCAGCGGCTGTTGCACATGCCGCTCCACATGAGACTCCCCTTGCGTCGGCCGCCAGGCACGTCCTCCATGTTCATGACGCCGCTGATGCCGTGGTTGAGCTTGAGACCGTTTGGAAATTCGGGAGCAAAGGCAATGTGCGTGCTTTCGTTGTAGCAAATCGCTTCCAACATTGCGCTCTGGACATTGTCGAGCTGCGGAGTAAACATCTGCTTAATGGTCTCCTCCCTGACGAGCTTGCCCTGCAGGAAACCCTGGAAGAAGAGGGCATAGTCGTGCGCAGTAGAAAAGAGTCCCGCACCACCGCTCTCCATCTCGTGCTCCTTCGGCACGGGAAGCGGGCCGGGCTGCAGCTTGTCGCCTTTCCTGTAGGTGCAAACCGCAGTACGGTCTGCCGTCTGAGGGAGCCTCTCGGGCCAGAAGCCGGTATCCTTGATGCCCAAGGGGTCAAAGATGTTCTCCTGCATGTATTCGCCCAACCTCTTCCCCGTCAGGGACTCAAGAACGAGCCCCGCCCAATCCACGGCGGCTCCGTAGTACCAGCCCTCGCCGGGGGCAAACTTGAGCGGAGTGTTGAAGCCTGCACGGCTCCAGTCAAGGTTTGTAGCTGTGCGGCCGGTGAGTTTGGACCACTTCATAATGTCCGGGTCGATAATGTCGTATCCCAGGCCAAGAGTGTGAGTGAGAAGGATTCTAACCATATTAGCGGCGCGGCTCAAGAAAGAAAAAAAAAAGTAAAAAAGGGTCGAATGTATACCGAAGGGTGATGGGCTTGGTGTTGTTTTCCAAGATGGGCTTATCGTCAGAATCAAACCCACGTAGAATTTGCATCGAAGCCAGCTCAGGAATAAGAGACCGCACGTCATCGTCGAGTCCAATGAGACCCTTTTCAACAATCTGCATAATACTGGTCGTGGTAACAATCTTGGTCAGAGACGCGACCATGGTAAAGGTGTCAGCTCCAAAGAGCTTTGAGGTCGTATCAAAATCGATGCGACCAGCCGCGCCAGAGTAAAGAATGTCTATAAACGGTCAGTAAAGTCTACCGGGAAGCCGTATCAATCACCTTTTGCGCTGGTCACGACAAAGGAGGCCCCGAGGAGCTTGCCGGTGGTGTCCTCGCTTTGAGCGACATGTTTTTGGAGAATAGCATCGAGTTTGTCCATGATGAATAATGTAGAATGAAATCAAATGTGTACAAGTAGTTGCAATAGTGTGAGCTCATAAAATGGTTTAATTGAAAGCTGCAATGAGTTTGGCGACGCTACGTTAATGGGATTTATAACCCTTTTTTTGCTGAAGGACAGAAGTGAGATGCCCCTCTCTAGCCTTCCAATGACAGATCGCTCACTCATACTGCACTCACCTCCCGAAAGACGCTGAATGGTTCCCGTCAGGCGATCACAGATCGGCATCGTCAATCTGGCCTCGATCAATTATTGGCTAGCCTCATGCAACATGGGTGACTCACGTCAGGCATATCCCCAAGATTGCAACTTGGCGACGCTGTCCGTGACTGTTTCCACGTTCCCCCATTGAGCAATAATCGACCAGCTGAGTCCACAGACGGAGGGTTTGCGCACACAAGATTACCCGAGTTTTCGCATCCAGTTCCTCCGCAGGCCATGGCGCCGTCTTCCCGCAGACTGCTGGACCTGATAACCCAGGTTGACAAGTAAGCCACTCTGGGTCCGGCGGTATTGGCCACCTTCTCACCATCTTGCCTCAGTGTCCCCCTGAGCTTTGAAGCCGACTCCTCCCACCCGTACTACCGCCTGTACCTCGCTCCAGACCCCCGGCCTCATGGCTTTATCCATCCCGACACCGTGTCGCGTATGCCGTGGCCGGCGTCTTTTTCCGTCGACCATGATGGCCGCGCTGTCACGCTGGTGAGCCCGCCGGCCGGGAAGAGCCTTGCTGTGCACGCCACAGGCGCGTTTCAGCAGGCCGTCGACGCAGCCATTGACGGCGACATTTTTCCCATCCTGCATAAGGAGCACAGCGAGCCTTTTCGCATCATTGGGGCACGTGAGTTTGTCCAGGTTGAACGCTTCGCGGCGCCGCTGTTTGGCATCGCGTGTCGAGGAGCCCATCTGACGGGCTATGTGCGTCGTGCAGACGGCACCGTTCACATATGGGTCGCTCGCCGCAGCGGCTCGCTGTTCACGTACCCAGGCATGCTGGACAGCACAGTAGCTGGCGGGATCAAGGCATCGCACACGCCGCTGGATTGCATCCGCGCCGAGGCGACAGAAGAGGCGTGCCTCCCACAGGACCTTGTCAACTCCAAGCTCAAGGCAGTGGGTGCCGTGACCATGGTCAACCGCAAGGAACAGAGCGGGCTATTTCACTCTGATATTTTGTACGTGTACGACCTAGAATTCCCATTGGATGTAGTTCCGACCCCAGGTGATGATGAGGTGGAAGAGTTTGTCCTGATGGGATGTGATGAGGTGCGCGAGCGAATGCTGGCAGGCGAGTTCAAGCCCAACGTTTGCCCCGTCATGATTGACTTCATGGTGAGGCACGGGGAAATTACTGCGGAAAGCGAACAGGACTACGTAGAAATTTGCCAGCGATTGAAGCGAAGGATTCCCGTGCCGACAGCATCTGATGAGTAAATTCTGCTACAGAGTATACGGAAGGAAGAAAAAAAAAAAAAGATTTCTTCCTGTACAGGGTAAATTGAATTGGTTTTCCGTGCACTGTATCCGTCCTCTGTCCTGATATGGACTGCGCCTTCCCACGCAAATTCGCCGCCCGCCCACCAAATCCCACCCACACCATCCCTCGCCCTATTTTCCCGTTCCCACACAATCCACTTGCCAACAAAGCACAAGGCGCTGACATTTTCATCGCCGTTTCCCGCCACGAAGCCCTCACTTTTCGCTTCAACTGGGCCGTTTCAATCCATGGCCGTTTCTCTCGAGCTTCATTCCTCTCATCCTGCTCATCCCTCGTCGTGTTTCGGCCCTCACATTTTTTCTAATTCCTGCTCTGCCGGTCGGCTGTCTGCCGAAACCTACGGGACATCAATCAGCCCTTGATCTCGCCGACTGAGTCCGCAATCTTGAGAGAGACAGGCATGCGCTGCCAAACAAGTCTCGACATGGCAGGTTGATCGCATCTACTTTGTCTGCTTGTCGGCTTTGCCTCTTGGGAAATTTCACGATGCTGCGACATGCGTCTGCTCCTCGACTGGAAAGTTTCCAGTTCCCCTCATCATTCCTCAGCACCTCTTGACGGCCATGAGCCAGATTGTGCCACCCTTCCGCATGTCCGCTGCAAGGGATCTCTGTTTCAACCGGCCCTTCACCCTGCTGGCTGCCGATGACAGATCCTTTTCCTGCCTAATTGTGGCGCCACATGGCCTATCAGATGTCATGTTTCAATTTGATTGATGCTACGTTGATGGCATCAACATCTCACCACTCTTGAAGCCACTCACTGCTTGGCATTTTGCTCTGCTGCGCAACTGCCTGGACATGCGTTTTCACTGCAAAATTTTGCATGGCACACTCTTCATCACATTCGAAATCGCATATGGTTGGGGGGAGCAAAATTTACTATACATTTATTCCTACACTGCCTACGTGTAGTGTTCGAGGCACTGCTTGCTGCATCCCTCTTGTGCCCCGGAAACAAGACTGAAGTCCTGATGGTCCTCCCCACAACCCCCCTTCCTCGCGACGCAGCATTCCGGCTGCCGGTGTCATCACAGCAACCGATGTCCCTCCATCCTCGCGGAGCACTCAACGTCGGAATCATGTCCTGGTTGGCTCCTATCGGCGGTGGCTCTCGCCGTTGAAGAAATACCGGCTAGTTAAAAAAAAAAAAGCAAGCCAGCAACATATTAAAAAAAAGCCTTATCCCGAGGCTCGCGGGGGCCTCAGAAAAAACGAAGCAGTGTGCCCGACGCCCCAAGCAACCATCGAGATGGCCAACTGCAAGCAAGATACGGGTAGCCATGCGGCCGGGTATAATGGCGAATCACGCTCCCATCCACAGCCAAGCAACTCCCCTGGTCCATACGCAAATTCATACACTCGTTCATTGACCACACACGCATGCGGCATGATCTGCTTCACTCCTCTTCCGAGTCCGAATCATCACTAGACTCGGCTGTCGGGGTCGGCGCTTGAGTCACGTTTTGTGCGTCAGGGCCGTCGTTGCCCGACTTGTACATGTCACGCAGACCCTTGAGCTGAGCAATGCGCTCTTCTTGCTCTCGGGCACTCATGGGCTTATTCTTCTTTGGCTTTCCTCCCGCCGACTTGGATTGTTTAGCAGGAGCTGCCCTTGTCACCTCGGGCGTTGCCGGGCCCGCCAGATCCTTGCCGAATCCGGGGAGAACCTTTTTGCAGAGCTCCCACAGCTTCAACAGAGCGTCGTTGCTGAGCTGGTCAATATCCAACTCAAGCTCTCCGTCGTTGTTTTCCTGCAGGCAGTCGCCAGTCAGCATCAGAAACAAAAAGCACTGTTTCCCAAAAAAGTAAACTTACATTCTGGCCCGTGTCACGCTTGATAATCTCAATAGCGCGATCCAGGTGAGGGTATTCGAGGTCGTTGATTGCGTTGGCAATGGCATCCTTTTCAGCCGCGTTAAGGTTTCTCTTGGATGCAGCCTTCTTGGTCGCACCAGACTTCTTTGGAGGCAGGTTGCCGGCTGGCTTGCGAGGTGCGGAGCTGCCGGAGGACTTGGCCTTGCTTGGCTTGCTCGACTTTTTGCTGGGCTTGCCGTCGTGCTTTTGACGGTACTCGCTTAGCGCTGCCTTGGCCTTGAGAAGAGCTTCCTGCACCATTGTGACGATGCCCTGCTGGACCATGATGAGACTCTGGTTGGGTGTCTCAGCAGCAAAGAGATCATTCACTTTGTTGGTTTCCTCGCGCAGCTTGGCTTCTAGATCGCGAACCTCGACAGCTGGGTCGACACCGGCAGCGGCAGCATCTTCGGGTTCCTCCTCTTCCTCCTCATCATCGCTGTGGTGGGAAGGTGGAGGAGGAGCGTTGGCTTTGGCATGCTTCGCTAGCCAAGCGTCCTTGCCCTTTACCTGCTGGTTATAAAACTCCTCCAACTGGCTTGCTACATACGAGACGGCATTGCCCTGCTCTACTGGACCATTGAAGGCGTAACAGTTGGTGAAGATCAGCCTCACTACCTTGTCAAATTCCTTGAAGCTGGTGATGTCGCCGTTGGCCATCAGGGTTGAGACCTTGGCCAGATGCATGGGCCTCTTGATGACGGAGTAGTAGGTCGGGACGTTGAGACCCTCTGCGTCAACTGCTTCCATGAACCAGGAGTTGAGGTGCTTGTTCTTTGGGGACATGAGTTCACTGAGCAATTCCTCGGCAAACTGCAATTCAGGCTTGAGCTTCTTGCGCGAGGGCTTGGTTGTGTAGTCGATATCCTTGGGCTTGGGGGCACGAACGGTGCGCTTGGGCCTGTCACCTTCGGTGGCCGAAGAATCGCGTCTGGCATCTGAACCAGTGGAAGCCTGGCTCTGAGCAGCAGGGGGCGGCGGGGCTGGCTTGGGAGAAGGTTCAGCTGCAGGGCTGGGTTTGGGACCGGCAGATTGCTTGCGCACGGCGCTGACAGCCTCGACGTGGGTGGCAGTGCGGGACTCGCGAGGGGCCTTCTGCTTGGGCGCTGGCTTGGGCTTGACTGGCTCCTCTTGGGGGATGGTGACAATGTCATCCCAGATGGATCGGATCGAGCCCTTGGCGGCGTTGGTCACGTCGTGAATGGGACCGTTGAAGGCCAGCGTGTTCTCGTACATGAGAACAAGGTCCTTTCTAAATTGGTCCATGGTTACATAGGGACCGCTGGGATCACGCACGTTGCGGTCAATCTCGGACAGGTCGGTGGGCTTCTCGATCTTGGCGAGATAGCTTTCCCAGAGACCTGGCCAGAGTCTCTGAACAGAGTCCCGGAAGTGGCCACCCTGCTTCGTCTTCTTGACTCGCCCGAGAACCTTTCGAATCTCGCGGCGTTGGTAGGGTGTGATCTTCTGGTTGTTGAACTCTGCATTGTTCCACTTTTCCAAACGAGCAAACGGATCGTTTTGCTGTGTCGGGGCTTCGGCGGGGGCGGAGGAGGCGACGGCGACGGTGCTGCCGGAGTCGTCCTCACTAGGTTCTGTCTTGGCACGCTTGGGTGCGGGCTCGTCGACGCTGTCGTCTTCCCGCTCACGAGCAACCTTGACAGGGACATCCTCCATGTTGATCTCGATGGAGGGCCTGGGAGTGGAGCTGGACTCGTTGGATTCGATGGCGAGTTGCGAAAGGCTCGCAGGCTGAATGTCGGCGTCAGAGCTGGGTGCGGGAGCTTCGTTGGTGCCGTTGACCTTTTCGGCAGGCTTGTCCGACATTTCAGTGTCATCGGTAGGTTCCTGTTTGGTAGGTGCATCGGGTTTCTCCACTGGTGTTGTCGCATCTGTCATTTCGACATCTTCGGTAGGTTTTGATTCTTCAGTTTCGGTTGACTGCTTTTTGGCGTCGTTGGCCTCTCCTTGGTTGGTGGTGGGTTTGGAGGCATCGGCGTTTTCCATCTCAACATCCTTCGCAACACCATTGGTGTCATGATCCTTGGTGCCATTCACCGTAGGCTTTTCGGCGTCGTCCTTGGGGGTCGCATGGCTGTAAGAAGCGAGCTTGTCAGCATCCAGCGAAAGATGCAGGTAGGTGGGTCTTGTAGTGGTCGCAAACGCAGCGCGCAACAGTGCACACGCAGCGAGAGCTGAGGGGGAACTTACCCGTTAACCTCAGGCTTCTGCTCCTTCTCCTCCACCGGGTCGCGCGCCTTGGAATCCTCTGGGGTTGGCGACGCCATAATGGCCATTCGCAATGACGATGCACGAGCTGAAAAGGCTTAGGCGGCGCGTCGCGACATGAAAGAGGCGGTGGATTGATGAGCGCACGAGTCGGGTCGGCGTAGGCGATGGGCGACGGGGTGAGCGACGAGCAGTGGGTGGATGCGGAAATGCGCGACGCGAGAAATGGTGGAGGTGGAGGTGGGGGGAGGTCTGCTTAAATGCCTACGGGTCGGTGGCGGCGAGCGCAATGCAGAATGCGACGGAAGGTGGCGCAGAGCGAACTGGCCAAAGTGGTGCACGGGGGGGATTGGCGAGCGCGGATGCCGACGTGGGTGCGACGTGCGAGATGAGAAGGTGCGATGCAAAGGTCGGGTCGAGGGTTGAAGACGCCGACGTCGTGGACTTGGGGTGGCGATGCGCTGCACTGAGATGCGATGCGATGCGCAGGACGATGCGATGCGGATGCAAGTGGTTGCGCGCCTGAGTGGAGGCAAAAGGTCGCGTCAGGACAAAAAAGGTTCGGGATTGACAAGCGCCGGAAGAAATGCGACCGAGAACCCGAGATCGTAGGTGTATTAGGATTACAGGTTTGCTGTGTTTGGCTGGCGCAAAAAGGTTGTGGTTGTGCCGCAAAAAGAAAAGCCAAGAACTGCGAATGGCTGCGTTGGTTTTCTTTTTTATCCTTGGTTGGTTGGGTTGGGTCGATAAGGCAAGTTGCAAAAAAAAGGCAAGGTAGGTGCAGCTTGGTTTGTGGTTGTGATTTGCGGCTGCGGAGGTACCTTTACTTTTTTTTTTTTTTTTGTGGTGTTGGTTGGTTTTGTTTTTTTGGTGTTGGTGTTGTTTTATTTTGTTTTTTTTTTTGTTTTTTTGTTTTTTTT
>KV875241.1:761029-879229 GCA_001879505.1 Calonectria pseudoreteaudii | reverse complement strand
TTGCGGCTGCGGAGGTACCTTTACTTTTTTTTTTTTTTTGCGGTGTTGGGAGGGAAGGAGGGAAGGAGGGAGGGGGGGAGGGTGTTAGGAGGGCCTGTGAGGGAAAAGCGCGTGCACGTCAGTGAATTTTGGCCGGTCGGAGGCGCGGTGGTATTTATGAGAGAAGAAGACAAACTCCGCTGAGCCGTTGATTTGTGTCTATCGGGGCACGGAAGGGGCAGGGGAAAAAATTTAGTTGGCCGAGGTGTCGGTGCCAAAGTGAGGGTGGCCCGTGCACGCTCGCGCCCCCTCGTGCTCTTGTGCGCACAAAAAAGCGTGCACAAGCCGGGATTTTGTGCAGAACGAGGCTGGGGGCCGGGACTGGTGGCTTGCGCAAAGCCGCGATTGGCCGAGCGGCTGCGGCTTGCCTCACCATGGCTTGGCTTTGCTGTCCTCACTGTGAGACTTGTGTGGCGGCGACTAGTTGTGCCGAAGAGCCAAGACGTGTAAGACACTGCAGCGAGTGAAGCTGCGACGAGCTAGAGGCGTCATCAGACCAAAACCTTGGGTTCATGTTTGTTTGCCTGTTTTTTTTTCCTTCTTTTCTTTCCCTGGCCTTGTCTTGATTGGCATGAACCGAATTAGCGATGGGCGCCCTGTGGCTGGTGGTGATATTCTTAGTCGCTGCCTGAGCAGCTTGGACTGCATGAAGGCTGCACACACTTTTGCCGCCGTCAATTCGCGCGCGCACGAAAATGTGAATAATGATTCATGGTTTGACGGTCAATATTCAAGTGTGGTGGTGGGAAGAAGAAGGCAAAGAAATTAAAAAAGATCATGACTTAGTCTCGAGAATTGGCGGCGGCACACAATCTGGAACAGAAAGACCCATCACGCCACTTTTTATTTTATTTTATTTTTTGTTTTTTTCCCCCTCCCCTTCCTGAGTCGACATCGAACACCAAGTTGGGGCTATTCCACTTGTAAGAAGGCGAGTGCGCGTCGCGTCGCGGTTCGCCCAAAAGGCCAACGATGCCTCACGGGCCACACCACCTCTCACGAGCAGATACCCATCTAACGGGGCGCATGTTAATAACGGGGAGGTCGAACACACCAGGGACCGGGGTCCGAGGCACTCACGGCGATCCACACGCTCGAGGCAAGTTGGAGACTGGCGCTGTGTGAAGCAGGGAATGCACGCTGGGAGGGCAGCCTGGAAGGCAGCATCCCTCCATCCCCCCCAGTGCACGCGCGCGCGACATGGGGTGACCCGGCGGCGCCAGGCGGCCTCGCACCGGTTTCCAAATGCGAGAATGAGACTGGCGGACAATTGTTTTGCTCATGCGAGAATGCCATCCGGGACACTGTTTGACTAACAAGACCTGAGTCCCGCTAGTATTCTCTTCTTCCTTTTGTTTCGGTCTCTCGGGAAGCTTGGACTCCCAAAGCATGGCGACGCGGCGAACGGGCAGCAGCATACGGGTCAGGGAACCAGCATCTGGTTGCAGCCAATAAAGGGCTCATTTGGGGTCCGCCAGACCCCTGAGCGCACCAATCATGGCGCACCTCATTTAGAGGTTTGCCACGCCTCCAATCACGGCGCCTTGATGCCCTAAACAGTCGTCCAGGGTGGAAAGCCTCAGGCCGCTGTGGTTCTGCCCCGTCTCACCAATCACAGCGTGCTGCGGCACAGCCACGGTCGCCGAGGGTTCCAAATCTTGTGGCCCAGCCTGGCTGATCGGAAACGGACGTCGTGAAGGTGAGGCAGGGGTGACTCACTTTTTCAATGTCTTTTGCCCCCGGATTAGGAAGGAACCCATGTGTTTGGAAGTGCACATCTCATTCCATGCTTATCTCCATGTGACCAGTCGCGTGACCGTCTTATCGGCCATGATTATGTCATCCGCCCACTTTCATGCTTGGTCTCTGTGTGGGGAAAGGCCCATGGTCAAGCGTCTTGGAGCCAAAAAAAAAAAAAGTTCGCCTGTCTTTACGGTGCGATACTGAAATTTTCCATCAACTCGGCGCTGATAACGCTGAGGACATTGACGTTCATTGTCCCGGTTGAGACAGACGATAGAGGTTATTTCTCTGACAGATTCTTCTGCTCGCCCTTTTGATCACCCCCTTTTTTTTTTTTATTTTCTTTTACAGCGGTTCTGTTTCCTTTTTTGCTGGCAGACCTCATCCCGTCTTGCCATTCACACACGACTTCGAATCCGCCAACCTCCCATCCCCAACCGACCCTCATGACCATGTCAACCAAGCGGAAAGCTCCAGCCAAGCTGGCAGCGCCCGTAATTCGCTCTGCCGCCAAGGTTCAAAGCAAGTCTGCCATTGACGAATCCCGCGCCTCCATTGCCGGCCCCGACGCCATCCACAACTCCCAGGCCGAGCCTATCGAGATTTCGTCTGGCGAGAGCGACGAGGACATTTCAGACGTTGATGAGAGCGCCGCTGAGGACGACAATGCCAAGGACACAGCAAACGGAGCTACCGATGGCTCGGCGCCCGCTCGACTAAAAGCTTCACGAAGCAAGCTCAATGGCCGAGATGCGCAGTCGCCTGCCAAGCAAGACGAAGATGGCGACTCAGACGCCGATGCCTCTCCCTCGTTCGGGGAGCTTCTCCGTGCCGAAAACGAAATCATTGATGTTGCTTCCGCCCTCCACCCCGCGGCTGCCAGCAATGCCGTCTCTGCGCCCGCCCGAAATGCCATTGTCCCCCCCTCTCACCAGTCCCTCACCACCGTCCTCTCGCAGGCCCTGCGCACCGACGATGTCGACCTGCTCGAGTCTTGCCTGCACACCACCGACCTCACCACTATCCGCAACACGATTGAGCGCCTCGACAGCAGCCTCGCGGGCATTCTCCTCAACAAGCTCGCCGCTCGTCTCTACCGTCGCCCGGGTCGCGCCGGCAACCTGATGACGTGGGTTCAGTGGACCCTCGTCGCTCACGGCGGTGCCCTCGCTTCCCAGCCCAAGGTCATCCACAGCCTCACTGGCCTGCAAAAGGTGCTCGCCGAGCGCGCCAAGGGCCTCAACAGCCTTCTCGCCCTCAAGGGTAAGCTCGACATGCTCGAGGGTCAGATGGACCTGCGCCGCAAGATGTCTCGTGGCCCCGGCTTGTCCCACGGTGCCGACTCGGACGATTCAGACGACGAGGATGTCATCTGGGTCGAGGGCGAAGATGAGCGTGCCCCAGCCAGAAGGCGCAACGGAGAGGAGGACTTTGACGATTTTGATGACGACGATGATGATGTACCTGTCGCCAATGGCTTCGTCGGTGACTCGGATGATGAAGAGGGCGAGTCAGCTGGCGAGGAAGACGACAGCGCTGCCGAGGAGTCTCTGGACGAGGACGAGGTTGATCACAATGATGTGGACGAGTCCATGGGTGAGGAAGAGGAGAGCGACGTCGAGGCTCCACCCTCCAAGGTGCAAAAGAAGTCAAGGTAAAAGGAAAGAAAAAAGAGAACAGGGGGGAACAAGTAGAAAAAAAGACGAGGGCACTCTGGCTGATGATTTCGCGGCGTTTGTCTCGTAGACTGGGTTTTCTGTACGTATTTTTTGGCAATATAATGAGTTGATACCTGCCGCTACATGTTTTCAATCGTCGAACCAAAAAGTGCTTGAATGGTAAAGGTGTGTGTCATGCAAAGCGCCTGTATTTCCTCTCGCTATGTGATACTGTAAACTATTCTACACCGATTCAAGAAGCGAACGAGGGGCTTTCCTGAATGCCATGATTAAACAAGTAAAAAAAAAAAAAATTTCAAGTCAAGTCAGATGTATCCATTTGGACCCAGTTTGATTTCCAGCGCCTCGCCATGCTATGGACTTTTCGAGTCCGGAACCCAAATTACCAAAACAGAACCTTGCTGTCTCCCGTTTGTTCTGCGCCGTTTTTTTTTTGTGATTCCCAAGAATATTACACGGAGCCCTTTGGTTGTTGTTTTTTGTTGAGAATCGCAATTCAGTTTCTAGTGTCAATGGCCATTGTCATTCGTGCCATGTGAATTCAAAGAGTAATAATAGGTGGTTTGGTTGAGCGGCGCGACTAAGGCAAAACGCTCTGTCGCCATTGCTCAACGCGGTTCATGGAGCCATTGCTCGCCGGCATCTGCATCGGCATTCCAGGCTGCATCATGCCACCACCGTAGGCTCCCATTCCCCCGCCGTAGGGGCTCAAGTTGTTCATGCTGTGGTTCATGCCGCTGTTCATAACATTCATACCATTGTAACCGCCCATGTTATTCATGGTGCCCAGGTTCATCATGGAGCCGCCAAAAGCAGGCTGCTGCATGGGCATCTGCGGTTGCATGGGCGTGCCGTACGAGCTGAATACGGCGCTGGCGCGGTGCTGCAGAGTGTTTCCGCCGTACACCTGGTTGTGCAGGGCCGGCGTGGACATGGAGGCCTGCATGGACACCTGCATTGCCGTATCTGCTCCCAGGCCACCCGTGCCGTCGTTGAAAGCGCCGCCGCGGAAACCGCCAGAGCGCATGCCGGTGTTGGGGCCGCCAAGGCTCGTGGGCATTTGGTTTCTGTACGCGGCCATCCTCGCCTCTTGGACCTCGGGGGCGACGCGGATAGCGGGGGCTTTGCTGGGGTCGTCGAGGTTCGTGGGCATCTGGCTTCTGTACGCTGCCATCTTGGCCTCGCGCTCTCTGGCCTTCATGTTTTCGCGGTCCATGCGCTGCCTCTCCTCCTGGCCTCGAAGGTCGCTTTCCCGTAGCGGGTGGGAGCCCAGCACATTGGCCAAGCTCTTGCGCATCTTCACGGGACCCTCTGGTTCCATAGGCGCAGACAGCTGGTTGAGGCTCATTTCACGCTCCCGAGCTTCACGCTCAGATTGCAAACGACGGCGACGCTCGCCCAGCGTCTCTTCCCCAGGTGCCTTGGGCGTCTGCTTCTCATCCTTCTTCTTGTCCTCGTCAAGATCACCAAACTGGCTGAGAAGCTCGGCCGAGAAGACGCTGCTGACTGGGCGTGCCTTGGGCAGAGGGTTTTCCTCCTCTTGAGCAGCAAGACGCTTCTTTCTTTCTGCAAGCGTCTCCCCAGGAACTTCATCCTCATCAGCCTCGCCGTTGTTGGAGGCATCCTGGCCCGAAAGGGGTGTTCGCGGCAGGTGGACGCCGCTGCCGTTGGCTGACAGGTTCATTATGCTGGGCCGGTTCGTGATCATGAGAGATCTGGGATCTTGTCCGTGGAGACGAGCTCGGCGCTGGCTCAGGGGCTCGTTGTCTTCGAGTTCACGTCGCTCCATCAAGCCGAGAGGGCGGTTCAAATCCATAGCATTCTGCGCGCCTTGGCTTCGAGCGGCAATAATGGCCAAGGGCACGTCCTCGTCGTCAGACGACTCGTCTTCCTCGTGGCCATCGCCGTCTTCCCAGGCCAAGTTGACTCGCTTGTCCTTGCGGTGCTTTCGCTGGGTTTCCGCGACAGCATCCAGCTCGAGCAGCGTGGCGTGCATTCCATCAGGGAACTGCCGCTGCGTTCGCTGCTTCTGCTGCTGCTTGCGAAGCTGAAGCTCAGCCAGGAGGGTGGTTGGTGGTCCTTGGTATCCGGTATCATCACCATCATCTCCTTCCCCGTCCTCATCGTCGCTGTCGCCGGAGCGGTGGCTGCGATCATCGTCAGTGTGGCCAGCCAGCGCATCGCGCTCGCCAGCCAGTGTGTCGGCATTGACAGCTCCCAGCCCGGCATCGGAGGCGTTGCCGCTGAGGTCCTTGTCCTTCCCCTTGTCCTCTTTGCGCTTGCCGAGCCACATGAAGGAAGATCGCTTCTTGGCGGGCTGCTCAGCAGGTTCAGGCTTAAGCAGAACGTTGGGCCCCACCGAGGCACGCTTCTTTTCCTTGCCGTACACCTCGTTGCCGAGCTTGCCAAATTTGTGATCGGTGAAAGCGCTGACGGGAGCAACGGCTGAAGCATCGAGGATGCTGTCGAGGGTGGCCATGGCCGAGCCATCCTTGACCTCGATATCGGGTCCATCGTTGGAGGGCGAATCGAAATAGGCACTTGCCCTCAGCTGTGGGGGCAAATTGGACAATCGGGACTTGCGCTTGTCTGGGTCCGCCTTGGTCAATCGCTGGGGCCGTCGCAGCTCCACTTCGGGCTCCGTCCTGGCTTCTTCGGGCTGCATCTCATGATGCTCCCCGTTGCTGGATCGAATGGATCGTGTCTCCGGTGCGGGGAAGCCCCCCAGCTCCTCGGTTGAGAGAGCCGCAAACGACTCCCGGTGGCCGGCGAGAGGGTCGGGCAGGTACGAGTCCCGCTTGGTGTCGTGGGCGCCCTCATCCATGTATCGAGATTGGCGGTTACCTTCAAGGTGGAGAGCCTGGGAGCTTTGGTTGCCGTCCAGATCAAGGACCCGAGAGCTTCGGTTCCCTTCCATCATCATGCTGAGGACCTGGGAGCGTCGATTGCTGCGGTCAACCGGCTTAGGTTTGTTGGACAGCTTGGGGGGAAGGTTCAGCATTGCAGGAACGCGAGCCGGGTAGTACAGCATTTGCTGGCCAGACTCGGGGTCAAAGTATGACTGCGGTCGAGCGCCGCCGTGCTGAGGAGCCTGACGAGGAACAGGAGCAGGCACTTCGTGTTCCGCGGGCGACTCGTGCTCGTTCTCTGATTCAGGATGGTAATGCACGCCGTCGAAATCACCAAAGGCTTCCTGGCACTGCTGGAAGGTGGTGTCGGAGCGTGAGCTGCTGGGCCTGGGGGCCTCTAGCGGCTGCTGCGGCGCTGGTGCTTGGTGTGCCATCAAGCCTGCGGACACGTCGGCGGTGGGAGAGTCCGCACCGGCTCTGTCGAGAAAGTCGTCGTGTCCCATCATGTTTTGGAAGACATCGGTGCTGGGGATGTTGGCGTCACGCAGCTCTTCCGGCAGCAGAGAATCGTGCTCGGTGCTCTTGAGAGGGGGGGATGCATCGGCCTTGTCGAGGGCATCCTTGGTCAGAGCGATAGGCTCCGACTCTGAAATTTCGGCCAGGGACATCTTGGTGGATCGTACGCTTCGAACAGATGCTTTTCCGGGGCCGTGGCGGGATAGAATAGTTTCGGTGTCAAAGTCGGGCCGACCAGACGAGTTTTTGGATCCAGAACGAAGGCGGCCAGTCAGGGAATGGTTCGGGGACATAACATACCCTGCTGGGGAGTAGCCGCCGTGTCGTGCCGCGTTGTTTGTCGAGACAATCGAAGATGCGATGGAGTGCTTTCGCTGCAAGTGCTCAACAACGGAGCCCGAGTTGCTCGAGTAGATGCTTGTGTAGTCGTCGATGGACTGCTGGGTCCGGAGGTTGGCGGCGAGCAGGGAGGAGCGTCGAGAATCGCTTCGCTTTAGTTCGCAGTGAAGGTCACGGATGGCATCGTCAATCGAGCTGGTCATAGACAGACGCTCGGCGGTGGCCTCGAGCTGCTGGATGTTGCCAACGTAGGCGCCGGCTCGCGGGTTGATGTCAGGAGTCGGATGCTTGATGTCAAGGGAGTCCGAGTCGGAAAGGGTGCGGATGATGGTCCTGGGACGGGGCTGGGCTCGGCGCGTGTGAGGCTGCACGCTGGAAACTCGCACGGGAGAGGTTGAAATGGAACTCGAGTCGTGCGAGGACGGCCGGTCCTCAGGGATTTGGGTGAGGGTGAAGGGCACTGCGTGTCCAGGAGAGGTGGAAGTCACCGACGGGGGAGTGGGTGCGGATGCAGAGGCAGTGTTGATCAGGGTGGCGCTGCCGCTATTGCTGGAGTGGTCAACCGCTGGCGCCGGCGCTGGGGCACCTTCGTATTGGCCCCTGGTAGCGGGTGCGCCGACGGTTCTGGGGCTATTTCTGGGTGATTCAGTCAGGGCACTTCCCGGTACGAGCACGAGGTGTTGAGGATCGTCCTGGGCTGAGCTTCTGGTTCCAGAGCCTTGATGGGATCCGCGGACATCGGCGGAGGCGGCAGCTGGTTGACATTTGACAGCGTCGCTGCCGGCACCTGTCTGTACAGAATCTCTCGCATCGGGCGCTGTAGCGCCTTTTGTTAAAGGGGCTGCGTCTCCGGGGCCGCTGGGTTCTGTGAGTTCAGTGGTCGAGGCCCGCCCCGAGCTGGCTGGCAATTGGCTGGTATGGTCTGTGGGCTTTCCGCCACCAACGCCAATGTCTGCACCACCAGAAGCCGATGCTGCAACACCACCACCACCAGCACCTGCCTTGCTGCTGCTGCTGCTGTTGTTGCCGTCGGTCCACGAATCGTCGAGCATGCTGAGCGGCGTCGAGTTCTGGTCGGCCAGCGACTGGAAGGGCGTCGATTGAGGGCTCGTGGACAGGACAGAGGATGTCGGGGAGGAAAACGCAACGTCGTGGGTTCGCAGCTCGTAATGGTGAGTACTAGTTTGCGCAGCCATGACTGCTTCTTTGCGGCGCGCACAGCGCAGTCCTTTTTTTGCAACAATCCACCCGTCAAGGGAACGCAAGGAATGCGCAGCCGTCTTTAATCCTTTTTCTTTCCTCTCGCTGGGATCCAAGCTAGGTTTTGGAGGTGGCTTACACTGGAACCGGCGGTTTAGCCCCGTGGGTTATCCCGAGGGAGAGCGGCAGTAAATACGGGCCTCAGCTGGCATGAGACATGGACTTTCCGCGATGGTCGACAGCCAGTAACTTAGAATACGCCGTATGGGTGGGCTCAAGGGTCACGGGTCAGGACCGCATGATAGAGCGCCCCAAGTCGGTGTGCGATGGCGCGTGAGGGCGAGTAATGCGTAGTGTGTCTAGGTGCAGCAGCACGGGCGGTGGATTGGTGTAGTTTGCGAGATAGCGTCGGCTTGTGGGTGGTGGGATGGGAAGTGGTGGTCGCGTGTTGCGCGTATGGGAAGCTGGGGCAGGTAGCCAGATAAGAAACAAAAGGAGGGTCGAGTCCGATTAAAACGATTGGAGAAAGCGGGCACTAAGCGGTTGCCAAAAAAGGTGAATGGTGAATGGGGGAATGGAGTATGGGGTCGGCGGGTTCAAGAAGGTTGTCTATCTTGGGTCGACCAAGATATGTGCAGAGTGAAAATGGGCGAACGGGAACTGGAGCGAAAGGGGGGGGGGAGGAGCTCCATAGAAACAAAACAAAAAAAAAATCGACGACAGCTGGCTGAGATAAAAAGTCGAAGAGAAAAATAAGATCGCAGGCCAGCACAGACTGACGGACCGGGTCTGAGAGGCACGATGTGCCCCCAGGTGGCCGTTGCACCAGGTATCCTGGTGTTTCGCTACTGTGACCCAGTCAGGGTGAGTGTCAGTGTCAGTTCAGGTACAAGCGAGTGACTCCAGGTGCCCCGCCAGGCGCTGGGACAGACAGACCAGACGCAACGACAGCAAAGACAGGGGGACTGGGGGGACGCACAGCAGCAGGATGCGCACGCACACGGAGCACGAGTTGACGACGTGGTCTCTCGTGTGAGGATATTTCGTCTACCAGGCGTGCAGCGCAGTGACGCTCCAGGACGAAGCGCGCACACTGGACGAGTGGTTGGCCTGCGGAGTTGCACTTGCACGCACGAATGGCTGCAAGGTTTCCAGGCAGGCGCGAAGAGTGACGGCCTGACAGGATGGTTGTTGACGAAAACCAGAGTCGCAGCGGCGCGAGGTAGGACTCGATGGCGTTGCTTGTCTATCTGGTCCAGAATAGCCAATGTGGCACTCGACGTTGCGGCACTATAACGCGGGGTTTCGGTCTAATGGCGACGATTTGATAGAGAGCACCGCGGCGTGTAGATGGATGATGGGCGAGGGTACGTCACGGACAAGCAAAGTGATTCCCAAGGAAGCAGCGAATCGCCTTGGAACGAAAACATACGCAGAGTAGTTACCGTCAAGACAAACTCATCCGAAATCAATGAGAACGGCCCTTTTTGCAACCAAGAAGTCTGTTGCGTCGACGCAAGGACACTCTTCCGAGCCACTCGCGTCACCAACGATCCGTCCTCCTTTCACCAACAAGACAGGGACGGGCTTGCACTAAGTGGCAACGCCGAGCGTCAAGCATGCGGACGGGTGGGTGTCAGTGCGACGGTCCGCATGCGACTCTTGGCCCCATTCAGCGCCCTGAGCTCCCCGGTAGTGGAAGCCGTCGCAGACGACGACTTGGCCGGATCGGTACGGTCGACACATGCGAGGCTTGGGATTGAGCCAGACGTCTTGTTACATGTGCCCCTGTGCTGTGCTGTGCTGAACTGCACCAGGCCTGGTATCAATGTTTCTCTACTCGCCTGCCACCGTGCCGTGTCTCGCCTCTATCTGGATTGTTTGTTTCCAAGCCCGGCAGGGCACTTACACTTTCCAGATGGCACAAAAGACCGGGGCTTCGATCCTTTGCCAATATTTTCCCATCCACACGCATGGCTCGCCCCAAGTCCCCGCGGATCCCACCAAGGGAACCCACTCTGGAAACATACGTACCCCCTCGTCCTATGGCCTCGTCCTCGAGGGATAGTGACGAGCTTGAGCATGTCGGATGGATCCGAGCAATCTTTTTGCGGAAACAAGAGTGGCCACCTCGGCCACCGGGGTCCACCTATGTCGCAAGAAAAAACCAGAAAAAGGAAAACCGGGAAATCTCTGACCATCGGTTAGAGAGGTTTTTTTTTTTTTTTTTTCTTTGCTTGCTGCAGGCACTGTACCGTATCGACACTGGGCGAGTGGCTCCTCGACCCGACACGCCGACACGACACAACGACACGACACCATTCTCACCTCATAGCGGCCGTTCCTTTTAGCCTTTCAATCCAATCGACTAGATGGCACCCTTATCTCGGCCCTGCCTGTTTTGCTTTGGCCTATCTCGCCCCGGCTGGCCTTTATCCAAGATCTCACCCATCACAGCGCTCTCGCAGGGCCTCACGCCCGCTTTCGCTCCCACCCTCCAAGTTCCATTGTTCCACGCTTATCCCGGAAATGGCATCAAGCTCAGCGCCATGTCCTAAAAGAGCACCCCACCATATTCGCCTTGCGACCCCCTCCAAAAGGGTCCTTCAACCAAGTACGTACACGCTCCGCCTCCCACGCGCCCGCCCCGACTTCCAAGTTTTGATTCCCTGCTCTACCAAACCTTTTTTTTTTTTATGGCCGGATGTTCACAGGCAGGCAGCGTATTCCACCAGGTCTTGTGTGCCCCCTTTGCACCGCTAGCGAATGCACAATGCAGGCTTTTGCTGTATGGGCCCCGCCCTTCCCGGGTCATGACGCCTTGATGTTGATAGTGAGCGTGGACTGTGATCTGCGGGGTGATGCAAGGAGGTGCCGGCAGCTTCCCTGCGGCAAAGGGAAAGAGCGCGCGGCACAGGCTCGATGGTCATCCGTCCGTTGCCGCAAACTCTGATCGTATGTGCTAGGTTGGGCCCCAAACCGCTCTTTGACTCAGCCTGGCTCATCAACTGAACCAGCTGAGCTGGGCCGAACTCAACTCGGCTCAACTCAATTAGTTGACTGTCGTTGAGAATAAGCGCCACGCTGATCTGATCCGATGCAGACACAAGTCCCAACACTCTTTGCGGTATCGCGCTGACCTGCCTTCAGCAGACCACACGTCAACATGACCAGCATCAACCATCCCGGCCGCCACGCTGCAGCTCATCAGCGACAATCTTTCCGAGACCTTTGCATCGGGGACCATGTCTACGACCCTCCAAGTGGTAAGCTGTAATCAACCCCGGCCAGTTCAGACAGTGCAAACAGTGACGAGTGATTGTGATTGTAAAATTTCCCCTTTGTTATTCTTTTTGTTTTCTCACTCTCACATTTTCATCATGTCATCCCTTCCGGATATTACGGATACTATAGGGACGGTTCATGAACAGCTGAGTGCAGGCCTGGACCCCGTCGACCTATACGCGGCGGCCTCGGAATGCACACGGCCCCTCCCTAGCGCAATTATCCTTCAGCGCTGTGCGCCCAGGGGCCAAAGCCGCTGTTGCATCTGTGGCGTTCTGCCGCCACTTGCACGCCGTCGCCACGTTGCCCTTCATCTCCCCGGACGGGCCACTCCCGGCCTGATCCATGTCCTGCCGCAGGGGAAATTTTCTGGTTGGAGGCCAGTTACAGAGTAAAAAAAGAAGCAAACGGTTGTACAGCTCATTTCATGCAGGGGCTGGCCGCACGCGTGGTTTCGTTCTATTTTTTTCATCTCGACTTTTTTCATCTTCTAATTAACAACCCTGGTCGGTCTGCTGCATGCAGTCGAGACGAATGCTGCAGTCGCCGACGCTCACCTCTCGGTCTTGTTACTTGGAATGTCTGGGTTCGCGGCCCCTTCGCAGGGCTGTCTGTTCGCTCCTTGGTGAAAGCGGATCGTCTTCCCCGAGCGTCTGTGCCCTCAGAAACACTACCGCAAGATGGCCTTCCCGTTTCCCTCCCAGGGCCTGTGCGCCGTCAAACAATGTAACCCGGACGTGCTCGACGATCATTGATGCTCGTCTTAGCCCTGTTGCAAGTAGATCTCTCAGGGGCTCAATCGCATGGCGCTTGCATTCAGGTACACACTGCGTCTTGATGCGCCTCTTGTTGGACATTGATTACGGACCAGCCTATGTTGTGGTTGGCTGGTGCAACTCCAAGTCCCCTCAACCTTGTCTCCTTGTCGGTGCATGTGCATCCTTACTACCGTGCTTCCGATCTATCAATTAATTTACACAGTATATTTTTTTTTCAGCTTCCTTCACTGGTCGTTCCTGATCCTAGCCTACCTGCAGCTTGCTGCGCCTCAGCCTCAAGCTGCAGTCGTTCCTCCACTGTCAGGTCGCTCTTAGCTGAGCCGATCCTGAGGAAAGGAAGCAGGAACAGAGGCAGTGCGGCTATACCGACCGCCAGCCAAAAGGCCACCTTGTAGCTCTTCCTCTGCCCCAGGTGGCTGGTCTGCTCGACCGCAATGTCACCAATTCCCAAGCAAAAGCTGATGCCGAGGAAGAGCAGGCTGTTAATCAATGCCCCTGCAAGACCCTGCAGATGCTTTGGCAAATTGGTTGTGATGAATACATTGCTGACCGTGTAGGTGATGTCAATGCCAATGGTTGAACAAATCATGGCCGGGAATGCGTACGCCCAGTACGATGGGTTTTCGGGCATAATGGCAAACAACAAACAGCACATCAGGTTACCTACTGCCGAAATGACGAGCAGCACCCGTCCCGAGAGAAGATGCAAGGTGAAGCCTCCGACGGTGCCAATGATGAGGCCTCCAGCACACAGGGGCGTGTACCAAACAGCAGTTGTCAGAGGCGACTGGTTCAGTACTTGCTCAATATAGAAACTAGAATAAAACAGAAACAGGCCAAAGGTTCCGTAGCTCATAAAGAGTGCCAGTATGAGCCGCTTCATGTACCTGGGCGCGAACAGGTCGCTCGGCAGCAGAGGGTTGCTGCTAACGCGCGTCTCAACGTACCAGGCGCCTATCAGAAACATGACACCCAGGATCAGAGTCACAATAATATAGGGCGTTCGCCAGCCGTGGGGCGCATGCGAGCTATCTGTAATGGCATACACGACGAGCAGCAGCCCCGGCACCACGGTTGCGACCCCCCACCAGTCCATGTCGACTGCAGGTCGCTTGTCGTGGTAGTCAAAGGGAATAGCCCACAGCGACACGGCGCAAATGACGCCCAGGATGGCGGCGCCGATCCAAAAGTACCAGCGCCAGCTGAGGAGCTGGGCCGACACGCCGCCCACCAGGATGCCGAGGTAGAAACCCAGCGGCGCAAACGCGCCGTAGATGCCAAAGATGATGTTCTTGCGAGGGCCCGGCCTGTACAGCTTGCCCAGGAGCATGACGCCCCCCGGGAGATAGGCGGCCGGGCCGAAACCCTGGAGAGCCCGGCACATGATGAGCATCATGTAGTTCTTGCTGAAGCCCGCAATGAGGCACCATATGAGAAACCACAGCAGGCCGGCGTTGAACAGCACGTAGCCGCCGTACTTGTCCCCGAGGCGTCCCATTGGCAGGAGAAAAGACCCTGTGATAAGCGCAAATACGCTCGACGGCCATGTTTGCGAGGCCTGCGGAATATCCAGCTCCGAAACCAGTGGGGGCAGAATGATGTGGAAGCCGCTAATGAAGAATTCCTAGTTGGCGCGTTAGTTTCGTTGAAGTATTTCGGCTGAAATATCTCTCTCTCTGAGAGCAACTAACTCACCGACAGCAGCATAGACCCTAGCAGAGCAATGCCGAAACCTATTTCGGCCCACCGCGAGGGAAACACTTCGGGTCTTTGTCTGCCGAGCCTCTCAACGTCCGGCCTAGCATTTTGGCTTTGGCTGGTGTCGCTAGCCTGCTCCGGGTCGGAAACGGCCATTGCTCTAATGAATGGCTTCACAACAACCAACTAGGATTGGGGGGGGAAAGAGGCCAAAACGGCAGTCAGGTAGAAGACGGGGATGATTGAACCCCCTGATCGCGACTTCGGAATGATACCCGCTCCTCGGCAGTGGAGAAATGTTCCGTGATTGTGATTGCGATTGTGTGTTTTAATCCTTGGCTGTTTCTTCTGATGTGGAGAAGCTTGATTAGGGATAGTGCAGTAAACGGCAAGGTGAGCACTTTTGAGTCGGAGATGTGATGTGAGAAACGGCATGGCAGGCCAAAATCCGCTTTGCATTTTTTATATCTACGTGACCCGGCTCAAGAGGAGATTCCAAATGAGGTTTTGGATTTCTAAGCTTTGTTGGTTTTGGGGCGTCATAGCTATTTGAGGCCGTCAGCGTCGTCATTTTTCGGGTTCCAGAGTGGATACGAGCAAGTACTATGACGACCGAAATATATCTTGTTGACTAATTTCGGTCTAGTCAAGGCGAAGGGCGTTATCTTGACAACCACTGCCGGGGTTTTTTTTTCGGTTCTTCTTTGCGAAAGCCCACCGAATTTGATTAGGAATACACTCTCAACATGGTTGATGCTGTTTGGCTTGATTCCAAATGTGGCACAGATCATTTCCTATATTGTACATGGTTCAGCACGTTCAGGCCCACCTATGTCTAGATCTTCAAGCTTGTGTCCCTGCATGATCATATGTAGATAAAATCACTAGGATAAAGTAGCACGAGCATCACAGTGGCCAGTTAGGATGGCCAGAGATGAAGCGGTGTGTTTTCGTATACGTGCAGGCCCGCCAAATACGCCCTCCGGCCATGGGCTAATACGCGAAATTGGGCCTTGACGCCGCCTCATTGTATCTAGTCGCGCAGATTGAAAGAGTAAATAAGGGATTATGTCGTGGATAGTCGGTTCCAAAATTAAGGCTGTGAATAGCACAGTTGCTTGAACTGACCTCGAATAATGGTGTGGGATTGTTACCTAGAGCAGGTTAAGATGAGGATACGAACCACCATCAACGAGAATAATACACTCCCAATCAAAATATTATAGCATTGTTTCTTATACATGCGTAGTGTACACAATTCGTATACTCTCCCCTTTTCACAACCGCATTCCTGCTCACATTCCTCACTTGGACTTGTGAGACAGTGTGCAATTTATACAAGGATGTGCGTGCGCTTAGCGAAGAAGTAGAGATGGTTGTTTAATTACTGTCATTGGAATAGCATATTATATTTACTGGATGGAATTACCGCAGTGGCTTTCTTGACGAAAGAATGTTGCCGATGTCGTCGTAGATAACTGCATCAACACTTAATCGTCACTTCAATATAGTTCGACAATACTCACTTGACGATATAAAATACACCAACATTACAAGTCTGCATCTGCATATATCAATTATTTTTATACTATTTCTATTCAAACAATTATTTACCTTATAAAACCACCAGTCACAAAACATACCTGCTCATATATGACCTACCCTATACCACCAGAGTCGACGGGATCGTCGAGTCTGATAGCATCCAGTCATCATACCTATATAGCCATTAGTATTGTAGCCTATCGTGAACCTTATCAATTATCGGTGATGCTTGTTAGACTGGCTCTCGCCTTCAATGATTACTCGTGGAAACTTGGCCAACGTCGTATATCCTTCGGTGTCATTGGCACCGCAACTCAACGCTGCCGTGTTTCGGTTGAGCGACATCATTTTAAGTAGAATGCTTTAACCTGCACCAGAGCGAATAGAAACACCCCCTTAAACGAGAATCGTCCTTTATTACGACAGATGCAATCATCTAAATAGCACTTGCTCTGGCTGAGCGAGCACTATTTCCCAAGCACTCACCCCAGAAACATTATCTTCTTGTTGAATCTACTCAACGAAACCAATACAACCCCAAACCCCTATTACTGCAATTGCCATGTCGAATCCTGAGCAGGGCACCTGTTGACATTGGTTTTGAGCTTCCGGCTTCCCCACAGAATGCGGATGAGGGGCACATGGTGAGTGGAGACCCGGGAGACGCGGGGCGATCCTCGACGGGATGGGTAAAAGGTTGGGGCGGATGCTAATTTTAAGACGTCTAGATCGCCAGGAGCTGCGTTCCAAGACAGACAGAGTTGGACCAGACCCCTGAGACGGTTGACTTGAGGAAGCCTCCGTGGCGGTGGCGGGTTCTTTCAGCTGAGAGAGACGGTCCAGAGTCTGCTTGCGCAGAGTTTGGCCCTCTCTCAAGCCACCATCCGTTCGTTGTCCCGATTTGGGCGGGTCCCCCGTGTATCACGGTCCATGGTCAGATCATCTGGAATGATCTGGAGCCAAAAGAAAAAAAAAGGCAGAAACCTGATTTTTTTCAGTACCTAGTCGCGGAAAACCAGGAACACGAAGGAATCAAGCGGTGTGCAAGGTGCACTCGCGAAAGGGGGGCAATGGTCCCACGTAATTTTGCAAAAAAGACAAGCTTGCACCTTGCGGTACCGATCAAAGCACATGAAGCACGGAACCAGGCCCCTGCTACTGCTTCAGATGCGCGGGGTCTAGCACTCACGTGTGAGAGGCATGGGACAGCTTATCAAGATGAACACGAAGATGTATGGATACAAGGGGACGGATGGACGGGGGTGATGGCTGGGGGATAGGGAATGGATGCACGCATCGCCTGAGATATGCATGGCACGGGCAAGAACATGGTTCGGCCATTCGATGGGCTGAACAATTTAGGCTCAGCATCATCGGCTGTCGACATGTTGGCTGAAAATCACGAGAGGCTCGCCCGTCAGATGTTGTGAAAAAAGAACATCCAACACCACTTTTTGGGCTTATGCCGATTTGCCATGGCGGACGAGCTAAGCGGCTGTGTTAGTGAGCGGATGACCAAGGCCGAGCCCCCGACCGGCAGAGCCGCAATTCAAGAACCTGTTCAACGGACACACGCACCCATGTCAATGTCAGATTGGACCGTCGACGATCAACAGAGCCGGCTCAGAACCCGGTCCGGAGCTGGCTGGGTCGCAAGGATAATGGTGTGTGTGTGTGTGTCAGCGAGCGGGACCCCGGATATCTAGTGTTGTAGGGTTACAGCTGCCAACGTTGTGAAGAATACTACGTGCGCCTCCGCATTCCCGGGATTGAATTGATCTGACTGCGGAGTATCGTGTTGATCGACCGTCTCAAGTTTCCCGATTCTCAATGTTCGAGAGCCACAATTGAAAAAAAAAAAAAAACTTTGTACAGGATAGGTGGGGCTGATATTGAGGCACCAACGGTGACAGCACCGCACCGTCTTGGTTTGGGGCCTCAATTCTGTCAAGCGGGATTGTCCGGCAAATTTGTAGATGGGGTTGGGACGATATCTTAAGGGAGCTTGCTGATACGCATGATAGTGCTTCCGCCACGTTTGAGCTCGTGGGAGAGGATGAGACTCACAACAGTGCCAAGGTTTCAAGCAGTGTTGTTGTATCAAATGGAATTGGGAATGGAAATGAATGAGAAGCTGCACTTTACATGGGCTATGCGATGTATCATTGAGGAACCAACAGCGTCACCCAACTGCCATTCGTATACTTCTTACTGTTCAGCGGCCGTCCATCTGGTCTGGCTCTGGCAAGTGACGGGAATAGAACTAGCAGAAACTGTTGTTTGATGTTGAATCAATTCATTGGTCACGTTGACAATCTCTGTATCAAACTGTAGTCATTATTCCATGATGACGAATTTGTTGTGCCATGCGTCGGTGACTTGGAACAACGACATTTGATAGGCTGCTGGCCATGGCTGGTTGGGAGCTGCTGCAAGCAATGACTGTTGATGGGAACACCTACCTGCTCAACTGATGTGGCTGACATGCCACGAACACATTGGCAGCGTTGTAGTTGCAAGGAGAATGCGACGACATGTAATTTGGCCATGTTGCAACGTCGGCTGGCTGCATCTCACAGTAGGTAACATGTCTGCGTGTGGAAGTGAGGGGAGCAGACCGCAGGGGGGGGGGACGGATGCATCCGGAACAATTGGAGATGTGGTGTGTGTGGGGGAATCAAAAGGAGGGAGGGCGTGGAAGCGGAAGTCCGCGGGTGGAGCGAGCCGCTGAAGAAATGGAAACGTGGGATGGCGAATGTCTCTGGATCTGGAGCGAGTGCTGTGTAGCTGGTGCATTTGCCCTGCAGGTGCGTCTGCGTGCGTGTGGTGGTTGGGGCGATTGAGTAATGAGGGTCTAGTCTCGATATGTGCGTGGTCACGGCGTTGGGACGTCGGTTAGTGTCAGTATCAGAGCTGGTGGTTGGTTGGGAGGGCCAGCGAGTGTCTCATCTCAACCTTGAGCCGCCGGCAGATGCGGGATGCGGGAAGGACGGGATGCTGCGGCATGTGATGCAACAAAAGGTTGGAGAAGAAGCGGGGTGAAGGACATCCAAGTTTTTTTTTCTTTCCTTCTTATTGCGTCTGCAGTCCGTCTGGACGACGTGTAAGAGGATGGATTTCGACAGGGCTTCTGGTTCTGGGAAAACCCCCGTCGGTTTAGTCGGTGTGTTTGGGGTTTCGCATTGAGTTTTTCTGTGCGAAAAAGACTCGCCACGGGCTGGGCTCGCTCAACATTCGAAGCTGGGTGTCACACGAGACAGCCGCATCGAGGTAACGCTGCTCCATGCTCGATGGGTTGCAGCGAGCGGCAGTGCCCCTGCGGATCTCCATCAGAAACAGGAAAGAGGGTGTGCGATGATGCGTGCCCAAGATAAGGATGGCCGGCGAGGCATCGTGTTTTTTTTGCTCGTCGTGACGACAGGTGGCGACACCATCTCGGCCGACGACCGACCATTTCAACGGAGCCGCCTTGGCCGCCGCGAAGCACATCGTGAGTTTCACGAGACAGGGACTTGGACTTGGCTTGGCTTGCAAACAAAGTGTCGGTGAGCGGGGCTGCAGGAACATCACGGCGGGAACACCCTAGCAGACCGGGTTGCACGGATTGCGCAGCCGAGTGGGTAGCTTAGGTTTGGCAGTTCTTTTTGCAACTGTCGTGAGCACCGTTGTCGTGTGAGCACAATGCTGGCGGTTGGTTGGTTGTGCATCGTGTGCGTAATGGGCAGAAAAAAAAAAGAGAGAAAACTGCACCACGGTAACGGAACGAAATGAATTCTTCGTCCGATGGTCAACAACACCGATCGGCTGGCACTGCTAAAAATAAAACTCAGTAAACACTTTCCCGCTGCCACTTTCGCTTCCCCTGAGCGGCTTGGAATTTGTTGGACGGGACTGAGACACCTCGTGCTGAATTCTTTTGCTGGCGTTGCTCTCTGGGCGAGGCGTCGGAATTGGGACAATCAAACAATCCATGAGGGGAATGTACCGGGCAATGTGTGGATTCCGAGACTGAAACTGTGCCATCTGAGTCACGGCACGGCAGATCAGGCTGCTGGCCAGCTCAGAGACAGTGCGCAACATGTCAAATGGCGTCGAGGCGATTGTGCCGTGTACTCCATCGCGAACTGCCCCATGTTAATGAAAACCCCACTTCCTGGAGAGGCACCCTTGGCAGACAGAAATAACCCACCGCCAGTCTCTTTGGATTCTGGGCGAGCGAGGCCGGGGAACGAGTTCCAGTGTCAGGGACTAGATTAGCGTAGAGACGGCCTTGGACACAGGGACACGACAGCTCGCGAAGGACCCTTGGCGACGGCGTGTCCAATCCCTCGTGGGTGTGCCGGCCTCGTGGACGACGGTCGATCTTTGTGTAGTACGTAGTGCTGAAACTCCACAAAGACGGACTCACGATGATATGAGCAGGGCAGCCAACCAGCCCTCCCGTTATACCAGACTCGGCCGGCAACTAGTGCCTCCGTCTGGGTGACGCGGTGTCCGAGTTCCACTCTATGGGGCACGCAACAGGTCACAGTTTGGACACACGACGCAGCGAGAACCACACCGGTATGCTGGATTGGACCGTACGGCCTGGGCCTAGTTCCCTGGCCGTCGCTGTCGCCGGCGTCCCGGGGCACAGCAGCTGGTGCTGTGGTCGAGGCCGTTGGGTGGTGGTGGATGGTTGTGGATGGTGGTGGATGGGCAGCCATGCCCAGGAACGGCCAAGTCCTGCCTCGGGGGGGCCTCTGGGACGTGGTGGGGGTGTCGGATGCGCTTGTGACCGCCGCCGCCGCCAACGCCTCGACAGGCGACGGCCAGCAAACACGATACAGGCGAGCAGGACACCGCCCAGGTACCTCGCCGCCGCCCACGCGCAACGGGGGGTACCTCGCCGCACTACCCAGTACCCAGTACCCAGTCCCCAGTCCGTTCCGCCCCGCCCGCTCCCCTGGGGCCAACCTTTTCAACGTCTAAGAAGGGGACTGTTTCGTCAATCCCTCGCCCGTCTCTTTGTCACTTGTCTCGCCTCTTTTCTCTGCTACCTCCTTTTTTCAAAACGAGTCCTGGCAACAGCGAGAGAGCGAGACGAGACTTCACGATAGCTTCTGTTTTTTCGTCGCCGCCCGCTCTGTCCTGCCCTCAAACCTCCAAGCCCACCATCGTCATCCTCCTCCTCCCCCCCCCCGGGAAGCACTGACCTGGATTATTTTTGTCAACCCCTGCCCCTCCAGCGCCTGAAGCGCCAGAATCTGCGCCGGTTGACCAGGACCAGCACCGCACACGCAGCGTTTGCCCCAATTCCCTCGTCTTCGTTCTTTTCGCCGCTCTTTTTCCTTTCTTTTCCTTCACAATGGCCAAGTCAGAACAGCCTCGTCGACGGTTTGTCCCCGAGCCAATTGAGACCACGTTCGAATCATACCGCAGCACGACGGGCAAGCAGAAGCAAATCCTACACCAGCAGCAGCCCCAAGATCAACCGGCCCGCATGCGTCCCGATGCCGAACTCACCCCCGAGCCCTCCCCGCGCTCGCCGTCGCCGGTGCCCCGCGAGCTTCAGCCGCGACGCCGCTTCGCACCGCAGCTTATCGAGACGTCGAGACGAAGCAGGCGGGTCGGCGATGTAGGTCCGGCCACCAAGCCCACCGATAAGACCGACATCTCGCCCTACACCAAAAACATCTACACCACCAGCAAGCAGCACCGCGGGCGCAAGCAGGATGGCCGCGGCCGCGAGGCATCTGTCTCAACCACCCGGAGTCGCCATGAGAACGCCAGCCCTATGGCTCGTGTTATGGCGCCTATGCGCCGAGAGTCGGAGGACGAGAGCGTCACTCGCTATCTGCTCGAGCTGGCTGCCAAGGAGGCCGAACGTCAGATGCAGGAGGCTGCGCTCGCTGCTTTCCCCAACAGCCACGCCCGCGAGGGTGGAATCGATCATTTCTACTTCCGCGAGAGCTCCGAGAGCGAAAACTCGCCAGAGGTCCAGTCGCCCGCGCGTAAGCACAGCGGCCATGTCCACGCTCACGCCCACGCCCACGCCCACGCACACACCCACGCCCACACTCGCCCTCGGCGGTCGTCATCGGACGAGCAGCCCGTGAACTGGTGGCACAAGCACATGCAAGAGCATGCCGAGCACCTTGCCAAAGAGCAGGACGAGATGGCCGTGGACGAGCCCGAGCCGGCCCACGTTGACGAGAACGAGTTCCACCACACCGAGATTGACGCCGTGCCAGAGGTGGAGTCGGAAGAGGACGGCGATACCGTCATGCGCACCGACTCGGATCTCGACAAGATGGATCTGAGCCTTCCTCCGGATTCATTGTGGATCACGACCAAGAAGGCCTCGGTGCCCGGCCCTCAAGGCCCCATTGGCGAATCTCTCATGCCGCTCATCCAGTCGGACCCCTATGTCACCAGCCAATCGAGAGATAAGGCCTTTCAGCCCGCTCCTGCGGTTCCGCGAATTGGAGAGTCCCCCTCGCCCTTTGTGTCATCGGCGCCCGCCGTCAAGCACGCAGATGCTTCGCAGACCCCCCCAGACACCAGCTTCAGACGCTCCCCGGGACCCTTTGGCCGCCCGTTCGGCGGTCTGGGTTATAAGCCACCGACTCCTCAGTTCCAGAAGAAGCGCCCCATGGTATCTCCCCCCATGCTTGGCAAGGATCTTGTCTTCCGGAAGTGTCCGTCGCCCAAGCAGACCAAGCTCGAACCGGACCACCCATTCGCGGAGCGCCACGCAGAGGAGAGGTACCGGGATGTCTCGGGTCAGAGGGGTCTCTGGCGAGGATACTGCTACAGATCCGAATCGAACGAGGAATCCCTGGTGCCTGCGGACTTGCATGCCCCACAGATGCTGGGCACACTTCAGCCACCAACCATTCCCGGCCAGCCGCATGCCTACCATGTTAACCACTTTGACATGGACTCGTGGGAGGAGCCGGCCCATGTAGAGCACATTGAGTCTAACGGTCACTACACGGCCGAGACTCGGGGCCGGACCGGCAACCCCCACGGTCTTCACCGGCTTCACGGAATGGACCAGGGCCCCAGGTACAAGCCCCAGAGGAACCTCGAGGAGCTCGACGAAAAGATTGCCCTGGAGTTTGACGACACCTTCATCACGCAGGTGTACAACTACCTGTCCCTGGGATACCCCGCCATGGCTCGCTCCTACGATCAGGAGCTGTCTCAGATCAGTCTGATGAGCATTGAAGATCTCGAAAGGGACGACGAGCAGCAGATGGCCAAGGGCCACCTGGTAGAGGCCGAGCACGACGCTCCCCGGGAGCAGCGGTGCCCGCGGTGGAAGGCCCTACGGTCTTACATCTTTGAGTGGGCCCGCCAGCACCCCGATCTCGACAACCTAGATCCCGTTGCCTGGGGCGTGCGGGAACGCCGCGGCAGTTGGGCTATTTGATTTCTTTGTTTTTCAAACCGGATATACATTTCCTCCCCATGACGATTATCAGCTGCTAGAGGCATTGCGGGGGTTGGAGTACCTCATTTTTTTCTTCTTCTTGCTTTCTCTATTTAATGTAGTGTTGTTGTTGTTGTTGCTGTTGACAAACTCATGGACGGCGTTTGTTTACGTTAGAGGCTAGAAATGCCTGTGTTGCGCGTGCATATACTGAAGGGAATATTGCAGGGATATATTCGTTACTGGAAGTACAGGAAAGGAAAGGGAATATATAGGCATGGCTGGGCCGTATTCTGGCGGGGAAAAGGAAGGGAAGAGGTCAACGTATGGACGATAAAAAGAACAATGAGAATGTCGGCGACTGTGTTTGCTCGACTTTATTGCGATGATGAATTTTGTTTTTCCAGGATGTTTCTTGTGATTTGTTTTGTGTTGCATTGTTGGAATTGGGTTTGCCTCTGCATTTGGTAGCACGGGATTCATTATTTTGGGGCTGGCATCCACGAATTCAGGCAAAATAATAAATAAAACAGTACCACGATGACACGCAATTGAGATGCTGCAACTATAAGATAAATTACCATTTGATTCGAGTTGGCACGCCACCAAATGACTTCAAACTCTTGCCCGGTATTGATGCTCGTTGACGCAATTTCCAATGAGAATATATAAACACCCCTTCATTTCCAGCCGTGTCTTAGACAATAGTGACAGTCTCTACTTTCCCCAGCCTCCGAATCAACACCAGCCCATCGTGATGTTTCTCTGGAAAGCTCGGGAAGAACGCACCCACCCTGAAAAACGTGCTGCTGTTGCTATCCGATCCGGGAGCCGAGTAGAGTATCAACCCGCAGGCCCCGCGGGCTCGTCTCACTCTGCTCTGGGGCTCGTCCGCGTTCCTGACCTTGCAGCTGCCGAGGAGCACCCAGTGGAAGCGGGAAATCTCGTCCATCATGCTGCCCGGCGAGCTGGAGCTGGAGCCTGAGTCCGAGTACATGTCTCTATAGTCGTCATAGGAGAAATCTAGCTCAAAGCACCCGACGTGCTTGCCGTCGTACACGAGCGTGCCCCGGGAACCCGGCTCGTCAAAGGTGTCTTCGATCCGTAGCTTTCGCTCGTCGAGCGCGCCCAGATCCAGCACGTGGCTGCGCACTCGGAGGCCCCACGTCTTCTCAATCTCTCCGTACGGGTTGCTCCCCGCTGGTTTGGTGTGTGCCTCGAGAGCCTGGTACTCGGGCTGGAAGCCGGTGAGACACTCGTCGTCCTTGTACACGGCGCCGTGGGTGATAAACATGCCCCGACCAAGCGGGCTCCATGACGGGATAGGACAGTCGTTGTGGCGCATGAACAACGTGGGATTGCAGCACTCCCTGCGGGCCTTGGTCTCGCTGCCGCCCTCCCAGTACCACATCAAGCCTCGGAAAAGGTCGCCTTTCCATAGGCCTGCGTAGAAGTGATCTTGTAGTTTTGCGCCGTAGTGCGACGTCAGACCAGAGAGCGCGGGCAGCATGTCTTTTGTCTTTGTGAACGAATTGTCTTCGTACCGCGAGTATTCGCGAATGATGCGCGACCAATTTTTGTAAGTCTCCTCGGTGGTTTGGGAGCTAATATGTGACAGCCCGAGCTCGGCAATTGGTCGATCAAGGTTGCTACCCATGCTCTGAACGGAAGAGTTGGAAAAGTAGTGAATATTGGAGTTCCCGAATAGCAACTTCCGAGAAGCCGAAAAGTCTTCTTGAAATACCCATCCTCGAGTGCCCCAGCGGCTATGGTGAGTGTCTGCGGCAGCTTCGCTAAAGACGAGGCCGCGAGGGAACCCTGCGTATTTGAACTGGAGCATGTAAGAGCCGGAGATGTCGGGCCGTCTGACTGACTGAAGTGGCACTCGGATCCGGGGACCGCGCTGCTGAAGGAATCCCTGTTTGCAAGTAGTAGACGAAGCAGCACAAATGGTGATGGCCGCGCTGGCGTACAAGTCAGCTACGCTCACGCATTGTCGCTCCCAATCTGAGATGTCGTCTTGCAGAATGCAAAGAGCGTCGACCCAGAGATACGGAATCTTGAGGATACGAGTCACTGCTACTGCATCTTTTAGGACTTCAGTCATCTCATTGTCGGCGATCCCCTTCCTTCTTTGGGAAATTGATGTTGTAGTTGTCTTGAGCTGCTGCTTTGCGTCTTCAGCGGGCCCCCAGCAATAGCTGAGAGCTGCGTACCGGGGCGTTTGAGAGCTGGCCCCAAAGCCTCCCGGACCAGTGCGGAGAATTAAACGTTGGCTTTTCTCTTGGACATGAATTAGCCTTTCGGGAAAGAAAGGTTTGCCGTTGGGCTGAACCTTCTGGGCTCCAACGTCGTCGTTGAACGTTTTCGATGCCCACTCAAGTCGACGTTTTTCAGAATAGTCTTGGCTTGAAGGGGCTTTCAAGCCGAGCCATAAATCTGATGTCTCCGATCCTAGATGATCAGGTTAGGATATTATGTATTTGGATCTTACCTATAGAGTTTACGACAATGGGATGGCTCACCCGTTAGTCCCTCCGCGAGACAGACGAGTGCAATCTCACTCTCTGCATCATCAAAACACAACAGAATTATTGCACCCAGGAGGCCGTCGCCTCTACAATCACCTTCAATTTCGTTTTTCCAACGAAAATGAATGTAGATCGAAACATTGAGGGGCTCCTTCATGTCATTGAAAGCAGATCCGAATATGCGCCTCGCTTCATCTTGCGTATCGTCTGCAGAAATTATGTCTCGTAAAAAGCCACAGAAATCGCACCCATTTCTTGAGGAATCCCTTAATAATGGCAAAACTGGCAGCACATCCTTTTGCAAAAGTACCAGTTCAGTGACTGTTATCGCTGTGTGCTCTGACTTGACGAGACGCGCATTGCCGTCGTCGTCAATCTCGTTTAAGAACTTTTGATCATCTTTGAAGAAAACTCCCTTTGTGCAACTTGTGCATAGTTTAGCAATGGGTATTGAGTGAGTAGTCATTGGGAATTGTATTAGGCTGAAGACTTGATCTAAGAGGATAATATCGGCGGGATGAAGTGTCCAGAGAAGAGCATTAAGACGTACAAAGGCACTAAACTCGGGATGCGACCAGCCAGACCGGAAAGCTAAACTGAAGTTAGATAGCGATGTCGACTGGCCGCGATCTTCTTGCCCAGAACGATGTCGGATCATTGGCGACGCTTCTATCAACTTGTGGTCTAAAAGTCGCTGCCCAACTAGAAAAGGCAGGCGGTGAGGGGCAGAATCGAACGCCATCTTGGTACTTATTGTTGGTGATGGCTTGGTTAATCTTACCAGGCGGGCTGTCTTGGCCCCTAATTTAGAATTCTGCTGACGTTCATCTTTTGCTTTCAAGCACGGCCTGTCGAATCTTTTGACCAAAAAATCGGATGAACCATTGCATTCGTCTGCTGCGCAATGTCTCTGTTTGAACAGCAGGTGGCTGAAGACAGCATCGTTGAGCTTCACGAGCTCTGCGCGACGTGTTCGCGGTTCCGAGATGAGTCGCGTCTTCTCCGAAAGATGTTTCGCATGGAGAAGATGAGAATTAAAGAAAAAGAATATGTCGACCTTGGCTCACCTGCAGATCTCAAATCTGGTTACATGAGAGGCTGCCATTTGTGTGCTCAGCTATGGATCCAAGCCGGGGGAAATTTGTTTGATCCCGACGATCCGAAAATCCAGACAAGCAAGATTAGGGTTCGCGTAAAAGCAAGAAACTTTGATAAGGAGTATGCCATGGAGACTGAAACCTCCAAATATCAGAACTGGTGCTGGAAGTTGGCACCACCGTCCATGTATGGTCCCTGCTCCCTTTACGACGATCGCCAGCTAACCGTTTTTAGCGGAGAGCTTGGAGTAATTACCATAGGAATTCCCGATGTGTGGGCGCACCAGTCTCAATCCATCGGCGAGTCAGGTTTCAAATGGCGCGAACTCTTTGTGTATCCGACATCGAGTAAGTAGATTGCCATCACTGAGAAGAACCGAGCTTAGATGCGGTACTCAACCCGGCCATTTTCAGACAAAACCCAGAGCCCATATCATCAAAACACGATGTAAAATTAGACGAGCTCAGGTCTTGGTATCATGAATGTGCTGAAAACCACACCAAATGTAGATCCTTTTCCGGCATGGTTGCGCCGGACGGCCAACTTCCCACGCGGCTTCTGGATCTCCGAAATGACAAGGTCCGTCTGGTATGCAACCCGCAGAGTGAGTCAAACATACAATACACAACATTGAGCCACATGTGGGGGCCGGATCCGACAGCATGCCTGCGCTTGATGGAGGCGCAATTGGAAGACTTCACAACCGATATCCCCAAGGAGCAGTTGCCAACAAAATATCTTGAAGCAATCAGAATTACCAAGGCTCTGGGTTTCCACTACATCTGGATCGACTCCCTGTGCATCATTCAAGACTCTGCAAAAGACTGGGAGAATGAAGCCCTCAAAATGGCGTCGGTGTATGGGCGAACGGCTTGCAACATCTCCTATGTGTACCCGCCTTCAGACGACTCCAACAGATCGCACATGCGAGACCCCAGAGTTGGCATACCTTGTCAACTCTCTTCTCCAAAAGCCCGAAAGACTAGCCAAGGAGATAGCATTCGGCTGGTGGTACAAAATGTGCCTGGCTTCCTCACCAGACACTGGGCTCCGGATCTTTTCAAGGCGGAATGGCCTCTCCTTTCTCGAGCATGGGTTTTCCAAGAAAGGCTGCTTTGCCCTCGAAA
Source organism: Calonectria pseudoreteaudii (assembly GCA_001879505.1). Lineage (NCBI taxonomy): Eukaryota > Fungi > Ascomycota > Sordariomycetes > Hypocreales > Nectriaceae > Calonectria > Calonectria pseudoreteaudii. The sequence goes on along the minus strand of KV875241.1, from coordinate 851,384 downwards.
TCTTTACTATGGGCCTAGCCGATTGATGTGGGAGTGCTGCGAGGGCCTGAAAGATGAGTTTGTCGGCTCTTTAACAAACAGCCCTCGGTCGAAGAGCCGATTCTACGCCGTATTTTCTGGCGTTGAAGATGTGACTGGAGGCCGTGATCTTGACGAATCCTTCAAGGGGCAGTGGCACCTCCTCGTGCAAGATTACCGGCTCGCAAACCTGACTTTCGAAAAGGATCGCGTCATTGCGCTGGCGGGTGTTGTCAAGGCCATCCAGTCGCAAACAAAATACACCTACCTGGCAGGCCTCTGGAAAGAGTTTGCGGAGTTTGATCTTCTCTGGAACATCAGTCCTCCAACCCCGCTTGGAGACTTCTGCAAGGCAACAGAAAAAACAGACCTGCAAGCTCCGTCTTGGTCGTGGTTTACGGTCCCGCCTCATCCATCTTCGACGCCCTTTGGAAGTAACACCATCGACTTTCGCATTGCTAGTCAAATGTACGCCCGATATCGTTTTGCAACTTACAAGGCGCGCATAACTTCTTTCGAGCACCTTCATGCCGCTTCTGACTCTGCCTTGCTCCACGACTTTGGCGGCCTGAACATTACACTTCGGACTCGGCGAATACCAAGCACGTTGGAATGGGACGAGGAGGTTCTTCGGCTCTTACCAAACGGGCGCTATGAGACTGGCCATTCCTATCAGTTGGAGCCCAAGAATGCCATGAAGTACGTCCACGATGACGTCGCATTTGAGCCAGGCTCGCCGGTCCCCAGCGGAATTTGCATGCTTTTGACAATGCTAGAGGCATGGACGGTTTACGATAAGAAAGATCATAGTTATGATGTTACCAAAATCTCAGACAAGACCGACTATCCAGGAGCCAAAACCCAGTGGCAGTATGCAGGCCTAGTCGTGGCACCAGTAAGAGATAGCTCGTCTGGCCAAGACTGCTGGCAACGGATTGGGGTGTTTGTGTTTGATGACTTTCTGCCCGGACTCAAGGAATTTGAAACACCGTTTGCTATTAGTGAGGAAGAGGATATCATCTTGATATAGAACATTATGGGCCGGGTCATAAAAAGCACCAATTAGTATGTACTAATGGTTTCTTTTTAGCATTAGCATTAGTATGTATGACCTTACACTAATAGTAAAAAGAAGTAGTTTAGCATTTTTTTTATGACTCTAATCATGAAGAAAGTGCAAATTTTCTGTCCATCTACTGATATCCTAAGAAGTTCTATTTTTTTTTGCCTTGGGTAAATATCCTATCCCTCATGACATATCTTTCATTCAGATTATGCGATGCAAAATGACTCTTGAATGGAGAAGATGTCTCCTCATCGGTTCAAGAGACCAGGAGCTCTGTCAGAATCGTTTTTCCGGGTTCTTTTAACCCACTTGCGTACTCTAAAAGTTTTGCTCTATTCGACCCTGGCCTTGTGAGATCAATGCGCCCGCTCCGCACAAGCTCAATCACACATTCGTGTTTCCAGTAAGATTTCATCATGACCTCCACAGGGGTTTCTCCATCGTTATTTTCCTCGTCAAGATTCTTCGTGTGACGGATTAGGACCTTGCTTAGCTCCACATTAACCTTCTCAAAGTGTAGTGGAATATTGCCACGCTTGTCTTTTATTTTTGTCATGCAACAGTTGTTCATGGTTACCAGCCTTTCAGCCAAGTTTCCGGTGCAACATGCCTTAACGCCCAAGTAAAAGGGAGGCCAATTAGCTAGACGATGCAGCGGTGTAGAATCTACATCAACTGTAATGTTGAAATGACTGTACTCGAATAAATCAAGAAGACATTCTGCAGCGGCGTATGCACCTCTTTGACAGGCAAGATCTAAAACGGTTTCCCCTTCAATACGAGAAAATAAGACCGACTGGAGTTGTTTGAATGTATTTTTCTCGTCCTGCGTGGGGTCCCGTGACCTTGGAGTGGTCCCATCTGGTTCATATAGATCTGGAAATGCATGGCATATTAAACGATGCAAGTACTTAGTTGTTGTTAAAAACGATTCCTCGGTGAGCCCATAATTCTGTTCAAACGAGACACTCATATATTTCTCGAAAATTTCGCGAATGTTATGTCGAACGTAGTTCGGGGTTACAATTAATAGTAATTCATCTATAATTGAACCCGAGAGTGAAGTGATGGCCAGGGCTAGAGTGTTGAAGTAGTCCATTTTATGGTGCCATTCTTCTGATGGAAAGAGTAGTAAGAGCAGTTCGAGGTCGTTCCTCTTGATTGCTTCGCTAATTGGTGTCACTAAGGCAAAGTTCACCCTCGTGCCATCGGTAGGCTGAATTCCCTGGGAGATAAAATACTTGCAAATTTCCGTATGTCCATTTCTTGCGGCAAGAACGAATGGAGGAAACGCAATCTTACTTTTACTTCCATACAGCGACACCCCATTTTGATGGAGCAGTTTTATTCTTTCCAAGTTGCCCTGGGAAGCTGCTTGATATATGTCAAGTTCTGTATTATCTTTTGATTTTGGAAATAATTCAATATTTGACTCCCTGGTATGGAAACGTTCCATATGAATATCAAGGGCATCTTTTGACGGAAAACCACTGACTTGAGCATGACATGTCGATATTGTACATGTAAAAGCTCGTTCATGATCTCGCACATGCAGATCTCGGTCTCGTCTATCTCGAAAACCCATCGCAAACTTTTGACACATGATTCTCTGACATTTGAACCTTTGGGGCCCATGAAGATTCAAGAATGGCCTAAGAGTCTCATCATTTTCGTTCGCGATGCTTATAGTCTCCATAACCTTTCGTATAGCGACAGCTCGCTGTTGAATGTTTGAGGCACCATATTTTACATTTTGCCACTCTTGTAGTCCTGATTCAATGGTCTGAATTCTTTTGGTTCCAGAGGCCCCCAAAGAATTTTCGTTCAGCATGTATTTTTTCAGGACACCTATTGCTGCATCCATTGCGATGTTGCGATTCGCGGGATCTGGCTCACACGGAACCAAGGCGAGTTGGATATGGTGATCCCAAAATTCTGTGGCATAGTCAAGTAGCCCATAGTAGCCAATCAATGCTTTTTCTGTAATCGAATTTGCAAGGAGCTCTTCGGAAAATGGCGGCGATGTTAGGTATGTGCAACAAAAGATTGACATTTTGATGTGTTCCTCAATGAGACAAAGACGGCCCGTGTTCGTGAGATATCTGTATTCTAATCAGCATATGTGTATAGGTCGTTTTCATGATTCCTCTGGGAGTTAATTACCTTCCTGCTGTGGGATGAACCAAGTTGATTTCTTGCTCTGACAACTCATCTCCATAAAGTGGGCATGGACTTGTATCAATCAATGACCCACATATGACCTTGCATTTGTTCACCCGTCTCTTTTTATAGCTGCAAGTAGAATTGTCCGGGTCAATGCAAAAAAAAGCTTGTATCTCTCTCCACTTCAAAGGTCTTGCGGAGCACACCAACCACCCTAAAATCTTCTCTGCAGATTTGCGTCTGGATGGTGGAGCGCGATCAAGAACCCTGACTACTACACGTTCATAGGCAGCTTCTAATCCCTGAGGGAAGTTGTCTTGCTGAAGCTCCTCTTCTAATTCTTCCTCTGATTCTTGCAACAAAAGATTTTCCAAGACAACTTTTGCGTACAGGAACATCCCTAATTGATGGGTTAGAGGCCATATGTCGATCCATGAGATGGGTAATACCTTGTGCTACTGAGCTAACCTTCTCAGCAATATTGATATCCATACCGGATTCGAGTCCAAATAATTGTTGAATCTCACTAGCTTGAGATCGAGTGTAGTTGTCGATATCTGAAATATGGCCCTCCGCTGCATCAAGATTAATACCAGGGTATCTCGACAACACGGTTTCAATATTTCCATCTCTCTGGCCAGAGATTAAAAGCCTGACGTTGCTGCGGTGAGACTGGTGTTCAGGAAGAATTTCCTCTAAAAACCAGTTGATGACCTGGGACTCAGCCTTGCCCGCCCTGTGCATTTCATGGCACTCGTCTAAACCATCGAGAATGACCCATGCTTTTCTTTGGCTAGTCAAAACGTGTTTGGTGCAGCTCTCAAAGAAGACATCAATTTGAGCACCAGTGTTGGTCGTATTTGCGCAATTCTCATTCACAGTTTCAATGATCGAATCATCCTGATCGATAAACTGTGAAATGATTGCGCGGAACATGTCTAACATAGTCCTTTGCATGTCTTGTTTGAGGTCATGTTTGAAGTAGAAGAATACAACAGGCCCTTCGGGTCGGTGACTGCTTGATCGCATGTAGTCGATAATTCGCGAGGTGAGAGTAGTCTTCCCTGAGCCAGGTTTTCCGTGGAGGTAAAGGACGTTGCTCGTTTGGGATTCTCCGGAAACCCAATCTATGAATTGACGGTCTTCGAGGACCCAATCGCCCGACTTTGATGCGTGTCTTTGTTTTGCTGCCATCATTTGATCTTTTTCGTAATCCAGGGGATTGAGCCTCGCAACGATTTGCGCCCGTAATTGATTGTGAAGGGAAATTTGTTGATTCTTGTCTTTTGTGTCTATGGCTTTCATGAGTTCTGAAATCTTGCTCTTGAAATCAGTGGATAATTCTTGAATCTCTTCGATCATGACAGTCTGTTTCTCATCAGACAATAGATTCTTGTATCGATTGAGGCTATCGATGATGGGCTTAAATCGAGATTTAAACGTTGGCCAGGCATAATTGAAGCATTTTTGCCACGCTATGACATGTTAATTCAGTCACCTTTAATTTACTGGAAACGAACCTGGCTTGGAGAAGACTTTGAGAACCTCCAAATGGAACCGAAGAACTCCCCGAAAGTACTCTTCAAGTATAATCCTTACTTCTGGATAGCGTTTGAATAGACGATTGTATTTATCCACACCATCAAGAACATCACCGATTTGATTGTATATGTCAAGAAGCATCTCAAAATAGTCAATGCTTGTGGAAGCAGCCTGGGGACGGTGAGATATGGGATATGAAGATTATTTTGGATACATACCACCATGCTGAATTTTACGGGGCCCTAGGAGTCATAAGCATAAAAAGAATATAGGTGTGGTTTGAAGCATACCCAGATAAATGCCCCAACTTCGCTGATCTGAAGAAAGACTTGGACAAGCTGCTCTAGATTTTTCATTCCCCTGAGGAATTTGGCAAGGCTCCCAAAATTTCGCAGTCGCTTTTTTGTCCCAACTTGATCTTGAATTTTTTCAATCGAATCCTTTACATCTTCCACGCTGGTTGATGAAAACATTTCCTTTTGGTCATCTGATAAGTCCTTTCGGAACTCCTCAATGACCTTCTTGAAGCCATCGCTGCATGTCTCCATAGCGTCGGATGAATAGAGATGGGATGTATTGGTTTCAAATTTGGGTTGAATGATGGAAGGGAAAAAAAAGGCGCACGGAAATGGGGGTGAGCTGGTTAGTTAGATGGTATGGCAGCCCATCTCAGCCTGCCTTGCTGCCTTGCGCCACCTCAACAATCGTGCATTGGTGAGCCTACTCAGCCACGTTGGCTTCTCTCAAGGCGGAATCTAGTCAGCAACTGAAAATCGTCCGTCACCGCTTCTTCGAGCGCTACTCTGGAGATCATTACATAAAGCATACAGAATACATGGGAATTGATACCCCGGCGATTAAACGTGTCTCACGATGACGGCCAAGCGCCGAATCAAGCGGCAGGCCCACCGGGGTCCCGCGAAGCGGTTTCAGTCCAAAAATGAGAATTTGGGAAGCGGCGAAGACCCCTTGCATGGAAGTGATTATCAAGCCACTGAGGTCTCAGATGGATTCGTGGAGGACGCTTTCATGGAAGATGCATTGCCGATGAGTCAGGGTGTGTGTTATGGAGCTGTAAGTCCACCTCGTTCACGGTCTCATTTTAGTTGGGTTGGGCGCTGAATAAGAGACAGCTGTTCAATGTCAAGGCCAAAGCGACTTTTATCAACAGGGCTGCTCTTTCAGCGCGACCATGGTCCCGATTCTATACTTTTCACATCGTGAAGCGGGGTGCATGCTATTTCATGACGCATTCTGCTGAAGCAGTCGATGAAGACTTTGCAGTACTAGATGTCTTTACTGCATCTTCTATCAATTCTCTGAGCGATATTGGGGATATTAAAGCTAGCGGGGTGATTGCACATGCTATATTGAATACGATACCGATCAAAAAGACCAAAAAGGGGACTGTGATCGATCTCACAGTCAACATTTCAGGACCAGAGTCAACTGCACAAGCAGTAGGTGACGTATTAGCCGACAGATCTACTTATCTTCAGCACCCCGTTTTTCTCGAACCGGATATCGCCTATTTGAACCCACAGTATTATTATCGGTCCGGGAGCATGACGGACTTGAGACATTTAATCGGGCCGGAACAAATCAATTCAAAGTTATCCAAGGTTTCCGAGGCAGTGGAGGACGTTTTTCATTCACTAGGCAATACGGAGGGTTTATATGAAGCTGAATGTGATGTTGAAGCCATGAGCAGAGACTTTTTGCTTAACACAACATTAACAAGGTATCCAAAAATACATCATTGACAAAAAAGCCAATACTGACGTTGACAGACATCAAGTCGAGGGGGTCGAGTTCATTCTAGCCCGAGAAAATCCAATCTTTTGTCAGAATGCCAACCGAAGTCTTCGAGATCGCATGAACACAAAGTAGGTCGACTCTAAATGCACAACTTCATTGCTGACTTGCTTGTGGACTTGACCAACAACCTTCAGAATGCCTTGGTGGCATTCTCGCGGATGTCATGGGACTAGGAAAAACATTGGCTATGCTCACCGCGATTGCGTGTTCGAAACCAGCAAGATATGACATACAGAGTGACCAAGTTACTCCAAAGTCCACTTTGATTGTGCTCCCGTCAAAACGTATGTCCAGCCCAATGACCTACAGGCATTCATTGACACGAAATAGAATTATTGGATGTATGGGACACAGAAATTAAAAAGTGAGTTCCTTTCCCCTCCTTTATGCCACTGCTAATGCTTTCAGGCGTTTTCACAAGGACTACCTGCTGGTTGGGCACTTTCATGGCGACGCACGCGCCAAAACATCGCTAGCCTTCCTCAAATATGATATAGTGCTGACAACCTACCAAACGCTGGCTGTTGACTGCGGGGGCAAAAGGCTATTGCAAAGCATTACATGGTTTCGAGTTGTTCTAGATGAAGGTGAGAAATGATCTCCAGGTTCTTTGTAATTTTCTCGAGTTGACCAGCGAAGCGCATTGCATCCGAAATCAAAACACCAGAATATTCAAGGCAGCTGAAGCTCTCCGTACTGAAAGGCGGTGGTGCATCACTGGCACGCCCATTCAAAATGGATTGCACGATTTACGCTCCCTCTTGAGATTTCTCCATTATGAACCCCTCCAGCATACCGCCATGTTTGAAAAGCACATAATTGACCCCATTCGCAACAACTCCGAAGAGAATCAATTCAGAAATTTGCAACTTTTGCTTCAAACAATTTGTATACGCAGATCCAAGCAATGCATCAACCTACCGCCTTCGGTTACCGAAGTTGTACCAATTGAGCTTACTGATGAAGAATCTGAAAGATATCAGCAAATACTTGCAGACTACCAGCGGCAATTTGAGATAGAATTTTGCAAAACTGGGGTACAAAAGACCTGGCTCCTGTTTGCAACGATAAAAAAACTTCGCATGCTATGTAACCATGGTACAATTTCGGTCAAGACGACGACTCGATCACAAACCCCCACAAACAAGTCCAAATCCAGAAAACAGCAACGGCTGACCGAACATGAGTCTTGTGGCTTTTGTAACGGCGAAGATGGTACGGCGGCCCTCGAAGGGCTTGATCAGTGTCCCCTTTGTGACAATTGGCTGGGTAGCTGTACACAAAAATCTTCCAAGACGAGTGGCAAGGGGCTATATGTTGATTCACCACTGAGCGTTGCTTCTTCACCTCTTTCTCTGTCGCCCTCACCCATGCCGATGGGAGTCGAACACTCCTCTAAACTCACAGCAGTAACACAAAACATCACGTCAGCATGCCAGGCTCTGAAGAAGAGGCAAGTTTTATCTACAGAAGTTTATTATCATCTGAAGCTAACATTACAAAGTGTTGTCTTCACATCATGGCGGTCAACTCTCGATACTTTGATGGACATGCTGTCTCAGAAGGGTATAAACTCAGTCAGTATTGACGGTCGCGTCAATCACATGGATAGAAGTAATACGCTATCACGGTTCCGGGATGATCCTCAAATATCTGTCCTCCTGATGACAATGGATTCGGGCGCTGTTGGGTAAGATTGAAAGAGATGTCATTAGTTTGTACTAATGATGGCTAGTTTGACCCTTACAAATGCGAGCCAGGTCCATCTCGTGGAGCCACATTGGAATCCTGCGATGGAAGCGCAAGCCATCGCAAGGGTCCTCCGAATGGGCCAGACCCAAAACGTGACTGTATTCAAATATGTTACGATGAAGACAGTAGAACAGGTAGGTCACCCAACAAATTTCAGGTTCAATGCCTAACGTGACCAGAGGATCGTGGAACTACAAGAGAAGAAGAGTCGGATTGCCAAGATTTCATTGAACGAGTCTACACAAGAGGATGGGTCAGGAGTCCTCGATGTGAGTACTTTCATCAAGTGAAGAATCTAACTAATAGAAATAGGACTGGAAATTTGTACTGGATCCCAATTAGTTGCATGCTGCCGAAACTTTGCAAGTTTGTATGGGGAAGTGGGGATTTTATTTTGTAGTTTGACATGAGGATCGATTTGACTCATGACTAAATCGGTTTCATATATTTTGGTAGAATGTAACAAATCCATGGCAGGCCTAACAGAGACAAATACAATACAACGCTTGATTGTCTGCCCGGCACTCTTCTGTATGGGGCAGCGTGATAATCATCCAAGGGCTGGACGCCGGATCAGCAACCAAACCAGGCTCGGAATTGGGATTCAGCTCAGCGTGGCTATCCAGAACGTGGGTCAGTCCACTGTGGAGGAGGGCGAACTTGCCAATGGGGACCAGTGGCATGGTTCATGGCGGCTCCGATTGTTTCACGACACAAACGATTGTGAAAATGGAGCTTCCTCCATATACTATAAACCCGTTATCTATCCCACCATGACGCACACTTAAATCGCCCCATCTGGACCCCTCACTTTGCCGTTCGGCTCATTATCGGCCGCGCGACTAAGAACACATGCTTCTTCACTCACCATACAAACGAAACGAGTCAGCGACTATGGGCAGTATTTCTCTGAGAGAGCACATCAAGTGGCTTCCGGACGAGGCTAGCGAGCCGACATCCACCATTGTCGTCACGTCACCAGGCCGCCGTTTCGTCGACCTGCGCGTCTTACGGCCCGAGGGCCAGGAAGCCTGGACTGGCCAGAAAGGTACTTGGCTACTCTCATCCGACTAGCCCATCCCGGAGCGCTGACTCACCTGAATAGATGCGCTCCCAATTGACCGGCTCGAGTGGGGAATCGCGGGGACATCATCGTCTTGGATGCGGGACGACGGCAAGGGTGGCCAGATCAGACACTCGCAGTGGAAGCACTGGATTGATTCGCGCACCACTACCCCCGAAAATGCCACTGATGAGGGCGACATGTTTCCGCAGTCGGATGGGACCACACTGGAGAAGGGCAGCATGGTGAACCCTGCCACTGGCAAGGAGACGGCCTACGAGGAATTGTGGCAGGACATCAAGCCCGCCCCGACGACGAGCCCGGATGTAAAGGGCATTGTTTTGCACTTTGAGAGCGATGCGAGGAGAGGGGCCGTCGTCCGGCTGGGACGCTACTGCCAGGGTCTGCTGCGGGAGGGAGACTCGCTCACAGCCGAGCGGTGGGAGTACATCGGTAGCGAGTGGACGAGGACAATTCGAATGGGAAACGGGATCTTGCCGTGCGAAAAGGTTCTCGACGATAGCTTCAGGCCGGCTGAGGATGAAGTCATCACGGTGCGGGACAGGGCCTGGAAAGTGGTGGAGATTTCTGGATAGCCACGCGGTACATCCGATAGCTAACACTAGGTTGGTTGCTATGAGAGAAGCTGCTGCTGGTTTGCAAAGATTTGCAGATCACTAAAGTTTATTGCCTGCAGGTAGTGGTCTTGCGGCAACCTTGATAATTGCCGTTAGACTATGCCGGCCTCAACACTCATTCATGAATGACATCCTGTTCGCTTGAATTTCAAATGAGATTTTGTGGTAATACATCATTAATTAGACGTTGTACATGATCTAGAGGTGCTTAAAGCCCAAATGGGTTTTTAAATCTACTGTAAATGGTACAAATGCAACCTGTTTTCATGTTAGGATGGATGGATAGTTGATGGTTGTGTCTTACCAATTTTCTTCGACTCCCGATCCCCTAGCCAGTCCGGAATCTTCGGCCATCTTGGCAGCATCCAAAGCTTGTGGAAGATTGAGGTCTGAACCCAACTCGTAGAGGTACTTGATGGCATAACTTCTGTTCTGTGGATATATGAAAGAGCACTGGTAGACCACCATCAGCGGCCAGACCAATGTCCTAGCGGCAGGACTAAACTTTCCCCTCGAGCTATCTGGGTCGGCGAAGTCAGGAACGCTTGCCAAAACATCTCTCGAAAGGTCAGATATGTTCTTTGCAGCTGTTGATTGGAGGCCTTCCATAACTTCAATTAAACTCGAGGTGTCCTCGTCAGCTTCAACGTCGATCGGTCTGCCGGCCCCAGCCTGCTCGGCCCCAAGCCACATGAGGTCGTTCAGGAACAAACGCGACATGCGGACAGCATTCCAAAATTTGGCCACTCGATGACTTGGATACCGGTGGGATACAGGAAGAAGTGCCCAAGGGGGTGTCTCCTCCCTCGACCTCGTGGTATAGGCTAGCATGCTTTCATAGCCCTGTGTGAGAGCAATCGCTTTTTGGTCCAGAGCGTAGGCTTCGTAGACCATCTCTACAGTGAGAGCCTTAGTGGCCTTCGCTTTGAGATCCCCGACTCCATCAACGATTGGCCCTATCTGGATGGCTAGATCATTTGGATTTAGAAATGCAGCTGCTTCCTCTTCCAGAGCGACGAATTCAGGCGGCACGGGCACCATCCGCTGGACGCAGCTCGTTCGAATATTTGTCATTGCCTGTGAAAAGAGCTGGCTCGCAATCCTGGACTGAAGTTTCTTCGTTCCTCTCAGTCTCAGCAGCTCGACTGCACCCAGCGTGTGCGTGGTCCAGCTTTCGGGGGATTGTCTGCCTCGAAATGAAATTGCTTCAAACAAGCCCAAAAGTAGCACCGCAGCCAGAGTTTGGTCTAAAACAGCATCTGTAGGAGATGCCAGGCACGCATTTGTTTGAACGAGAGCGCGAGCATAGTTGGCCCTGGCTGTGTGCATGTAGCTCATGTCTCTGTGATGAGATGCCAAGCTGGCAAATGCGGCGGCATGAGTTGCAGATAGTAACGCTTCGCCGGCCGAGGTATTAGTGTAAAGCTCTGGAAGATATGCCTCGAACGGAGAAGTGTTAATATAAGCATTCATGAAATATCCTATCGCAATAGTCTCAGGTTGCTGAGCTGGAAACGTGAACAAGGTTGTTAACTCGTCCAGAGATGGCGATATTGAATCCTCAGAGATTTCGGAATAGCCCCCAAAATCTTGTAGGACAGGCTGCTGATGGGAAGGAACTCGCTTTTTTCTAACTTCTTGAAGCCTCGTGGATACACGCTCAGTTTCATCTCTTATTCGCAGTTTTGACGGGTCCCTGTAACCAGAACAGGCGATGTTCTTGCGAATACACTGAGTGCAAGTAGGCACGACTCTATCACACTAAGATATTTCGTGTCAGGTGCATATTCTTCAACTAGCAACATAGATTACCTGACGGAGGAAATTTGACAAGGCGGCGGCAGCCTGGCCGGGCATCTCACCTTTCGCCTCCAGACTCGACAAGGTCCACACGCGGTGGATGGCCGCCCACTAAAGACCATCGCGATGCAAGCAACAAGTCTCAACAACAAAATTGAATCAAAGATGAGGCTCAAATCTTGAAATCGCGAAAGAACGGTGACGCATCGAAGATGAGGATTTTGTGGTTCGTATCGGAATGCCCAAGCCACCCTCTATCAAGGCTGATGGATCTGATCAGCCACTACCGTGCCGAAATCCCGAGCGACGTGCCAGCGTCATCGAGGGTTCCACACCAAAAATGGAATAGCTCACGTAGTGTGCTCAAGGGTCCCCTACAATCAGTTCTTCTCATTTGTGCTCGTTGGCGCAATGGCTCGTCGGCAGAATGAGGCCTCATCCATCCTTCAAACACGGCATGTCCGGCGAGTGGCAATAATCCCAGCTGAGTAGCTCCGAAATGTCTGCTTCCTGCGCGAATGAAAACACATTGGCTGCTTCTTGCTGCTTTATTCTTGTCGTCGGATACCGACTTTTGTTGAAGACTAGCTCAAGGTCAACGAACATCACTGGCACTTCCTCGACTGGGACCATAAATAATTGAACGAGGGTCAAGAATGTCCCATTATTTGGCGCATAAAAGCCCAAGGCGTTAGAAGAGATGGAAAAAAGCGAATAAAAAATGCGGACCAGAAGAATCTGAAGCGAAAGCGTTGCGGCGAATAGCCATCTTTGCCCTCTCCTTGCGTGATGTCTCGGCCTAATGCAGCCCCGGCAAAAGCATCAACAACAGGGCGAACACAAATGCACGAATAAATTATTGTGCTAGCTTTCGCAATATATTGGCTTTTTATATCGCTCTGGTTGTATGATGCGGTGAGTTTGACGACGCGCAAAATAACAACGATCGACGCGGATGCCTGGATGATTGTGTGGGCAGCTTTGACAACAGCTAGCAAGAAAATAATCCCTAATGAGGTTTTGAGAATAAACAAATCCCTAAGATCGAGGTATGTTAGCTAAACTCCTAAGCACTAACGCTAAGGTGACCGAGAAACAAATCGCTACACTTACATTCGAGACCCAAGATTGCACAGCGATAGCTGAAGCGGCCCCATCATCGTGATGATTGTTACGCTGTATCCGATTTGGTCGTGAGAGCTGCAATCTCGGAAGAACCACTAATGACCTCGATGTCACTGGAAATGAGCAAGAAAGCACAGCCAGAGCCTTCATAAACCCATGCCGAGTCGAACTCCAGAGGCTTCCAAAGAGGATTGAGGAGTAGTAGGCCAGCTGCAAGACCGTCAGGCAAGGTAACTTGGCCCATCGAAAGGATGACAAGGCAGAAAAAAGATCGAAGTGAATGTAATATTGTTTCTCAGGAAATGAAAATTTTGATTGACGTTTATATTTACCCCCCCCTCAATGACATGCTCATGCCGCCACTCGTTAAACTACGCCATCTTTCGAGATGCATTCCCAAGTAGGCATGCATTTCGACTCGTTTTCTCAGCCTTATCCCAATCTGGCGAGCTAATCGAAGGTGACTATCCATTGCGGCTCAGCGACAACGCGTCCAGGGGTTCGAAATCCTTTTTCACTCATAGCGAGGCAGCCGGAGATCACGATGCAAATGAAACCCTGTCTGACATAAATCAGCCCTATTGCTTGAGTTAGCGTCGAAATGCCCTCCAAAAACGGCTTAGTGTGGCGGGAAATGTGTGTTTTTGCTCAAGGGGCTGAGATGACGGGCTCCACTGAGGATCGACACAGCCTTACAGAGCTTCACTAGGTGCTCCGTTTGGTGATGTTCAGTCGACGTCGAAATACATCCCCAATTGGGGATAGATTTTGTCATGTTGAGAGATGAGATGATGATGGCAATTTCTAGTATAAGTAGGAGCCAAAAAGCCGGAGCGTTTTGGAAAAAGAAGTTTCGAACCAGCAATCGTCTTCGCTACTTAACACCATCACATTGATTCTATCAATAAGATATCTTCTGATTTTTTTTCCATTGACAAAAATTCACAATGGGGCTCAATGCAAGAGGTGGTGTTTCAATCGCAGAGTTGATTGTTTACATCCCCGCATTGGTCGTCGCAATTGTCATCTGTGCTCGACATGGCTTCACCAGAGCCTCAGGTTGGATCTATACCCTTATTCTATGCCTCATCCGCATCATTGGCTCGATCTGCCAGCTTTTGACCTACTCAAATCATTCAAAGGGTCTTTTGCAGACCACTCTCATTCTTGATTCAGTGGGAATCTCTCCTCTGCTTCTCGCGACGCTTGGCCTACTCTCTAGATTGTCAGTTCATCATCACCAAGACCAAAGGCATCTGTGGCTAACAAATCTTATAGGGTCGATTGGATTAACAGCGGCGGCAACCAGACATTCACTATGAAACATTTCCGTCTCATTCAACTGCTCATCACCGTGGGCTTGATCCTGGGCATTGCTGGCGGCACAAGTGCATCGGTGACATCTTCAGGCACCATCGAGCCCGCGACAACCAGCAAGGTTGGAATCATTCTCTACATCATTTCCTATGCTGCCATGGTGTTTATTCTGCTCGTGTCCTATGGCTCACTGGGCCTGGTTCCTGGCCACGAACGACAAATTTCCACCGCCGTTACTTTGGCTTTGCCTCTCATCGCCGCCCGACTGCTCTACTCTGTGATTTCAAACTTTATTCATACCAAGACATTTTCGATCATTGGAGGAAATGTGGACGTTTTTGTCGGCATGAGTGTCGTTGAGGAATTCATCGTCGTGGTCATTTACCTGTTCCTGGGTTTCAGACTCCAAAAACTGGAGGCGCATCAACGAGGAGAATTGGCCAGCCGCGCATGGAAAAAGGACCGAAGTCGAAGAGGCCATCGCTCCCGAAGCCATGGTACGCAACAGGAGCAACACGGTTTCGGCTCTCCAGCCGATCATCCTGATGAGCAAGGCGCCTACAATCTTCAGCACTACCCTCAACAACACTGCACGCATAACCCAGAAAACAGGGTGTAGTGGTAAATGATATTGTGACGGTTCAATTGGGGGTAGCTGGTGGTTTTGGTCAAATTTCAAGATTCGGGAGTCGGGCCCAATTCGATTAATTTTGCATTAGGCCTTTATACCCACACGGAGGTATCCATGCGTTTGGGAAATGAGGAGTCCACAGTTGATATCTAGTATTTGGACGCGAAGTCGATGAGGTTTAGTCAGCGCTCCAAGTTATTGGCATGTAGCGATTGAGGTGCAATCCATATTCCTTGTTAATAGCTCTAGTTCCCGTGATAATTTATCCACAAGATAATGACAATACCCATCCTCGTGATTGATCTCATTCCTCAAGGTTCTGGTCATGAGTAGGTACGCCTTAGTAGTCAGGGGTACCAGAGTGGCTTGCTTTTTAGCACGGCGCTATTGAATTTTGGCGTTGGCCACAAAATTCTAGAACATCCGTTCTCGACCGGTCCCTTTACATGGAATTTCTGAAGAATTAATGAAGAAGACGGAATAGCAAGTTATTTGGATTTTGAAACTGTGCTTGTTGAATCGAGCAACGTCCCATGGGTGCAGCTTGATTTTTGGCCTGTTGAGCTGGACCGTACAAACACAGGAAATTTGACCATGGCGGATAACTTTAGAACCGAATTACTGTTTCCGTGCAAGCGTCAAGCGACCCATCGGAATCCGGTAAGCATCGTTTTTAGCAGTGGCAAACTATTGACTAGTTTACGAGGCGGGTCTTGCCGCGATTCAATAGTTCGAAAAATGGTCAGGGGTGCAACATGCTTATATGCTGGCACTGGTACCTGGCGTATGGTTGGGACACCATCGTCGTTCATTGTTCCTGGTCTCTCGTTTTACGATGCGTTCCTCTACAGTGTTGGCGGCTCTGGTCGCGAGCACTTTCGATGTCGTCTCGGCAGGGCGCTGCAATCTGTCCAAGACGTTGGGCGGAACAGTCTCAGCCGGAGCAACTGGCGGAGCGACGGGCACAGCAACCAGCATCGCAACCAGCATCGCAACGTCAGGCATCGCAACTGCGAGCACCAAAACCGCGGGCACCGGAACAGCGGGCACCGCAACAACAGGCGTTGGAACAGGCACTGGAACAGGCACTGGAACAAAGGGCACCGGAACGACGTCTGTTCCGCCGACAACAACTTCTCGTGCAGTCGTTGTCGCAACAAATGTCGTCAGAGGCGGTAGCTTTGAAGGCTATAGCCCCCAATACCGCAACGGCATCTATGGGTTCAATAGCCAAAACGAGGCACGGCTCATTAGCGGCCATGGCTATCAAAAGGATGGGAGCAAGGATAACAACTGCGTTGAAATGCAGGCCCGCAGCACCCGCAGCAAGGTTTCCAAGCGAGACATTGCTGAGTTTGCGGCCATTGAGCAGCAGCTTGTCGACATGGATACCTCGTCACTCTACACCGTCCGCTTTTACTACTACCTCTTGGAGAACGACGTCGTTGACACTTGCAAAATCGATGTCTACTACGGAAGTGAATTGTTCACCTCTACACCCTATTTCCCTCTTGCCCAGCCAACCGATACGAACCAAGACTGGCAACAGGTAGTCGCCCAGGCTGCTGTCCAGACGTCATCAGGTCTTTTGCAGTTTAATCTTAACTGCGTGAATGGAGGCCATGCAAGCATCTGGGTTGATCAGGTCTTTGTTTCCAACCAAGTCAGCCCCGATAACATGGACAACATCTCCCTCTTGTATACCTGGGATCAGAGTGCTCCAACCAACGATGCTCCCACCGCGCCATCTTCAACTGCTGATGTAACAACGACGGGTTCTACATCGACACAGTCGACCTCGAGTTCCTCGATCACTTCAACCACAGTGTCCACTACTTCATCATCAACTACCGTCTCAACTACGTCTTCGGGTCCCACGCCAACTGGAAACAAATACTGTGCTTCTCTCGGAACTACTGGCAGTCCGGGAAGAGGATGTGCTATCCGGCCTTACAATCCTAGTTCCGGTTACAGGACAATCACCAACACTCGGATGACTATGCAGCAATGCGCAGCCGTTTGCCTTACTGACTCTAGATGTCAGCAGTTTCAATGGGCGGCGTTCAGTAACAGTTATCCATGCCTCAACACCTGTATCCTCCTCGAAACGAACCTCGGCACTTCTCAAGGCATCCAGGGGGCATACTACGCCTACGATCGCTCTTGCATCACTCGGACGGAGTGTCCTGTTCAGCCTAGCGATGCCATCTGCGTCAATGCCTTGGGAGACACTCCTGCTGCTGAGTGCAAAACCCAGATTATGGGTACCCTCAAATCGTGCGCATCCGCATTCCTAACTACCAACGTCGGCATGGTGTGTGACAGCAGCAAGGAATGCCGTGATCTTTGTGCCAAGCACAATGGCTGCAAGTCGTACTCGATCAATTTTGCCGGGGGTTGCTCGTTGTACTCTGGTAGTGTCTCGCAAATCGTTCAGCCTAGTTCCTCCGGCCAAATGTTTTATGATCTCAACTGCAACGATTGCGGCTCTTCTCCGATGGGTTACTTTAATTATGTATCTCAGATGGATGATTCCGACACTACCATGGTCAACGACTGCCCTCTTGTTACAGCGACGAGCACCACTTCGCAAACCTCTACCACGACTACCCAGCAGGCGACAACTACCTCGGCCACGACTACCACTGGTGTATGCCCATCAGGTACCAGCGCCCCAGGTATCTGCCAGACGGCCAGCTCGCCCGCTGCCGGTTCGACCTGCGGAAGCCTGGGAGGCTTAGGGGTGGAGGGATTCTGGGTGACCCAAGCGACCTGGAAGCAGACAAAGGTAGAGGACTGCGCGCTTTACTGTGCTTCGCACCCTCAACAGTGCGGAGCCTACGGTTGGAACTCGGTCGATTCTGGGACTCCTTGCCGCTTCTCTCCCAAATCCTTGGCCCAGTCCAGTTTCTCTGAGGACTCGAATAGTTATGTCACTTGGTACGACATGGGCTGCGTGAGCTGCACCGTCTGCAAAGATCCACCATCCACCTCAACTACTTCAACCTCATCGGCCGCTCTGCCCACGGGAACTTGCGCGTTGACCAACGGACAAGGTTGTACGCTGAAGACAGTGGCAGACTCTTCGCTTCACTGCAAGCAGGCAGGCGACGTTTTCCAGGATGCTTGGGGATACGATCAAACCAAGTATCCATTCCAGGGCTCTCCCGAACAATGCGCCGCCATTTGCGCTCAGGAAAAGTCATGCAAAGCATCTGTGTACGATTCCTCCAGGACCTCGTTCCAGTGCGGCTTCATTGGCAGCACGCTCGCACAGTCCCAGTTCCAGGCATCGAGCGGAACCTGGATCTGGAGTGATCAGGCTTGCTGGGATTGCCCCACGTGTTCAAGTGCTGCATCAACCGCCTCATCTTCGTCGTCATCGTCATCCTCTTCGTCCCAAACTACTTTTGAAACCTCCACCAAAACAACTTCTTCACTCGACCAAACCACAGCCTCTTCTACCAACTCGCTGACGACAGAGACTGCCACGTCGTTGACCTCCAACTCTTTGACCGCAACATCCACAACCCTAACTCAAACCTCAACAACCAGCCAGTCACCGACGGCGTCTTGCGTTGCCACTGCTTCTCTTGGAGATGATGTTACCTGCGGTCTTCCAGGAATGGCTGGTAACCAAGCCCAGTCTAGGACATTGAGCAACTTTGTGATCAAGCCTGTGGCCAACTTGGGTGCATGTGGTCAAGTATGCTTGGACCGTACAGATTGCCTGGGATTCAGCTATGCTAGCGATACCAAGGTCTGCATTCCCTACACAGTGGGAACCGGCGATTTGGGTCTGTCATACAGTTCTACATCCAAGACCAGGTACTATGATAGAGGCTGTTATGGATGCGCGTAGTCCATGTCACATAAAATCATCATTTAGCTAATAAATATTCTTTAACGCCGTATTAAGTACTATTTGTGAACTTTAGTAGAGTCGTGTGTAATTTTCCCACCAGCCCTGGTACCCAAAAACGAAAGGATAAGTCAAGCATCGATGAAAGGCGCAAAATTCTCTCTGGACCATCCTATCAAACTCCATGCAGCTACCGAAACTTCAATTTCACGTGGAACTGCTGGCATCAATGTACCAATTAGCCCTGGGATCTCCCAAACACTCCCCAAGCGTCACGAGGCGGTAGCCCTTGGCCCTCGCCTGCTCGATCATATATGGCACCAAGACCTTTTGAGTTTGTTCATGGGTGTCGTGACTAAGGCTGATGAAGCTATCGGTTTTCGGGTCTCCAGCTGCCAGAGCGTTGTCAAAATTTGCCTGGCTATTGGAGATGAGCGTAGGCGAGTCGTTCGCGTAGTCCACGGTGTCAATGTTCCAGGCGATAATGCGGTAGCCCAAACTCGTCACGTAGTCAAGGCATCCCGACGCCGCAGTGCAGCTCCCGTACGGTGGGCGTAGGTAACTGGGGAACCAGCCAAAAATGTTTCGGAAAGCCATTTCGTTGTAGATGATCTGCTGCTCCCGGACTGTTTCAGACACGGCTGAGAGGTCTTCGTGTGTCCAAGTATGAGAGGCAATATGATGGCCTTCGTTATGCATCCTCTTGAGAATCGGAATCCATTGATTTGTTGTGTTATCAATCTCTCCCTTACCCAGGCTATTGCCGTTGATCATAAAAGATGCCGTGACATTGTTGGCCTTTAATGTGTCGAGAACCTTGGAAGTGTATATGTAGGGACCATCATCAAAGGTAAGTGCGAGCATTCCCGGCTCAGTGCAGTTAGTAATGAAAGTGCCTGCAGATATGGTTAATTCTTGTGCTCTCTTTATTTACGAACTGGAGCGTGTCTAACCGCGAGGTACTTTGCTGCTGGTATTTCTTGGAACATCCTTGGTATCAAGCCCGGGAGGTCGCACGCTATGTTAACAAGATTAGCATCATGGCAGATGATAATGTAGGCATTGGAAAAATTACCTAGCATCACAACTAGTGTTGCTATAGGAGATTTGGCAGCCAGGGCCCGCACAATAATCCACGCCAGTGCCGCAAAGATTACCACTGGAACAACACTGTCCCTGAGGACAGTCACCAGCGCCAGAACCACATGAGGCGCCGCGACCGTGAAGGGAATTATCCCGGCTTTCAAGACCGACGTGATGGTGGTGGCCATGGCCGTACACCAAGCCTCCCAGAGTAACAATCGACAAAATCAAGGGATACTGCATGGCGATGTCAAATAAATGGAACGCGGAGGTTAGTGAGAAAGCCAGAGCGGACTGGTTCACTAAGAGAACCCGCAGTTCTTATACTATTTGGATCTCCACTGTGTAGAGACTGGATATTAACTTTTTAATATCCTCGCGCCACTAACGCCTTGCCGGTTAGCCGTAAATCCACGGACGGTGGTGCTGTTGTCCAGGTTTACCTTGCACGGAGTTGTCAGAAAATCTTTTGTCATACGCGGATATGGTAGGGCCTCGTCAAGAAGGGAAAGTCAATTAAGGGTGGGGAAAGACCTTGAGCTCAAATTGACTTTAATAGAGTTATTTCCCGGCGACCGATTTATTTTTATCTAGTTAGCTTGCTTGGATGATGATGATAATATCGGGGTCAGTGCTTCAGCGCCCCGTATAGCGGGCAAATAGGGCGCGGCATGATGTCCGCGGAATATGACTGAATCTCCGCTCGGATAGCTCATGGAACCCACGCCCAATTCGAAACAACCGTTGCATTACAAGATTTCACCAACTAAGAGACCCTTGTTTACTTGGGAAAATAGAAGACTTTTTCATGCCATGTCACGATTTCATTAGATGGGGCTGCATATCTACTGGGCAATAACCACCGTTGGTCTCACGTATCCATGGGTGCGAATCCAACGGGCTGGTTATTGGATTCAACAACAATAATACAGACATAAACAGCATATCTCGAGGGCAGTAAACATACTGATCCACAAGTATAATGTTTATTATTCACTAAAAAGGAATACTACAATGTACCACACGAGTCTATACCTTTACATCACAATCGAAATAACGAACCAACCACAACACTCCGTACTAGGACCGCGTCATGCCATCCAATAATTCGTATCCAACTGTTCTGTGTAATTTACATACGGAGCGCATTATTTTTTCCAGCTTGTATCACCCCTTTGAGTGCCATAAGACTGCACTTCGGTCCTAAACAAAATAGGTTGCTAGCCACTGCGGATATCTTCACTTGGTCTTCCAAATTTCTCTGCCTAACTTTGTCATGACCAAATCTAGTTCTCGCTGTAAACGGGACCATAAGATCAAAGTACGACATCTGATCGACATCTATGGATTCCAAGATGACTTTAGGCCGATGCATTGACTCTCTTTTGTACGCGTGGACTAGAGTTTCCAGCTCTTTGACCTCCAGCAATCGAAATTGATTTATTCGTTCCTAGTCTCGGAGCACCTTTGCGAGCAGATAGTGAGATCGTTCCACAGCCCCCTGGTCCAGTCACGAAGCACCATTCAACGACTTCAGAGACTGTCTTTGCGCGGTCCTGTATTACACATCTTGTTAGCCACAGTCATAAGAAAAGGCGCAGTTTCAGTGCAAAAAAGACTAACTCTACCGCATCCAAGTCACACAACACGCAGCCAACTTCGCCAATTGCACAATAGTTATGCCGGGTGCTGTTGTCAAGCGGGCCAAAAAGAAATTCAGCCGCTCTTTGAGCGCTGCTTCGAGAATCTTGAGCGCCTGAAACAGATCACCCGATTCTTTTAGGATACCAGCCTCAAAGTAAACAAACTTTTGAGCCATATTTTACCGCCTTCTCGGATCACAAGGCAGAATGCGAGTTGAGGGGTAAAAATACCCCTCTCAAGGCGGGCAATATTTTGCTAAAGAGTTTTTGGATCACTCGCACCTTGACTCCAAATCCAAAGCTTCCTGTCCTTTTTATTCATCATCATGGTGGCCCTTCAGCCAGTACCAAAGTCAAGCACAGTGGAGGAGAGGTTGCGACAGCTTGAACCCAGAATTCGTCGCATTCTGGAAATCACTGGTATTCCCGGTTGCTCCATCGGCGTCATCCATCGAGGAATCGAGATATGGAAATTCAATGCTGGCTTCCGAAATGTCGCCAACCAACTACCCCCAACTTCCGACACAGTTTTTAACTTGAATTCTTTGACAAAAAACATTACTGCTGCTGCTTTTGCTTGCTTGGTAAATGAGGGTAAGGTCTCGTGGGATACGCCCATCAGATCTATCATTTCTGATTTCGCGCAAGGTTGTGACGAGATCGACCAGAGTATAACACCCATTGATCTGCTTTCGATGAGGACTGGTCATCACTCGTTGAATTGCATGGCCTGGCAAGGAAATAATATCGTTCTTCCCATGAGAGAAGACACTATCCAGTTCTGGAACGCGACGCCACGCATCGGATCCTTCCGATCGTATTTCAGTTACAACAACTGGGGCTATGGCATCATATCACTCATTGTCGAAAAGCTCTCCCAGAAGCCTTTCCACGTATTTCTCAAAGAAAGGATATTCGATTCCTTAAATCTGAAGCGCACTAAGATGGAGGACGGCACTCCAATTGACGAAAACTGTGCTCTGTCATATGCCATGCTGGAAGACAGGTCGCCAACCCGCGTTCCAGATCCTACCATCGGTGTAGGTGTATTTACCCAAGGCGGCTCGGGAGTCGTTTCTTGCATCAATGACATGCTCTCCCTTTATCATCAATATCTCTTGGCCATAAATAACCAATTTCAATCAAGGAGCAAGACCACGCCCAACAACCCCTTTGTTGAGTGCAGCATGCTTCTGGCACCTCATAACTCGCTCTCTGGCACCGAATTCCTCATTCGAGAACAGACATATGCCTGCGGGTGGATTCGCTGCCAGTTTCCGGGGCCTCTTGGCATGATTGGCATGAATGCCGACTACATGCATGTACCAAACGTCCTGGAAGGTGGTCCATCACATCTATGCTTCTATCATATGGGGATGATGGTCGGTTCAACATCCAACATCGCCCTGGTTCCAGAGACTGAAACTGTTGTCGCCATTCTAGCAAATGCCTCTCCACTAGGCGACGGTGCTGACTGGATATCTCAGATGATTATGGAAGCAATATTTCAGCCACCTATCAAGCACGATTATGAAGGGCTCTCTGAAGAGATGGCGCTCAAAGTCCTCGATCACATTCCATCGATTGGTAGGGAACTTGAAAATAGACGTTTGTTGGGCACCAAGCCTAGACATGCCCTTGAAGCATATGCTGGAACCTTCAAGCATGATGCCACACCCTTTACGCTTGATATCAAGGCTGAGCAAGGCAAGCTTAGCCTTGTATTCAATGGTCATCAAGAGGAAACATATCCTTTACAACATTACGAAGATGAAACATTCTCTTGGTAAGCGACCGTTTAGCTAGTGGAAACGGAAAGAAACTAACCTCATCATTGTTAGGTGGATACCGTTTAATGACGCTTCCAGACGTGGTCGCTTTTTGATGTACTATGTTGCGGATACTTTCCTAATCCACTTTAAAGATGGAATTGATTGCATTACATGGCTATCTGGAGATATCGGGACTGGCTCGTATGTTTTTTATCGAGTAGGCTAAGTGCTGGATGAAAAATAGGTTTTCTTCTTCCCAACTTACTCTCAAAAGGTTTTCTCTTGGTAGTTCTTATTTTTAAGTCTTTTCAATTCTAAATTGCCGCCCAGTCAACAGCCTCATCCTGCTCTTTGAAGCGAACGATGAGTAGCCGAGCTTGTCGCTGATGTACGGTGCTCGACTACTCAAAAGCCCAATCTCATATTATTTGACGCTTAGTAAAATTCCCTGCCCTGTATTCCGCTCAGTCAACTGCGTGACCTGCGTTGTGGTGACATGCTGTGACATTGCAGTAACCAACGCCGTGGGGCAAAGATAGCGACGCTGCGGCTCCTCGGTTCACAATCTATCGCCCGGGGCCATCGGAGTCTAAAACGGCTAGTAACTTCGCCTGTAACAAGCTTACAATGAGGCTTATGTTTGCAAGTTCGGACGATTGCCTGTCGAGTGGATTCGCAGCCGGGGTCTGAAACCATCTGCATGGGTTGTGGCCCAACACCACGAACTATTTCGCTCCACTCTTTTCTCGGGAAACGGTGACAGGATCGATGCCAAGATGGGAAAATCAAGTCCGCCAAACAAATCGATGTCTCCATACGCGTACTGTCCCTGCTTAATTTAAACAATCGAGTTGATAAACGCCGCGCTTGCGCTGCTGCTCTGCTCAGTGTTGAACATCATCAGTCTCTACTTTCCTTACACCTCATTCATTCGTTCTTTTGTTGTTGTTTTTCACGGCTGTGCCGCTGGTCTTTTTAAAAAAAAAAAAAATGCATCGATACACTCTTCTTTCGCTTCTCCCCGTTGTTCTGGGATGCGCCAATCCCGAAACCAATGAGTGCGCCTCTTACATGGCCAACAATGCTGCCACGGCATCGGCGTTTTGCGCCACTTTTACCCAGAGCACCGTGACAGAGACGACCGGTCTGCCTAGCTGGGCGAGCGCTTGCTCTTTCAAGCCCAAGCACATTTCGAAAGAGTGCTCGTGCCATTTTACCGCTGGCGGAAATGGCGCCGAGGCGACCGAACCTGTTGTGACCAGCGTCCCCATCCAAACTCCTACGCCTGGTTCAACCAAAGCATCTACCACGCTCAACACTGTTGTGGCTTCTACTCCCAAGGTGACGTCCGCTTTTAGACCTTCTTCAACTGCTGTCGGCACCCCGGTGGCAACTCCAACTAGCTCCGCCGGCAGCTCCAGTGGCAATGGCACTTCCACCGATGGCTCTACCTGTGGCTCTGCGGCTGTTGATGAGCTGACAGGATACGGTGATGGTACTACCGGTGGTGGCAGTGGAACTGGAACCACTGTGACTTCTTGCTCGGAACTTGTGTCCGCTGCTGCCGCTGGCGGTGTCATTACCATCTCTGGAAGCTTGAGCGGCTGTGACATTGTTGAGCTTGCTAGCGACACCACCGTGATTGGATCCGGCTCTGCCGCCAGTAAGTCAGCTATACAGATACCAAAAGAAACTTACTAACATGTACAGGCCTCACTGGCAGTGGATTCCGTCTCAAGGATGTCACCAATGTCATCATCCGCAACCTCAAGATGAGCAACCCCCCAGAGGGCAAGGATCTCATTGACGTCGAGTCCTCGACCTACGTTTGGGTTGACCACTGTGATCTCTCTGCTGAAGGTATCACTGGCGACAAGGACTACTACGACGGTCTCTTCGATCTCAAGCGTGCCTCCGACTACGTCACCGTCAGCTGGACCAAGTTCTCCGACCACTGGAAGGCTTCCCTGATCGGCCACTCGGACAGCAACGGCGACCAGGACACTGGCCACCTGCGCGTCACATACCACCACAACTACTGGACCAACATCAACAGCCGAACCCCTTCGATCCGCTTCGGCACCGCCCACGTCTACAGCAGCTGCTACGAGGACATTCCCACGTCGGGCATCCACTCCCGCATGGGCGCCAAGGTGCTCGTTGAGCAGTGCTCCTTCAGCTCCGTCAAGCGCGCCATCATTACCGACCTGGACAGCGAAGAGGATGGCTATGCTGTTTCGCGCAACAACATCTTTACCGACAGCGATGTTTCAATCACCCAGGAGTCGGACTTTACCCCTCCCTATGACTACACGTAAGTTTATCTCTTTTCGTCTTGACAGCACCGTCCAAGGCTAACATCCGGTAGAACCGATCCTGCCTCTTGCATTTGCGATCTGGTCAAGTCCAAGGCCGGCACTGGTGTCATTTGAGCGTGGTTCCGAAGAGAGTGTATTCTTGTATATAGTTGATCACAGTGTGAATAAAACAGTCTTGCGATGAATAATGTCCTCCTAGTGTATTCATCATATCCACACCATTCTCCCCGTGCCGATCATTCGACGACCCACTCAAGGCGATGATGCTCCGGCTCCTGAGTTTATCTAGATTACCCAATTAGGAAGCCATTCACCATCGTTCACACTATTTTTAAGACGTCCATATGCGGTAATGATGGCGACGATGTGCAAGTAAGTCGGCCTTAGCCGATCCACCATCGCAGTTAACACCAGTTTATCGTGAGTGGAATGCGTCATGAGGTGATCCGGTATAAATACAAACTACGTGATGTTCACACATCATCACGCCTCGTCACCACCCATATCACCACTTGATCACAATGTCCAGCTTCTGGGACTTTGTTGGCGCTCAATGCAAAACGCTTCCTCTCCTTCCGATCGCAGAAACGGTTACTAGTGGCACTTACATTATAACGGGAGGAGATACAGGTCTCGGGTTTGAGTGCGCTAAGCATCTAGCCCAGATCGGAGCCGCGCGCGTCATCATTGCAGTCCGGTCGATTCAGAAGGGCGAAGCTGCAATTGCCACCATCCGCAGAGCCACGGGCCGAAAGGACGTCGGCGAAGTGTGGCAGCTTGATCTCACCTCTCTGGACTCGGTGGAGGACTTTGCCCTCAAGATTGAGCAGCTGGACCGGCTCGATGCCTTGGTTGAGAATGCAGGTGTCGCGCTTGACAAGTTTAGCTTGGCAGACGGCATGGAGACTTCGCTGACGGTCAACGTCGCCGCGACAATGCTGCTAGCTCTCCGGGCAATGCCCAAATTTAAACAGACGGTCAAGAAGTTTTGCGTCCGGCCGCATCTCGTCGTGGCCACGAGCATGGCTGCTTTCGAGATGAAGGGCGTTGTCGAGGGGGTTGAGGGCAGTATTTTCGAGGCGCTCAGCAAAAGGACAACCAACATGCAAATACAGTAAGTAATGTCCCGAGAGAAAACCGCGCCCTTCAGTTAATGCATGCAGGTATCCCCTGACGAAACTGCTTCAAATGTACGCAGTTCGCCAACTAGCCGCTCTTCTTCCCGTGTCGGAGACGGGCATCGTTATCAACGTCGTGAACCCAGGCCTGTGTGCGACAGAGCTGTCCCAAAATACCGGCTGGGTCGCGTGGGCACAAACCGGCATGATGCGACAACTCGTTGGCCGCACCGCGGAGCAGGGTAGCCGCACACTTTTACATGGTGCCGTGGCTGGGCCAGATAGTCATGGGAAATATTTGTCCGATTGCGAGACCAAAGAGTAAGAAGCCCGGTATGCGGTGCAATTCACTGCTAATATGACATTAGACATTTGCTGCCGGAGTGGGTGCAGAGCGAAGTTGGTGCTGCCTCACAGCAGCGCATTTGGATGGATCTGATCAAGACGTTGAATGCCAAGGGTCATAAAATCGAAAACTTAGGTCAACTTCTAGGATGAATAATTTGGAACTGAGTATTCCTGGTCATTAACCAAGACCCAGCAAGTGAGGCGGAGTGAAGGATATACTCCAGCAGATATAGTAACTGAGCAATTCTAGGTAGACTACTGCAAGCATTCATCTTACTCAAATGCAGATTAACATGGGGAAAACGGGCTTCAATACCTTGAGCTAGAAGGTGGCCAGTGGCTACATATTCTCAAGACCTCATTCGCAGTTTGCTTGACGCTAGTTCTATTTATTGTTCCGCTCTTATTTGACCACACCAAAGCAATTACAAGCATAGACTCATCGAATACTTGTCAATTCCAAATACTTTATACAAGGAGTCGAACCTTGAACCTTAACTTTCGAGTCTTGGTGGACCTCGTGGGTCATGATGCCAATTCGTGGAGCAGACTAATGCCCTTGGTGGAGCAGAGCCTCCACAATAATGGAAGTGTTTCCCACAATCCGGAGAGGCTCCTTGAATTAGTTTTAGAATCATGTTTTTTATCGGCCGCGTGGCCTAATGGCTAAGGCGTCAGATTTCGGTCTGTTTCGATTCTCTGAAGATTCCAGGTTAGTACATAATCGCCTCTTGACATCAACTCCATCTAACTCCCGAAAAAGGTTCGACTCCTGGCGTGGTCGCTTCTATGTTTTTTTGCTTTTTTGATCTCTTTTGTCCATATTGACCAAAGCTTTAGGGTGCATGATCCAAGATGCACAGAATGTCATTCACAGTAGACACCGACAGAAACCAAACAACGATGAAGCGAGTATACAACAACTCCCATGAAGGTTTACTTGGCCACCACCTCTAGTTCCCAAACAACGCAAATAACATAATAGCGATGCACAAAGACTTCAGGACTCTTATTTAAATTTTAAGGCCCCAAACTTGCTTTTGTGACGGGCTTGAAAAGAATACATCCACCGCCGACGTGTTTGCCAAGGATCCGAGAATTGTTGTGATGTTGATGCAAAAATTGTTCTAAATCAGTACGCCCAAAAATTTCAATGTATTCATATTAATTCCTTTTTAATTTTCTTGTTCAAAAACCTAAAGTCTGTTATTGAATTAAGGAGGGGCATTGGAAAAGTCGATGCTCAACACCAATTTTTCCTCCAACTGCAGTGATTGGACATAACCACGCAATCAAATCAAACAACAGTTTATCGATAACACAGAGAAAACAAAGCAAAGAATTACATTGAGCATTCTTACATTGGATAAAGCGGAAGCACTGTGGCATGGGGCGGGCAATATTGTGGTGCTCAATCCGTGGTACCCTATAGCTCATCACCTTCCCGAGCGAGACATCACGTATTGCTTTAATATACCTAGTCAGTTCCGGATTTGACATAATACAAGTGCATGTCTAATTTTCACTTCTAATACACCGTATTCCTTTTGCCGGATCGTCCCAGTTGGTCATGCTTGTGGCGTCACGTTAGTTTCACAACCCCACCTTCGGTGATCTCGGACTTAAGTGCTCTCATGGCGAGACTCTGCACTGCGTTTGCGTTCCTCCATCACAAAACATGGGGTTTAAATTCATCGACAATAGTGTTCCCAGCACTGCAGACACCCGACGAGCGATTCGCCGACATGTGATGAAGGGCAAGAATTTGGGAAAAAAGATATCGGGCCGGGGCCGGAAGAATGCGCTGGGGGCTGCATCAAATGAAGATGACGGAACCGGTCCCAGAAGAGAGGAAACACAACTGCTCTTCCCAGAGATTGCAAACAAAGATGTTTACAGCATATTTACCGGTACAGAGTTTGAGTACTTTGCCTTTCCCACCCAGTTTACACCGGAAATGAGGTATACCATCCACCAGTGTGAGTGAGTGAGCACACCAGGTTTCTGGGCTGGTCGCTCACATGCTAGATTTCACCGCGATCAATGACACCATTTACCCGCACGCGTTCTGTCGCCCGGGGGAAAGTGGAAAGGCCCCCTGGATGGAGTACATGGCCGACCAAGCATGTAAGCTGATTCTTGACACTTTCGCTGAGCTTAGCTCATCCATGACCCAGTCCTTCATTGTCTGCTTGCCATGGCAGCGACCTACATCAACCTATTCCAAAAGGCTGGGAGCGAAACCCTTGAGGCAACCCGGCACTTTTCTCAGGCTATACGTCTTGTAAACAGCCAGCTATCCACGTCATCAATCCCCACCGACCAAACGCTCGCTGTCATTGTCATGTTTGCCATCCACGGTAGCCTCATGGGCGACGTCGCGCGCATGGAAATGCACCTGCGCGGCCTTGAAAAAGCGCTTGCGGTGCGACCAGGAGGAATCCTGTCGCTGCGACAAACCAATGGGGACTTGACGCATAAAATTTATCGCACAGATTTAGAACATGCGATCAAAGCGGGCACACCGACCTTTTTTGGGTCATGGAGGTTGGTCAGGGCCGAGCCTCTGTCCGAGAGACGCCTCGTATTTCCATTAAACCAGATCTGCTTAGCTCTTAGGCCTATCATCAGAGAGGTCTTAGAGTTTTGCGCTCGTCCAGAGAAGAACGGGCTTCCCGGGCTCGAGTACCAAAACGTGCTCACTTGGATGTGGCAGCGACTAGTAGATTTTGCGCCGCTCAACGGCCAGAGACCCCAGAATCCACTAGATGACATAGTGCAGCTGTCGCTCTTGGCATTTTTGAGCACGGTCAACTATTCCATAGACTTTTTGCGGATGAGGCACACAGCTCTGCTTCGCAATATTCTTCAAGAGCGTGTCGCAAAGGATCCACTGTCAGCGCTGGATAGAGACTATCTGCCGCTTCGGTTCTGGGTTTCCATGATATATGGACTGCTCGCACATAACATTGATGAATTCCCCGTGACCTACATAAACGCGTTGACAACCGATATTGGGCTAAAGAGCTGGCGGGATGTAAAATCGTGTCTTCGACCGTTTCCGTGGATCAGGATTGTGCACGAAAATCCGGGAAAACAGCTCTGGGAGGATAGAGTTCAATGCCATGTCTCTGATGATACTCAATGACGATGCCAATGTCTATGGCAGTCCACGGACAACTCCATCGTTTGAGGGGCTATGCCCGGCAACAAGCGGTCCTCGGTTCACATACGCGGACTTCGGCACATGTGTCGCGGAGATGGGACTCTGTTGCATTCTACATGCTTGGCTGGCCTCAATTTGGCGCCCATGTAAAGTGGAAAATTTTTTTTCCCATTCACATTGATCAATAACACAAGGCGTCGTCAATACGGGTGTGCCTGTAAGCTGATTTTTTGGGAAAAGTCGGCCCACGCGGCGAGCTGAAATGGGAAATCGATTCCTATTGGCTTTTGGCGTATCTTTGCCACGAGGCAGGATCTGTCCGAGGGTGGTGTCGCAGAAGTGGGTGTCAACGTCGTCGGTGCATCAGGCCATGTGGCTTTCAGATTGTTCGCTTGGCATTGCAATGTTTCGGAAGCCGCGGGGGTTGCATCTGGCATGCTGTATCTCGAGAATCTTGCCAAGGCCACAGTTAAGAGATGGGGTTTCATTTCGGACGCCTCGGACTGGTTTTGGATGGCAGACGTTGAAATAGTGTTGCGAATGCGTTTTCCAACCCGCATTTGCCGTGTCGAAACTGGAAGGCAAAATAAGACTGGGTATGAATTGGATAACCCTTCAAGCTAGATTCAAACCCAATCGAGAAGTACTGAGTGAAAACTACGGACAACGTCCTCACGTTGGGCTATCCCTGCAACCTGTCAGCCGCTTCGTGAAGTTTGATTCAAAGTGGTCGCAGTGCTTGAACGGAGCGGCGGGAACCTTGGTGGACGATGCAAGGGCAAGATGGTGCAGATTTCTCCTTTCCTCCGTTGAACAAAAGCCACAGCCGAACATAGCCAAGGTTGTTGGCATGATAGTTCATCCCAGGGGATTGATGTCCGGAACGCTCGTCTCAAGCTTGAACCAAGAGGCGCACCCTCCAGGTCAGATGAAGGAGGAGACACCGCTAGAAATGCAAGCTAAGAAACGTGCTTATCTTGAAATTTGTCACTAGTGGCAAGCTTGATGGGTGCCAAGGATAGCCAAGGACTTTAGTTGAGAGGAGCGGAGAGGATAAAGGGTGTGCAAACTAGGTTCTGGTTGCAGCCAGGGCGTAAGCCAAGAGGGACACAAAACGAAATACATCAAATTCTCATAGGTGCCCAGAAGGAACTGGTGGATCTCCCCCGCAATCTGGATTCTCCAAGGTGGGAGAGATTCCGGGTCAGTGTCTGTTGCCGGAGCGAGAAGTGGTAGGATTGAAGAGACAACAAGGTCACATGGGGGCCCTGTTTGATCATTCAATACCTGGCCACGCAAACCCAGCAAAAGCAATCAAACTGTGGTTACATTCCGAAAGCGGACAGCTCGCTCGCGACACAGCACATGCAAAGGTGATCATGTTGCCGAGATTGAATCGAGTCGCATTCACTATTATTCACATCTGGTCGCCCACATGGCGCCATGCACCGGCCACGTTGTAGCCGGCTCCAAGCATTACAGCCCACTGATGCAGGCCTCGACAAGCATGTGCTGGGTGGCGCCGCCATCCCTCTGACCGATGGCCGGCGGGATGGCTGAGGAAGCAGCCTAGAAGATGGGCGGAAGCAGATCCATGACTCGAGATAGGGCAACGGGATTGGACGGAAGAAAGGGCGGCGAGGCGGAGCAGGGAGCACGCGGGGAGCGAGATGGGGGAGTGAAACGTGTTGACGAGGACAGGGCCTATCGACGCAGCGCGAGTCCTGGGAGACGCCATAGGCTGGAAGGCCCTAGTCATGCATTTTCCAAAGTTAATGAGTTGCCCAGTCAAAGCCGGGGAACCAGGGCTTACGAGTCGACATATAGCCAAGAGGGTTGTTGGTAATGCCAAGCGACGCGACCAGGCCGAAAGCGAGCCAGGACCCTTGTCGATGGGTGTGCTGGGCGCCGGGGTTCGTGCCGGCTGGGGTAAAGTGCGGAGTAGTGGAGATGGGGGAAGAGCAGACTGCGAGATGGCGAGATGAAGCACGCACTCGGGTCGGGGTGACCATTTGCATCCGGATCCCGGTCCCTAAGGTATCTCGGCAAAAGGGTTCCATGCGCGTTGGCGGTGTATAGCAACCAAGATCCGACGGCTGATATCCCATACAGCGTCTATGATGAAGTTTGCGGGGAGCTGAAGAGTAGTGGAGAAGTTGTGGGAGAGGGAGAATTAACCTTATCTGTCACCTTATTAGAAGGTGAGCGGAGCCAGAACGGCAATTAGTAGCGGGTGAGACTTTGGCGTGGGCAACAACCGCCCCCGCTTCGACTGGGATGCGGACATTGGTAGGAGTCGAGGTGACCACCACGTTAGCGCACCCAGCCAGCCAGGACTGGTTGAAATCCTGTCGCCTCTGACTGGGTTAGGTTGGAGTTTGGGGGTAGAGGTGGTGTCCCCCGCTGGGGGGTAAGCCAACGCGCGCCGCAGCACGGTTTGCACGCACACTTGCTGGAGGGAATTTGTGGTGTTGACATTTCACGGCCGCTATCAAGCCGTGACCATGCGACAAGACGGCATCTAACGCCAACGCGGCTGCATCTAATCATCTCATCTCATCTGCGAATCTGGCGTCTGGGTGGACCTCGTATGGTCTGGGGAAGACAGATTCGAATCTTGGGTAGATGGGGACGATGCGGGCAAAGGTGGAAGCATGATTGCATTTGAACCAGCTGATGTTTGGGGGTTGTGACCGCTGACCAAAGTTTTTGCTGGCCCCTCAGTGGCCGGCCGAGGCAGACTGGCTCGTGCGGGGGTCCTGCCGATTGTTGCAAAAGTGCTGTTGGACCACAGCTGGGGGCTCTAGGGCTCTTGGCGAAGCGATACAGGGATACAGGCGCAGAAGCCCACTGGGACTTTCCCCCAAAACAGCAGCCGTAGCGGATATGGTGGGGCAATGCTCCAGTGTTTTCCCCCGCAAATCGACCCCGTGGCCCCTGCTGACCCTGCCACATCTGGGGTCGAGAGATGGCTTCAGATTTCTCCCCAGATCCCCAACCTCACACACACACACACCAACAGCTCTCTCATTTTGCCCAAAAATTTCTTCCCCTTCTCCTCGCCGTCTCCAAATTCTTAGCGCGTTCTTCTGGAAATTCGCGCCTCCTCCTCACGCAACCCCCTTCTGCTCTGGGCCCGTGCTTCCCTCGTGGTGGCGCTCAACAACTTCCCCTGGTATCTTTGCCCTCGCAGCATTCGCGTCAGCCAAGATGGATGGTCGCAGGACTAGATCCAATTCAGATGTGTTCCGTTGGACCGGTTCCTGCCCGGTTATCACGATAGCCGATCGTTGATGCTTTCTCAACCGGCGTCCGACAACCTGGCTGCGCCCGAGGCCATCGTGGACGGGTTTGCCAAGTCCAAAGCCAGTACGACATTCTGCAGCATTTGTAAGAACCAAGAGGGCCAAGGCGCGATGTAAAAGCTTTTTTGTGTTTAGTGGTGAGACTTTCAAACGTCGCCTCAGTCATATGGACCCAAACATTGGTGAAATGGCCTTTGTTGAAGAACCCAAATGGGACTCGGGCCAACCTGGGCAAGCCCTCCTCGTATGCACAAGACACGCGAATCCCACGAGCCACCCAGCCATCCAGTATCGGGATGGACGGCACCGCATGCAGCTGTAAACGTGGGTCCGCGAACGGTGGTGGTTACAAGGCGCGGCTGAGAGGCGATATGGCCTTCATCTCGTGCAAGGAGGAGTCGTTTGCGAGGGTCCATGAGGCCACCATTTCAGCTTCCTATGCATTCTGATCCGATTTTTTTTCCCACCACAACTGCAACTTCTGCAACTTGTATCCGGCCCTCCGGGAGGCTCGCAGTGATATGCTTGAGATCAACCACTGTATCGGACCTGGGTACGCAGTTTAATTGCGAGCATGCCCACGTCACAGGTAGCCTCCACGACTAGCGCGCAAGCTTTTCTGGTCGCCGGAGCTTTATTTGGCTCTTTCCTACTGCGGCTAATTGGCTGGCGCCGCAGGTTTAGTCCCTACAGAGACGGGATCTTCCACTCCGATGTCAATGGCGGGAGGGGAGGCGGCTCATAAGTCCCTTGGCGCACGTATGTCTTGTCCTGACAGACACCTGCCGAGGTGGCTTGAGGAATGAAACAAAGCAGCGCCACTGGCATAAGTGCGGTCTAGGAGGACCACATTCTAACCCTTGTAGGACCGAGTGTTGCGGCGAGGTCTCGACCGGCGACGATCTTGGCGGGATGGGTATCTTGTCGCCGGCGCCAGCGGCAGGGATACCGGGCCACCTAATGCTTGGCATCTCAAGGGTCGACATTTGGGCCTTTCGGACTCGTTTCCCCGCTTTATTCGAGCTGCTTGATTCCTCACCATTGGCCTCGCTGGAGGGTATGCTTTTTGCTCGCAGGGTCCGGTGGGTGTGTGTGGAGCGCGGGCAAGGACCGGGGCATGGGCCTGTTGAGGCACGGACAATGTGAGCGAGAAGTGATGTTGCTGTACCAGAGGGTGTGAGCATCCTGACACCCTGACACGACATGGGCAAGCCACGCCTTCAATTCATTGCAACCGCTGTCATTTACTCGCCGAGCGGGAGGGGGGATACGGCATGATTGACAAGACTACTACTTTGCCCACCCTGGTCTGGGGAAGATACACTCCGATCATTGTCCCGTTGTCTTCAAATAGGCTCCTCCTCCCCGGGGTGATGTGCTCAGACTTGACCAGCATCCACTGTCTTCTCATTCCTCCCTCGTTGAGGTTAAAAATTCTTCTTCTCCCCCTCCCCGAATACCCAGTCCGTTCACCAAGGAAAGTTCTCTCACAGCAGAAAACATGACTGCGGCTCAGGACGTCAAGGCGGAGCCTGTGGCCAACGACTCATCGTCGTTGGAGAAGGTCGACTACGAGAAGACCATCTCACTCCATGAGAACCAGACGGATGGAGGAGGCTATGATCTGAAGGCCACCAAGCGCCTTCTGCGCAACATGGACTCTCATCTGCTTCCTTTCCTCGCCCTTCTCTATCTCCTGTCCTTCCTTGATCGTACCAACATTGGCAATGCCAAGCTGGCTGGTCTCGAGGAAGATCTCGACATGGATGGAAAATGGGACTACAATGTATGTGATTGCCGTCTTGCCTCGCGTACTCCAATCTAACTGCTCAGATTGCCGTCTCCGTCTTTTTCCCCTTCTACGTGGCCGCCGAGATCCCCTCCAACCTTGCCATGAAGAAGTGGCGCCCATCCCGATGGATTCCCTTCATCATGGTTGTCTGGGCTGCCATGACCATGGTTATGGGTGCTGTCCACAACTTTGGAGGACTGTTGGCCGTGCGAATGGCTCTTGGTCTCGCCGAGGGTGGTCTCTTCCCCGGCATCACCTACTAGTATGCTTCTCGGTGTCAAATTAGCGTGCGCGCGTGGCTAACAATGAGCAGCATCACCATGTGGTACAAGCGACACGAGTGCGGTCTCCGCATGGCCATCTTCTTCTCTGCTGCCACTGCTGCTGGTGCCTTTGGTGGTCTCCTAGCTCGTGGCATCATGGAGATGGATGGCCTTGGTAACCTTGACGGCTGGGCTTGGATCTTCATCATTGAGGGTATCATCACAATGATCTTTGGTACGTCGCCCATCAGCCACAATTTTTGAGCTTCACTGACCAGTCAGCCATCATGGCATTCTTTGTCATGTACGACTACCCCGACACTGCCAAATTTCTCTCGGACGACGATCGCAAAGAAGTTCTGCGCCGACTTGAGGAGGACCGCTCTGTCCTGTCGGACCAGTTTGAGTGGAAGTTCATGAAGGATGCGCTCAGGGACTGGAAGATCTACGTGCACATGTTGATCACCATCGGCATCTACACTCCTCTCTACTCCATCTCAATCTTCTTGCCCACCATCGTCGCCAGTCTGGGCTACACCAACTCTATGGCTCAGCTCATGACTGTCCCACCCTACGTCGTGGCCTGCTTGTTCACTGTTGGTGGTGGTTTTGCCGCCGACAAGCACGGTCAGCGTGGTATCTACATGATTTTCTTCTGTCTCGTCGCGTAAGTGTTGCATTGCAAATGAGAAACCGAAACAACGCTAACACTTGTTCAGCATGGTCGGCTTTGCCATCCTCTGGGGCACCGAGAGCGACGGCGCCAAGTACTTTGCTTGCTTCATGGTCACATCGGGTATCTACCCCAACGTTCCCCAGGGTGTCGCCTGGAACGGTAACAACATTGGTGGCTCCCTGAAGCGAGGTGTTGGCATCGCCATGCACGTCGGTTTTGTAAGTCTCTGCTCACCGCAATTGAACGAAACAATGCTAATATCTTTGACGCAGGGTAATCTTGGTGGTGCTGTCTCTGGTTTCGTCTACCGAAAGGATGATCTCCCCCACTACAAGGCCGGCCACGCCACCCTTTTCGCCTCGACCGCCATGAGCTGCGTCCTCAGCATCTGCATGACCATCTACCTCCGCCGCGAGAATGCGCGCCGAGACCAGGTCCACAAGGCTCCCTCTGAGTACACGCGCGCTGAGAAGGAGCTGGAGACGGACAACGGCGACAACGCCACCTTTTTCCGATACACTGTCTAAGTGAAACATTTACGTAGCACGAAATTTGTATATATTACCGATCTGTTGGGTGGACCATTCCATAGATGGACTTGGCATCCTGATGATCTACGAAAGATTGACGCAAGGCCTAAAATTAGGTTGTAATGAATTGACTTGTCACACCAACACTTTCTGGTTTTTCTTTTCCCCTCCATCCTTGCCCATTGTGATGTGATACGGTGCCTAGGGAACATCAACGTTACACTGACAGACCAGGCGCTCGGGATTGCTGCAGGCCGGAGACGGCGTCATGCGCTGTGCTCAAAGCTCAAAGACATGCGCAAGCTGGCGGCCCCCAAGGTGCTGATGTGAGTCGTACTGTGAATCCGCCGGGTCTTCGGCACGCGCATTAACGATACAACGCATGCGAAGAAGGGGCAAGGCCCAAATAGAATTCACCGCTGCAGAACGACTAGCGCAATTAACGAGGCCAAGTGGGTGTGTGGGCAGGAAGCGAAGGGTCGGCCCTGGCAATGCATTGGGATCTGCGGGCGGGTCGATGGTTGCCGTGGTCGTCGTTGCTTTTCTTTATCGGCTGCTGCAGAGAAGCAACTGGAAAAAGGAAAAAAAAAGAAAGATACAGGTCCAGCTAGTTTTACTGATAAGATTGCGTTGCGGCTGGAACACGGGAGAGAAGCAGGTTTTCTGCACGCTTGCCGGGTTGGTACAATGCCGTGTCTGTGAATTGAACAGCAGCCACCGGGGCCGAAACCACTCGTGTTGTGGGAAATGAAGATTTCATCACGTCAGCAAGAAAACCGCCTCGAGTACGAAAATTGGCGGCGCCCCTCGGGAATTACTCCAGATATGAACTCGATTTTAGCTCACGCCCACCATGGGCACTAATATATGCAATTAAGCTTATTCCCGAAGGTTAGCGACCAGCGAGATTCGCCAGATCTCTTTCTCAGCATCTCCGCGGAGGAACAATAGTGTTTTTTTTTTATTTGGAGTGAAGGAGAAAAAAAAGTACGTCATCGTTCGTGCGTTGTGAATGAAAGAATCATCACATAACATTTCTTGCTCACCACCAGCCCTCTTTTCCCCAAACAGCTCGTACAACATACCGCTGCTCCTGGCTCGCAGTCACAAGGTAGCATCAATTGGTTGGCGAGGTGCCACTGGCCATCTTACTGCATCGAGGCGAATGGTTTCAGGGCTTTCGACTTGAGCAAATCCGACGAGCGTGTGTGGTGCACAAATTCGGGCATGCTCGCACGCACACCCCCCCAGCAGGGCTGAGGTAATCCTGAGGCATGATGGGCGTGTTCTTCTTTTTTTGTCCTCTACACGGCCTCGACTCGTCACGAATTTCTCCGCGAATCCCGCCGAGCGAGGGGCACCATTATCCCACCCCTCTGGCTCAAGATTTTCCCGTTTGCTCTCCAGACCGGGTTAACGCGGTTCTCTCTGTGTGGATGGCGAGGGGACGCCCCCAGTGGCCGCCGAAAGGGCTGAACGGAACTACGGCACTTGTCGCAGCCCTCCCCACCCCCAACTCGTGTCCCGAAGGAGGATTCGGGCCCGCGATTGCGCCTTAGCTCTAAGGACAAATTAGCCGAATGGCTAAAAAGTCTAGTACATCCATCGGATTTCGTGAGGACTTTTGCTAGTTGGGGGCGGCAGAGTTATTTGCCCCAACACCACCGGGCGGAGGGTCGGCTCCCTAATGCACGTCAAGCGAGACGGTAAGAAAAAAAAATGTCCATGTAAATTGCAATATGTAGCTAATTCTGAAAAGCTAAATGGGGTTGTGCCCAATAAGACGTATGCGCGCCATCCTCCGAACGGGGGATTCCCTGTCTCCAACTCCAACCGTCTCCCCAATGCACCGAAGGCACTTGTATCCCGTCGGTCCGAGAAAGAAGCCAAAAATAAAGACCACCTAGCATCTTAGGCAAAGAAGAAAACAAAGCGGTTTCCTAAAAAGAAAAGAAAAAGAAACAAGATAACATGTGAAGCTTTTGCGTCGGCTCCGAGGGCCCCCGGCAGGATCCACCGTTGCCGACAGTGCCCGGAGCGGGAAGAAGCAAGAAACACCGTTCAGATTACCGGATCCGGCTCGGCGTGGCTAGATGGCTTATCATTTCTTCAAAAGCCGGCCCCCAATCGATGCCGGCTGGCTCTATCAGGTCCATCGGCAGCTGATACTGCGGCGGACACGGTTCGACGAGGGTGGTGTTGCTGTCATCGGACGACCCCAAGAGCGTTGCCCCCGAGGAGCTCCCCGCCCAGGCCGGGGGTGGCGGCGGCGGCGGCGTGGTCACTGTTCTCATAGTCCACGTTGGAGGAGCGCCTGTGCACCTGGGCGGTCTCGTCACCGGCCTGGGTCCTTCCAGTTGTGATCTGCGCCGTATGCTGAGCTTCTTGCTGAGGCTGGGTCGGTGATCCGATAGGAAGTTGGTGAGGTGCCGGACGGCTTCGCCAAGCGTCTGCTCGCTCTCCTGGATGAGCCTCGCGCGGGCCTCAACCACGGGGACGATGGCCTCCTCCAGCATGTTGGAGAAGCCGCGCCCCATCTTGACCGAGCTCGATATGAAGCGGCCGCCGAGGCGTCTGGCGAGCTTCCAGCTGTCGTCCGGGTGGATCCGAACCGGGAGGTCGTCCTTGAGGCCGACGACGAGACACGGGAGGCTGGTACCCGGGGCGATTGCTACGCCGTCTAGTTCGCACCGGGAGCAGAATTCGCAAAGGACCTGGAAACTCCGCGGGCTGGAAACGTCGTACGCGAGGATCAGAGCGTCGCAGTCGCGGATGCTGCGGGTGGTGCTGTCAAAGTGTTCTTGCTGCTCGCTCGGCGGCGGGTATCCTTTGCTGTGCGATGATGCTAATGATATTGTTGTTGTTCTTGGAGTTGGTGTTGTCAAAGGCGCTGGCGTATCAATCCAGATGGTGCAAGGTTGTCCGCGGATGTGCGTTTGAGTGCTGCCGCTGGTGGTGGTGGCGATGGTGCCGCCGCCGGGAGCTATATCGATATTGTAGCTTTCGCCAAGTTTGCCCAGGCACAGCTGGTTGCCATCAGTCCCATTCCTGGTGTCTTGGACCCCGAGCCCGGGAGGGGAGGAGGGGTGACGGGTGACTGGGCCAACTCAACTCACCCACTCGAGCAGACTGCGCCGGCCGCAGCCCCCGGCCCCGAGGATCTGGAGCTGAATTCCCGAGGGCCAGGGCTTCACGCAGCCGTCTTGCCTGTAGCGGCTGTTTCTGATCCGGTTCGCCTGCCAGTCGTCAATATCCATGGTCGCTGTTGCCCAGAGATGGGCGGGCAACCCGGCCCTACTTAACAATGGATGGCCAATGGCGCTCCGAGACATAACATAGCGGGGGCGGCATCAATCTGTCGGTGTTCCAGATCAGAATCATGTTGCCCTGGAGGGTTGCCCTGCACGCGACTACTTGTCGCCACTGGTAACTCGAATGGAAACCCACTATTCTATGCTATAGCTCCTCTTTCTTGTGATTCTTCATTTGTAACCCTTCCCTTTGACCCCGAGGGCTCTCTACTCAAGGCCGACCTGGGTACGACTCGATTATTCTGATATGCTTAATAGGTTCTTTCTCTTTTCCTCACATGACCTAATGGATTGGTTTCATTTTAACCGAAACCTGCCATGCATTTGCTGACCGACAGCATGAATCCACAGTGCGGCTAGATTGTCTTATATGGCTAATCAGAAACAAGCCGCAAACGCCTCTTTACCTCCTTGCTTCTTTCTTCTTCTTTTTTTTTTTTTAATTCTTTTTTTACTTTTACAGGAAACTATTGAAACTCAGTTACGAAGCGTGAAAGCAGGGCGCTTAGAATTTGTTTTCTTTTCAGAAGCAAACAAGGGGTTACGACACATGTAAACTACATATATACAAAAGCCAACGGCGTAGCCGCAGCGGAACTTAGTCTGCCGGACTAACTGCCTGAGGGTTCCAAAAGACCTGGTCTGGATCCAGATCCGCCTTGATACTCCTGAGCCTGGGCAGGTTGGATCCCCAGTACAGCTCCTGGGCCGTCTCCGAATCCAGCTGCGTGTCCAGGTAGTTTGCATACATACCCCACTCTCCCGCGGCCATCTCCCGAGTGACGCTCTCCCTAAAGCCCTTGAGCAGGGCGAAGCCGGCGGCGGGGTAGGCGCCATTGGAGCCGCTGTCGGAGAATTGGTACAGGAGCAGGGCGTCGCGGTGCGGGTACGCCGTGGCGGAGCCGGCGACGCTGGCGACGGCCGAGTTGGCGCCGCCGATGACGTCAAGTAGGATGAACCAAGAGTGCCGTGCCGACTCGTCGTTGGAATTGGCAAAGATGGCAGACATGAACGATTTCCTCTGGCTCTCCGTCAGGGCCTTGGTCATAAGGCCGCTCTTGTAATTCGTCGTGTGCTTTGCCCGGCCCATTTTGTTAGTTCGAGTCACCTTGTTTGATGGGGAACTGGGGAGATGGAGAACCTACTTCGTCATAAGGATATGTCTGGTCAAGCTCTTCGCCAGCATAGTACTCCAATCCTTCGAGCCAGCCCATGGTTGTCGCTTCAGAAATTGACATGTCAATGTCGTCAAGTAGGGGTTTAAGCACCGTGTTGAGCTGATTCACCGTGCCGTAGTAAACACCTTGGATAGTTTGCCCGCCCGGCGCCCAGTAGATCTGAATGTTGAGCTCCTTTGGCGCATCGGCTGCCAGATCCTGCAGGGCC
The DNA here is from genome assembly GCA_001879505.1 of Calonectria pseudoreteaudii. NCBI lineage: Eukaryota > Fungi > Ascomycota > Sordariomycetes > Hypocreales > Nectriaceae > Calonectria > Calonectria pseudoreteaudii. Next base: position 809,878 of record KV875241.1, on the reverse strand, counting down.
TTGATGCCGTCGACGGCCTGGTCCTCGTCCCAGTCCAGCTCGATGCTGAAGGGCGTCACCTGGGTGGGCGCGGCGAAGGTGTCAAACTCCAGCTCGGCGACGACGCCAAACGACGATCCCGCGCCGCGCAGGGCCCAGAAGAGGTCCTCATTCTCCGTAGCTGAGCAGTGCACGAGCGAGCCGTCTGCAAGGACGACGCTGGCCCCAATCAGAAAGTCGAGCGTGAGACCGTGGGTTCGGGATGCGAAGCCGTAGCCTCCGTGTAAGACATGGCCAGCGACGCCCACACTAATCTAATCAGTCTTGAGAAAAAAAAGAAATATCCACAACTCTGGCCGGGCGGGAAAAGAGAAAGAAGAAGAAGAAAAGGAAAAAGGAAGAAAAAAGGGAACACCTACCCAGAACACGATCCGTGGGCAATGGCCCGTCCGCCTTGGTTGTACAGTTCCACGGCGACGTGGCCCAGTCTCGCGCCGGGCTGGATCTTGGCCGTCTTGTTGCCGTCAAAGAGCGTCACGTCGTACATGCGGTCCAGCTCGATGACGAGGTGGCCGTCCTCGCCACCAAGACCGTACGAGCCGTAGCTGTGCCCGCCCGCCTTGGCGCTCACGCGCACCTCGTTCCTGGCTCCGCACCGGACGGCCGCCTGGATGTGGGCGATGCTGGAGGGGATGGCGACGGCCGCCGGCGTGTAGTTCAGCCGGAGGTTGTAGGGCTCGATTTCCGCCGCCCAGTCGGAAGAGCTGCTGGACGCGTACGGGACGCCGGCGTCGGCGAGGCAGCTGGTCAAGTCGGCTCGCTTCGTGGGGACTACGATGGCCTGCGAGAAGGACAAGAAGAAGAATGCCCACAGGAGCCACGGGGTTAGGTGTACGAACGCCATGTTGACCGTAATGACGGGGGCTTATTTGTGACTGCTCTTCAAATGGAAGCCCCCCCCCCCAAGGTCCGTTTTATATCTATTGAACAATCATTCCGGGAATAACTCGTTTCTCGTCAACGCCGCCAATGCAGTGAACTGGAGAAGTGCATCGACCCATCTGACAGACTTGACCGGGGTTGATGCAGATCTTCTCGCCAGGTAATGGTGGAGTTGTCAACGTGCCAGGAACCCTTGTATTGTAAGCGAAAGATCCATCATCGTAGCTGCGCTTTAACTGTTTACTCAAGATATAGTGTATGTAAGGGTTTTCCTTGCCTCGTCCATAATCACTTGCTCTTAATAGCTTAATAGTGCAACTCATCAATTGAAACCCAAGGTCTAGTTCTCTCTATATTTGGTGAATTCGTTGCTTCATCATTTCACGCCACCCGGGAGTTGCTTACATGCACACGGTAAGCTTGGCAGGACAGTGGAGAAAAGGGAATCCTCCAGACTGCAAGAGACAAGCAACATGCAGCGTTCTCGTCCGATGCTGTGCAATAACTTTTCGCGGCACGCCTCGTCAGCGCTTGCGACAATGTCGACATCAATAGTCTAGGGAGGGGGGGGCTTTTATTCCGACCTGCAGCATGCACGCTCAACACGAGGCCGCCCAGCGTTCCATCACGTCCCCGGTCAAGCTCAGCTCGCTCACCTCGTCGTCTGACACGCATTCTGCTGGTTCGTTGCACCCGGGGGCTTCATTGCTGCATATGCCAGGAACCGGCGCCATTGAGCTCGTGTATGTGCGGACTGGGGGGCGCTAGCGCTGAGAGACGTCGGTTCTCGAAGCCATTTGTGGACATGGCCGGTCTAGCTATGTGTGGATATGCTTACTTTATACCCCCTCACGTGAAAGTGACGGCTCTATTGTACATAAGGCACCGACTATGGACTGAGCGACATCAAAGTCAGCCAATACTCCTCTTCTTCACCGCGATTGCTTATTTCTCCTGAATAGTCAGGCCCACCTCTGGCCTTTATTTCCGTACTATCGGGTTGGGAGTCCACGTGAGTTCTAGTGTCAGTGACGAGAATGCAATGCATTGGTGAATGCCTTGCATACGTAATGATGGCATACGTGGTGATGGCTGCATAGCCATGGGCCCACCTTTTAGCCTGCATCTGTAGAATCCCAAGATTTTAATCATTGATTGAAAAGCATTATTTAGTGCCGGATTTCTCATCAGCTGCTTGCAAGTTGCTGTACGCATTGTCTGCAGTAGTGGGCAGTGGAGTTGATGCACGTGTTAGGTAAACGTCGATCCATTCCCCCCCCCCCCAACACTCCACAGCTCATCGGAAAAGAGCCGGAGATGGAGGGGCACTGCGTGTTAGAAGACGCCATCAACCTGCTTCAAATCCAGGGGCTTAAGCGCGAGTCTCTCTCCCCCCTCCCCTCCCCTCCCCGCCCCCGCTCCTGCGTGGCACAATCTATCCCGCACAGGCACACTAATTCTCCAACTCTTGGTTCAGATCTAGACCCTGCTGTGCTCATCTACTTCGGGGGCCTGTATTACAGAGCCGACACGTCAGGAGCTTTGGTGAAGAGTGCACGCGTTCCAGTTGCACAAAATCAAGGAGGAGGTGGCACTGGCTTGTGGTTGGACTGTCGCGGAATGTCTGGCCATGACTCTTTTTTTTTCTTTTCTTTTTTTTTTTGGCAGCTGATATGAAACGGTGATAAAATAATGAGCATCGAGAAAGCGGGTGACGTGTGGAGGAATTTGATAAGTGAATACGGGCATTGCGCGCGCGTGCTGGTACAGTGAATCACGAAGCCTCATCCGATCTTTTCGGTTCGTCTGAGCTAGTCCTCATCCGATATCCGGAACACTAAATCCAAAACCCGCCCCGAGCACCAGCCCGCTCCGGCCCCGCCCCGCTCCCCCGGCGCTGAGCTTCCACACTTGTCACCACCACCACCACCACCACCACATCGCATCACGAACCTCCCTGAAGCACTCGAGCCAGTTACCACCATCTCGCTCTTGTGATTCCACTCGTCAATCTGCTCGGTTTCATATGCGGGACATCCCGAACGAGGTGTCACGATGGGCGCGGGGAGAGAGATTGTTGTGAATCCTCACGACATGAGATGAAGCTGGGGGGATTGGGGGGGAATAAATAGAGCCATGGGATCGGCGTTGAACCTGTCATTTCGAGCCAGGTCGACATATCTTTCAGATCCAGATTATTGCTGCATCTCTGCATTGCCCTCTGTCAACGGAATTCCCCCTCACTGTTGTGATTGCTCAGGCACAGTAAACACTACATACACATCTTGAAGTTTGATATCAACATGTCTCTCCTTGCTACCGTTCTGCTTGCTCTCCCCTTGACTTTTGCCGCACCCTCTCTTCACCAGCGAGCAACTGGTGCCATGACATGGTATAATCCTGGGCTGGGCGCCTGTGGCGAGAACCACTCCGAGGGCGACCTCGTCACGGCTGTTTCTGCGTCCCTCTACGACTCCATCAAGCCCTGCGGTCGTTCCATCAAGGTTTTGGGCCCGGCAGGTTCCGTGATAGTGAAGGTCGTCGACCGCTGTGGCGGGTGCGCATATAACGACCTCGATCTTTCACCAGCCGCCTTCAAAGAAGCGGTTGGCAGTTTGGACGTTGGAAGGAAGGATGCTACTTGGGAGTGGGCTTAGTTACCAATAGTGCCACCAAATATATGAGAAAAAACAATTGCAAAACAATTAAGAGTTAATTGATGCTATCAATCTATACTACCAGCGCCTAACCCAGTCCGTCCGTATCCTATCCTTTTTGGACCGACCAACCGACCAACAATGAAATTCCGGGTATAATACAAGACAATATTACTACTTGATGTGCTGTTTGTTGTTGTTGTTTTTTTTTATGCCCCAAAAAAACCAGATTTCTAGGCTGCTCTTGTCTTGAAGCTTGCTGCCCTAAACGCAGGGAGCCACTTGCGTCGAACACCAGTGGCTGACGCTACTCTAGGGCTTCCTTGACTATGCTCGGGTGTCACAGACTCGGCAGCGTGAATGGGCATTGTGGGTGTGCCCGGCATATTTGGGTCTATCGGTACCGCACCGCCCACCATTACGCCCATGTCTGCCGAGATGTGACGCGAATGTCGTGGGTTGCGCATGATGGGTGGGGGGGTGGCGCTCTGAAAGTCTTCCTCGACTGCAGAGCTTCGGCTGACCCACGAGGGAATGCCCATGCTGGAGTTGGGCTTTAACTCGGGAGCCACCTCAGGCGTGGGGGGCTCTGAGGAAACAGGCGTAGGTGCCGCTCGACTAATTGATCGACGAAACAGTTTCGTCAGGGGGTTCTGGGCCGCTTGATGTCCCACAATGGGTGGGTAGTTCTTCTTTTGCTCAGCGGGCTGAGTGGGTGCAGGCTGAGGGGGGTGCACAGGAGTTTGCATGGCAGCCCTCATTTGGATGTCGTCGCTGTTCCTGCGACCACGGGTGCGGCGGCCAGTCTTGGGCGCTCCGGACTTTGTTGCGGGCCGCGGGCTTGGGTTGTTACCGGTCTGAGCCAGCAGACTTGACCTCCTGTTCGGAGGCGGCGGTGGCAGGGACACCGAGAACATTTCCGGCTGCACGGGGAACATGGCAAGGAGCTGTTCCGGGTCAATACCCTTGGCGCCAAACATGGCTTCCGCGTTCCAGGGGGCTTTGCCACCAGCGGGGAAGCTGAACAGATCCGGAGACTGGCGTCCTGTGTGGTCTGGTTTGTTGCTCTCGCGCATCCAAATATCTAGGCTCGACTGGAACGAATGGGCGTCCGAGTCATCGTCGTCGCTGTCCCAGCCGTTGGCTCTGCGGTGCGAGATGGTGGTCTCGTCGGCAGAGCGGGGGCGGCGAATAGCTCGCGCCCGAGCCTGTGCCTCATAGTATGCATGATTGTTCAGCTCTCGAGCCTGCTCAAGAGGTTTGGCAGACGCGTCCAACAGGGAAACTCCCTCGTGCTCCCGCTCATCACCAGATGCATCTGAAAGGTTGCCGAAACTGCGCTGGCCGTGCACCGCCTGATTAGGTAGTGTGTCGTTCGAGTTTCTGTACCGTCTCAGCGTGGAGGTGGAAATTGTATCAGGAGTAGGGGGGAGGTCGTTCAGACGCACACCACCAGGAGCATCCGTGAGAACTCTTCTCAGCGAAGCACGTTTTTCCTCGCGCGCGCGTCGGTGGTTTGGCGACCTAGGAGACTTTAGGCCCCCGCGTCCAGGGAACGCGGCAGCGTCCTGATCGCGGCTCTGGGGCCGGCTGTCTGCCTTCTTGATGGAATAAGCGGGGTCGAGGCGTTCAATCTGCTGCAAGGGTGATCCTTGATCGATGATGTCTGAAATTACATGATAGTCCTTGCGTAAGTTTGGCGTGTTGGATAGCGAATTGGACCGCACAGGCCTGCCAGACACGGCAGGCTGCCGAGCCAAGGAGGTCTTGGGCCTATTGATTCTGTTTGCTTCAGCAGGGACTTCATCGGCGCCGTCCAACGAAAGGGGTTCATCCACTTCCACTGGCACCATCTGTCGCCCCTTCTGCCCATAGACGCTGACGAATGAGCTCTCGCTCAGAACGCTCAGACTTGGGCTTGCAAGAACGTTTGCGTTTGCTGCGGGGCTGCTTTCCACGTAAGCAGCGATTTCTGGAACTTGAGGAAGGCTCAAGACGCTGCCCTTAACGCCCAGGTAAACATTCCGGAGGTTCTCGGTGGTTTCGCTGCGATCGGAGAGGAAGCTGGGCATGCGAGTGATGACCTTTGCATCGTCTTCGAGCTTGCTCAGATCCGGGCGTTGAGGTTTGGGCGCAGGGTGTTCGTAGGCATCCTCATATGCGGGCGGCGAGTACAGTCCCTCGGACTCAATCTGCTGCACCATGCCCCGCTCCTCAGCAAACTGCTCCAGCTTGGCTTCCAGCATGACAATCATGGCGACGGCCTCTTCGACCGCTTTGTCGCGCTTTTCGATTTCCTGCACGAGCTTGTCATTTATCTCTTCTGTTTGGGCCGTTTCCGACTCCAATTTTTCGACTCGCTCCTCGAGGAATGTCTGTCGCTCTCGGCGGTGGTATAATTCGAGTTTCAGATCGAAGTTTTGTTTGTGGAGGCTCGAAATGACCTGGGTTGTTTAGTTGACACCCACGTTTATCGAAGGGGAGTTGGGTTTGTACTTACTGTCTCCATATCCTTGACACCCAAGCCCTTCTTCTTTTCAGTGCAGGTTGTGGACTGTGGGCGTCGCACATCACCCCCTTTCATGGGTGAGCCATGGCTGATGCGACCAAGGTCGATGGAAGCGCTCAAGTCAATCGATCGAGACATTGCTGCCCGCTCGTGCTCAGCCTGGCGCTGGGTCTGTAGGCGTTCTTGCAGAAGCGACGAAACCACTGTGGCCTGTCGAGTTGACTCGCTGCTAGCCTCTCTCGACAGCTTCGGCGTAGCTCGAGGTGTGGTGCGTGGAGTGCTGATGCTTTTGCATGAGGCGTGGAATCTGTGTGTGGCCATCTGGGCGGGGTCAACCTGCGAGGTTGAACTGCCAGCACTTTGCGAGGTAGCGCGGGTATTTGTGGTACTAGTTGAGGAACGGGAGGCAGTGCGTGGGTAGGTAGGCCGTGACCTGTCGTAGGAATGTGTCTGAACGTCCATGGTGGCGGTCGGATATGCAAAGGATCAAACAAGAAAAGTCCGTAGTTGGCAGCGGGAGAGAATGCAAGGCAGATCGGATCAACAACAGGCCTGCTGTTTAGAAAGTCGGGTCCGCCGTGGGGAGTTGTTAGGCTGAGGCGTCAAGTCTGAGATGAACGAGTCGACTAAGTCGGGCGAGCTGTCACATTGACCTGCAGAGAGTCTTACACTAATGGCGCCACATTCAAGATGCCCCGTCAGACACGCAGATGAATGAGAACGAAGCCAAGCATGTCGGTTCAGCAAGTACGTGGGTGATGAGCAGCCGTAGAGCTCTACCTCATCGCGAAACCAAACCAAACCAAAACCCAAGTAAATGACGTCGTACCGATCCACCAGCGAATTCGCTGAGCCCTTCGATCGGCAATAGCAACAAAAGAAATAAATTGTTGTACAGAGCCCAGAATGGGAGCCCGTTGTAGACGAAGCTCACAGTGTTGTATCGCTGTCTCAAATTGCTTCTGAAGCCACCGCCGATCCAAGAGAGAGAAGAAAAGATGGGTCAATGTGTGGTGGCAAAATAGAAGCGTCGTCGTTCGGTGCTGCAGAATTCGATGCAGGCGATTCACTCGAGGAATACGGAAGCGGGATGCGCAAATGTGGTTGGGCTCGTGGGCTTTTGGCTAGGCCAGAGTCGTAAAATGGGGGGAGGGGATGCGTAAGAGAGGCTGGCTGTGGAGGAGGGATAGATGAAGCGTAAGAAGAGGGATGAATCAAGGAGTTTACAAAGTGGTAAGACAAGGGGCGGAGTCGGCGTCAGGGACAGACAAACGGACACACAAACGGGGGCCAGAGGTGTCTCGAGCCTTGTGTCAGAGGATATGAGGAGAGGAGGGGAGGAGGGACGAGGGAGGGACGAGGGAGGGACGAGGGAGGGACGAGGGAGGGACGAGGGAAGAGGGAGCAGTCGGAGAGGCTCGCGTGGATGGGACGAAGTGGAAGTGGAAGTGAAAATGGAAGCAAATGCGTCTGTGACGGGTAGAGTAGATGGAAGTTTGCGGATGCGGAGATGATAATCCCAAGACAGGCAAGCACACAGACCAACACGCAGCTTCTTACGAAAAAGCTTGCTTTTCTTAGCAGCCGGACCCCATAACTTAGCAGCGCTGCTCTCGCTAGCAAACATTGCCTTGCTCCAGGCCGCTCGGCTAGTCGCTCTCCATCTCGTGCCACCCACCAGGGGGGGAGCTGTCGCTGCAGTTGGCACCATTAGGGGCAGCATCCTGGTAGCTGCGGCGCAGGAGCTCGCCAGTGGAGACGTGCCTTTGTGCCTGGATGCATTAGCGCCACTGCCGGCACCCACTGGGGATTGCCAGGCCCGGAGTCGCTCGTGTTAGTGTGCCGTGGTGTGGTGCACTGCAGCACTGCAGCAAAGCTGAAGGGCCTGTCTGCTGCTACCCACCCCATCGGTGATATCCTGCTTGCCCCCCAGAGGGTCCTGCGCTGATCTACCAGTGGATTTGCCATTGAGATTTCCAGTGGGGGGGGGGGGGCCTGCTCTTTGTGATAGGGCACGCGGCGATAGTCCTGTCCTGCGTTGACCGGGTCCGGGGACGCATGGCAATTGCTTCGGGCTCCAACCACGTCTTCCCCGTCGTACTGTCTGTCGCGTTTGAGGTTAATGAACATTATTAGTGTTCTAGCCTATCGGCACTTACACGCGGTCCGCCGTCTCAATATCCCCTCAATCACAAAATTTTTCTCAAATCCACCCGGGCCAAACACATTGCTCCATTCATGTGACATCACACATCACCCTACCCTCGCGCGCCAACGCAAGGGATACGCCGTAACATTCGTTACCTCGCACCTCCTAAAACCTCAAATCACCACATCCCCCCTCAGCCTGCCAATCACGCCCGCTACCACCGTTCTGGGGAGCAAGGGCCCCGGCTCCCGGCCACGGACCCCGCCCCCGAAGAGGAGCCCACTGGGAGAAGACCCCCATGCCGTCACACTGGTCTGGCCCCAACTAGCTGCCTCTTGTCATTAATTAGTTTTGCTTCTTTCGCGTCGCGCGCTCGTGGCGCGTCGCGAGCTTGCTTTTTCCTATTGGTGAGCAATTGTCAAACGACGGTTTGGCACGCGGCGTGCTGGGGCTGACCAGGTGAAGAGGCCACTGCTCCAAGCTAGGCTGTCGACTATGGAGAATTGAATGACAACTGCAGCAGCCGAGGGTTTGAACCAAAATCATTTGCGCTGTCATTGATTGAACTATGTTTGACTCGAATACATGAGAGATCGACGCGACATCCCACCCAAGGTTCGAGCCTCACTGCGCTGGGCTAGTAGGCCCCGGTCACGCCGCTTTTGCCTTTGCTGCATACCCACCGTTTAAGACGGTCTTCCCCCCACGTTGCATACGTCCTCGTCTTCGTCTTAGCACGTCATTCAAGCTCGGAACAACCCCCGATCACGCCTCGTAGAGTGCAGGTTGCTATTAATTGTAACGTGGATCTACTCCATGCAAAAAATAAAATGCCGTAGACCATCCCATCCAATCCAAAACTTGCCCGTTTCGGCTATGGAAGCTGCTCAAGCCCTTCCAATCGAGCTCATTCTGCTCATCATTGACTACTTCCTCCCCAGTAATCAAAATGAAATCCTTCCTCCGTCCCATGAGACAACAAAAACTCTGTTAGCCCTGACCCAGGTCTCTCGGGCCATCTCCCCGTTTGTCTCAAAGCTACTCTGGTACCACTGCACCTATATCGACAACGCGGCCAGCGCCCGTGCTTTCGGCCGCGCATTGGAGTCACTATCTCCGGATGACCCGCGGCGCCCAACACGCCTGTTCCTGGCCCTATATGAAAGGCGGCCCAATGACGCTCACTGGAGAGGCCTTCCTTGGCCTTCTGGCTCGCACGGGCGTGGCAGTGAGGAAGACGCAAGCCTTGCCCTCGTCGCCAACCAGGTGCTCCTTGGAGTAGCCCCGAGCCTCCGACGCCTCATAATTGATATGCCCTTGACGGCTGCTGCTGCCCTTGACTCGCCGGAAACCCACCAGCAGCTAATTGATGTGCGGCCGGGATTCCAGGCGCTAGCCAATCTCGAGGAATTTGTCTCACTTGGCGATAGCTTCTCCCTTAAACAGCCCGACACCGAGCGTATGGTGTGGGCTTCATGCTGGCCCAAGCTGCGCTGTCTGTCGCTGCACAATCCGCCCATGAACTTCCCCTCCATGATGCGCCTAGACCAGCTGCAGACTGTCGTCATCTCCAAGCAGAATGCGTTTCAGTACCTCATGATGAATGTCAAGAGCACCATGCTCCGTTCCATGCACACAGAGCGCCAGGGCAAACTCCTGGGCGACGATCCCTTCGCCCTGGTGTTTGTCGATGCCTACGGCGCCTCGTGGACCGACCTCCGCCCTGTTCCAAAGGCTCGCGTCATCCTGATAGACGTGGGCCGAGATGTGTCCGGGGTGACTAGACAAGAGCTTCGACGCACCAGCAGCCACGTTCCTCCCAGTTGGATTCGGGCACTGGCCATCAGAGGCAAGCTTTGGGATGCTGCCCGTGCTGGGAGGAGCGAATGGCCGAGCGAGGATGATCGAGATCTAAATTAAATAATAAATTAAAAAAAGAACAAGGCACAGAGAAAGGCTAAAACACAATCTAATATATTGAACACGATCATCCAGATCCCCATCTCCGTCGTTAGCAGATCTTACATATAGCCAGGAACCCTTTGCTTGAGCATATCCGCTGCATGAATGAATGACTTACTCATCAACTCAAAAGTGCGCTCTTCTTTCCGAGCCGCCCGTTTCGCACCGTTTCATAAACAGGTTAGTCAGCAAACCGTTCATGCAAGCATAAAGCGGCACTAGCACTAGGCCAAGACGCCACAAACATGACGATGACCATCACCAAATGCTCAGCCTTCAAGCCAGGGCTTCGTAAGCGCCGGCGGTAACTCGCGAGCCCTTGCATTGTCAAGAGCAACGCGGCCGGAAACCCTGGATCGACGGCTTCAAGACAAAGCCGGGCGTTAGAACCAGCTTGCGGTGAAACGAACCACGCTCAGCTGCATTTGGCAACGTCGCCAAGAACTAGGCCTCGCCTCGGTCCGTTGAATGGGCCCGTCTCAGCCATTCCCGTCCGCTGCTATATCACATCAGGCCAAAGCAGGCCAGACCCGGCAGCCATTCGCCCATCACGTGGGCGAGGGATCCCGAACGATTCAGTGTCGATCGCAACCTCTTGATAAAACACACAATTGCACAATGCAACACGGCTCGTATTTCCTCCCCCCCAAGGCTTTCAGCGGCCTCCATCTCTATCTCCCTTCCCCATCTCATCAGTTCATTTCTCAGCTCCTTCAGCCCTTCCCGCACGCATCCAAGTGGGTACGACTCCTGCGGCAAGGGGGGAGAGGCATCCACCGCTTCTTTGGGGCCGCATCAAGTCATGCAAACCGAAGGTCTCTTAGGGCGACCAGCCCGCGCGAGCGCATGCAGAGCCCGGCTTTGTTTTGAAGAAGAAATTCCCTCCGACATTTCGGACCTGTGCATTGCATCAATATCTCGTGCCGTCTGAAGACTGCGCAGAAAGTGTGGCGTGGCCAAGGTTGATCAAGGCTCAAGTGGCGCAGCCCACCAAACCATCATGGTCGGACGAGGCTTGTGGCAACCGGGATGTTCCATGGACGACCTGCAGACAGCATCAACCTTTTTTTTATAGCTCGCCGGTCTCGGTTATCTAATCTTTACATTTCGAAACTACCTGGAAACACATCCCGCCTGCAGATTTCGAAACGGGGGGGACCTAGAGGAAACATGATTCCTGACCAGCCTCACTCAACACGTGTAGGGATGATCCATCTTGGATAACACGTCGTCATAAACGTCATGATACGCACACAATTGTTACATTCAATGTCGCAGTAGCACTGGCTATAAGTAAGAGATTTTGACAAGTCGCTCAACGGCCAGCGGTGCTCGCAAACTCTTTTTTTTTCTTTTCTTTTTTTTTTTTTATCTACGACCCCTTTGCATGAAGCCGCCTTGTTGGGGATACTCCTGACCTGATTTTGGATTGAAAATCCAATACGACCTTTGAATGGTGGTAACGGAGGTACGTCTCTGCCGTAGCTACTGTATAACACGAATCCCAGTCAAAGCTACGAGGAATCCCCAAAGAATGACTATTTTTGGATAAATTGGTTTGTTTAGGGATTAATTATTGATTTATATTAATTGATATTGGTACGAGGGTTTATTGTCTTTTGCAGGGGGCATGCCACAAAGCGACCAGCCGGCAATTATTCAAGGGTGCTATTATACTGGTGGGCCATGAGCGATTGATCATAATTCTGAAGTGAGCGAGTCTTTTTTGTGATTGATGCGGTCTCCCTTGGTGTGGTTTCATTACGATGTTGCATCGGAGGCCTTCTATGTAGCGTTGAGGTCAAGCCCTTATCGCGACAAAGCCACTCGACCTTGTTGGGTAAACGGCCATCTTGTGATTCGTGGACTTGATTGTCTGACTGCTTACGGGGGTTGATTAGTGGTGTAACGTGTGTGATGGTCCTGCTGCCGGTGAAAGGACCGACCACGGTTCAGATGGCCATGGGTTAAACCAGACAGTTCAAATGAACAAAAGACGGATGAGACTTGTGTGATGTAATGGTATCGATCCAAGATGAGAAGTCACAGATTTTGAATCCTGTGATACGAATGCCCTCGCACCAAACTACCGACTGCAATACAGGGATAGACCAGAAGCTTAGGAATCCTCAGATTACCGCTTCTAATCATCATTGTCCAGATGTCTTGAACGCCCGAGCGCCGATTCTTAGTTCATCCAACCAAATACCTGATTAAAAACCCGCGTTCTCTTACATGCAATCCGACGAGGCGATCATCAGCCCCCACCATATCCGCCAGTTCTCCTCGACGATAATAAGAAGAACACATACAAAGGAAATTTTCGCCCGGGAGTGTTCTTAAAGAAACTCATTCCCTTACTCAGTCTGACCATTTTGCCGTCATTTCCTTTGTAAGAGTAATAGCGAATACCAAACCCATCGAGGATAGCAACCTGTAGGAAGTCCTGAACCTTGCTCAAGGATTTTGTTACCGAGTCTTCAGTCTTATCCCAGGGCACGAACATCTAATCGCGGTGCTTGAGCTCGAATGGGCTGTACGGCTCCGTTCTGAGATCATTTGATCAGGTCGTGTTTCTAGATGTCTTAGATGTAGAGATGGCCCTTGACCCTGTCAAATAGAATTACAACGTAGCGACAGTGGTCTATGACATGCACTAGACCAGCGACGAAACGATATTGTGTCTGGAGGGGGCTCCTCCGCTGGGTCGACCTTGGTCACCAAAATTTGGCCGACTTTCACGAGTCACCCGTTTTCCGACCGACAGATCTGTGTCACAACCACGGGCAAGATCGTATTTTTTTTTGGTAGAACCCTATATCAAATCCCATGAGTTCCGAATCCAAAATTAATTCGAGAAAAGATATCAAGCAGCTTACCAGCGCGATCGTGCGCAGCATGGAGTCAACCCGATCTCGCTCTCAAGCGTCGAGCACAATGGTTAGTGATCTGATTTCAACCGTTTTAATCTTGACGGACAGCTCTACTGGCAGCTCTACTGGCAGCTATTTGAGTTTGCTCTCGAGCTCTTCTTGGAACGATATTTCGTTGCCACCGTAGGTATCGTCGCGGTCTGCGGACAGCATTTGTATTTGTGAATCGATGGTCCTGGGAACAATTCCATAAGAAATCAAAATGATTCCAAGATAAGAGAAAGAATACTTACACCAATGCATATAGTGCCGCCGCCGCCCTCTGCATGGCAACATAGCTCACCGGCCACCACTTTCATGTGTCTGTCGTTTCGGTACTGCTGGTACACACGCCAAACACAAATCAAGAGCCATGCTCTTGGCGGAGGTCGACAAAACCGGCTACCTTGGTGCGGTTGCCCTGAATGATGCCGCTTTTGGAAAAAGAGGAAATCTTAAGCCAATGGAACTGCGCATGAATCTGGTTGTCGGTCTGGCAGGTTGTCCTAAGAAATCAGTCTAATTTCTTTGAACATGGCAGGTCGTTCTATGCGGCCCATAATGCAATGGCCAGTGGACACACGGTCTCGAGGCATGTCCTCCCGACTTCGCTCCGAAACAGGTCGATCTGCGACCACCCATTCGCCCAACGCCATGACTTCCTCCATTGGTCGAGCGTGTGCCTTTCTTTACAGGAACTAAATCAAATGTTAGCCATAAAAACAACTCCCATCAATGGAAGGAAATTGGCATACGCTTGAACATTGTATCTCAACTGTCCTCACCGGCATGCAGACCAAATGTGCAGCCACATCCAAGACCGGTTTTTGCTACGCAGGTTGTTCGTAAGTGGGTTGTTAGCTGGTAGTTTGCCGCCAGGTGCAACGTTCTCCATGCTTTGCTCACTGCACTGGCGAATAGCCTCGTTGAGGCCACTGTACACACTGGCCGCTTTAGTATAGTCAGTGTGGAACACCACACTTTTCCTTCAATGTATGCGTCCGAGATACTCTTCGTCAGGTTGGCACGACTCGGAGCGCCGGGGCAGAGATAAAAAGGCTTACGCTTTCGCCGACTTCGTGATTTCGGGTCTCATCAACGGTTCAAATGTTGATTGCATACCAGGTATCTTGTGAGCCCGGTACATCGTCCGGTTCTCGGCCAATGTCTCGGTGGTAGGAGAATTGAGCGGAACAGGAAGCCCGGTGATGCCCATCCACCAGCCGAGACACAGCCAATGCCTGGAGTCAGGCTCGTATGGATTTCTTCTTAAGCCCCGGTTGGTAAATTTCTTTACCAATCCCTTCTCGCTAATCATCTTATATGCGCCCGATTGTGAGTCTTTCGTGCAGACGGGCGCCGAACGCCAAGGTGAGATGCTTCAATCGCGGCAGCTGTGACAGGTTGGCGAGACTTGATCGCTTGCGCCATGTTAGCTTTGGTTTATTTTTCTCATATAATCTCTCGATCCCCAATCTCGCAGCCGCCAAGTCGTCATGCTCAAAGGTTGCCGCTACTATCAGACGTCGTGCCGGTCTCATCACCCTAACGCAAACCCAGAGGTGGAGCATTTCATGACAATAGCGTGGAATTAGGTGGCCTTCAATCATAGAACTCTGTCACATGCCCGTTCAGCATCGTCCAGAGCGGACACCCCGGGCATTACAGAGACCCAATGTGCTCAGTGGAAGGCTTTTGAGCAGACTCTCGTTCCTCGCTCAGCCCCAGCCCTTTTAATTCCTTTCCGGGGAAGTCGCCAAAAGGTGCCACGGCTGCAGCATGCTCAGGCAGCATGTGCAGGAACTTTTGTTCAAGGCGCCGAGGTGAGGGTCTTATGTCTTTGAGAATGCCATCCAGCAATGGTCCTCCCAGCTCTTTCTAGAACATATTGCCACCAAAGGCCGAGTTGGAGTCGACCTTCCAGGCTTCGACGGCGCTGCGCCTGTTCTCTTGACACTTTCTTAGATCAATCCTCACCTAGTGGCATACTGCCTGGTAGGGCTTCACGAGGATAGCGGCCTCTTGGCCTACGTATACTAGCTCGTATGTGCTTAGTATGTCTCGAGGTCTCTAATGGATGGGTGTCCAGCTGAGTAATATGGTGAACGTCCGGTGATCTGTCTGCTCTCTCTTGTGTGTACGAATTATGGGCCGTAGGTGCTGCATCAGTTTCGATTCCTTTGACTTGCCATACGTGAATTCGTCGTAGACAAAAACTAACATGGCTATCGCGAGCTTGAACTGGACCTTGATACTCCCTGTCCTTGCGACCTAATCGACCTTGTACTTAGTCAAAATCAGACGGTTGATCAACTTGTACAAGGTTGCCAGTGTGCTGGTGATGAGTACACACTTCCGCCGGTTCCTTGGGGCTATCCTTGCTCCCCTTCTTCCTCATCTTGCAGGCGTTCCTAGAGAGACGTCCAGAGGGATTGATGGGTGATTCACCGAAACGAACAGTGCTTGATCGGCCGATACTAGGAACACTGAATTGAGCTAGCACTCTTTCAGATGAAACCCCGAGTTTGAGGGTGCTTATCGGTCTACTGAGATCCGATACCAGGTTTTCTCCATTACTAAACCCTGACCAGTGGAATATGGCAAGGACATCCTGCTTTTCTTGGAGGCATACTCCCAGAAACTGATTTGGGGATTATGGGCACGGCAATGATGTCTCACCCTCTTTTGTGCGTTCCTCGGTGTGGTGATCCTGGTACAGATCCTCCTTGACGTGCCGCTTCCTAGATGCAGATCTCGAACAACGTGCAATGTATCCAACGCCGTAGTACGATTCCAGTTGAGAATTGCACCAGCCACTCCGTGGCGCGTATCCTCTTGATGGTGGCATGATCGGTATCTTCGCCTTTCGATAGGTGGAAGATGATGACGCCTTCTCCACCGATCGCAAATGTTGCAAAACAGTTTCGGGCATGCTGTTGGTTCTCAAGTGCCGCGAGATCATGATGTCCACCCCCGAGATGGGATTCGCTGCTTGGCTCCACAGCACAGAATGAAACTTTGATCTCATGACACGCAAACTTTGTGCCTCCGGTCAAGAGAATTCCGGTGCGTTGATCCAGCGATCGGAATGTAGCGGGATCTCTAAGTTTATTCCGGACCCCAATTGATGCCAAGCGTGGCGTGTCAAGCGGCAAGGCGGCGTCGGAGTTCTGGAAGACACCCCACCTACATCATTCCCGGATGGCTATTCGATATCTCGGTCGAGGACGAACCAGCGAAGCTTCCGCTGTGTCTTCTAGTAAGATAAAGTATGTTAGCTTCCCTAGAAAGATCAGCAGTCTAGGCCCCAGAATTCATGTTCCATTCCCTGTCCTTCGAAGTTCTCTCAGTTCCGCTCAGGTAGATGTCATCACGAGCAGATTAGCTATTAATATAGTTGATGGTAGCGACGCGATATCATGCGAGAGACATGCACTAGCAGTGCATCTAAACAAGAGGAAAACGATTAGTAGGTATCGCTTGTGGGGAATGAAGGGGTGAGAAACTCGTACTCGCGGGCATGGATTGCGCAAAACATATTCAAACCACCATATTTTGAAGTCATCCGGCAAGGTATAGCCCCCAATAGAACCCTTTTTCTGTCAAGAAAGCTTTTACCTTTCGGTCAGCTTGACAACCACACGATCAGAAATAAACCGGCCCATTCCAACTATAAAATCTCTTTGTTTTTAATGGTTGGTCAAATTCTCTCTTGTCTCTGCAGTTAGACCATCGTCGTTGCGCACGCCAAGTTACTCATTGGAAATATTTTCGAAATTGTCAAGCTCGTGATTCCGGCAGCTATATAGCAGTAGACAGGCAGTATATATCCGCATTCCCAGTTGTAAGACTGGTTTATGAGAGGCATGCTGAAAATGGAGAACGATAATGGCAACCCAGACTCTGCCTGAAGCTCTCGCCAGGCGCAGGCCAATGCTTTGGCACGTCAGTTTCGGTAGTGGAGGACTGAGTCGCAAATGATCAAATGCTCAAAGACTCGATTCCACATGTAGAACACCCAGTGCGGGAGTTCTTCGAAATTGACGAATCCGACAAAAAAGCGTATCCCGTGAACCATGCGGTGGTATTTCCTTGCCGATATACCAAACATGAGATTAAAGTGTGCAACCTCATCACCAAAAGTGACAGCATTCTTGATAGGGTGGTCAAGTGATTCGTTGATGCAGACTTCATCGGAATAAAAGAGAAGATGGGAAACACAGGGACAATTCCACCATCCTTTCTCCCCATATCATCATCCGATACTTCGAATAAATTGCTTCGTATGAGGAGAAGGAGAGGTTTCCGTATTCTAGGTGGACGTGATGGATCTTTGCAAACAAGTAGTGCGTTGCTAAAATCACTGTTCCCGGCGTAAGCATGCTTCAGCTCCAAACGATATCCCTGGCTCGCATATGCGAATGCTGTCGAATCGGTTCAGGCGGAAGCTGCACCTTGTCGGAGCCCACGCCAACTGTGCAGACGAGAAAAGGAAGGCTTTTGCCAGCTTTACCAGGGTCGCCAACTTCGATCCAATAGTCGAATGATTCACGACAGTACAGCATCTCCCCAGAACACTTGATGCTTCTTGACCCTCCATTGGCCAAAGAGCTGTATAAGCGAGTATATGTTGTCAGGGTATTCGATGATGATACTTCAGTGGCATGCTTCGTCGAGGTTGGCCTCGAACACAATCAACTCGACCCATGTCAGTGACCAATCATACTTGGAAAGATCATTCAACTCACTGACCAAACTGGTACGTCCAGCTCTGAGTGTCGGGTCGTAGAAACCAGAAGACATTAGGGGTGCCATCCAACTTTGCATGCTTCGAAGCTGCTACAACCATGGAGCCGACCCCGCTGGACCAAAACGTCCGCTGCTCGCCCTCAGTAGTAATTGGGTGTGATATTGCAAATATACACAAAAATACGCGGATGTCTGGTCACCGAAAGCACATGGCCTAGTTTAACCATATGCCTGGAGCGGTGGTGGAAGGCAGACCTTTGCATCTCTCTTGATGCAACCCATACATACCGGTTGAAAGGCGTATTCCAGGTGGCCTTGGCAGCCTCGCAAACACAAATTTGAACAAAAATGTGTGTGGGTCAAGGGGGGTGAGCGACTTCAGCCGATAAATAAGCCATCACTTTCTCAAACATAAGTTGATCTGACCGATACCTACTGGTCTGCTGATAATCCGAGACATCACCTTGCAGGTGAGGTGTCAACTGAGAAAGATGCCCTTGCAGCATGCACAATGGAGATTAACATCATGGACCAAAGTGTTCATGTTGGCGATTGTGACATGGAAATTGCTGATCTTGCCGTTCCACTTGCCAATGATCTTGAGGCGATTAGTATTAATCTCAGATCAATAAAAGGGTTCACTGATGGGTTACCTAGGATTATCGTTCTCGAAACTCCACCTTATCCTTGGGTCAGCGTGTTGTCCTATGTTGCGAAATGATGAACATACTCTCGGGCAAGCAGCTAAGGTATTGTCAGCCGTGAGAAAGGCATCTCGTGGGTCGGGGTCCGTGTGGAGGCTAGCGTCCAGGTATGGTGCCCAACTGTCGACTGAGGGAAACCATGGCTGGGGGCATGATGGCGCCCAGCACCGCGTGCATGGTTTCGTGGTGTTATATATATTTCTGTGTATGGAGGAGGAAGAAAGGAAAGTCCCTTTGTCGGCGGGCTTCATGAGGTTTTATAGACGAGATGTCGGGGAGGGAAGTGGAATGGGATGGAGATGAGGTTCCAGAGGTAGGATGTGTGAATACACGCATGCGGTCAACAAACACTCCCTCTTTCTCTTTGAGAAAAAAAAAAAACATGAAGTACAAACAACGGAAAGCTACAGATCAAGCAAAACAACGGCAAACATCGCTTGCCAACATCGCTTCACATTCATGACCAATCTGTTGTGGGACAACATGAGCGTCAGGTTACCCTGTACGACATCGGATATTTAACCATCCGGTGAAACCTTCGTGGTACGCATGACACCCGCAGGACACCCGGAAGGGACCCAAACGTGCAGGCATCTCTAACAACTTTAAAGAATGCATAAAATGATTCACCGAAAAAAGAATGTTGAGATCGTTCCGTGTTTCGCTTCTACTCCAACTGCACCAAAAGGTCAAATGCAACCATGCATGCACTCAGCCAGCCAAACGCCATACCTGCAGCTAAAGTTACAACTCATTCTTCTGGTAAAACTTCTCCTCACTGCCTTCATCCTGATTTTCGTCCTGCTTGCCACCCTGCCTGCCACCCCTCTTTCCCTCGCTCTCAGCACTGCCCTCACCCTTTTCTGCGGGCTCGTCAATGTATCCGCGGAGCTCCCGGACGCCGTTCGGTAGTTCGACAAGCTCAAGCTTCCACCCGTATTTACCCGCAAGCTTGCGCATCCTTTCAATCATTTCCCGAACGGATGACACCTTGAGCTCGTTCTTCTCCATCTCGGCATCCGTCATCGATGTCACCTCGCCTCCCTCTTTGCTGCTCTTGCCAGAGGCCACCACTTCGATGAAGCGTTCATTGTCGGTGTCCGAGGTATCAAAGTAGCTCTTTGGCGGGGCAAGCTTAATAGGAGGCTTACCATCCTCGTCGGCGCCAGAGAGGACGTTCCTTGCGCCAACAATAACGCCGCCAACGTTGATTTCCTTCTTCTCGGGTACAATTTCGTTGACACCCTCCGCCTCTTGATCCTCTTGGGCCAAAGCATCATCGTATGGGCTGTCCTGATCCAGAAGCGGAGGAACGGCGTTGTCATCGAGGATGAGCTGGCAGTTGATCGGGTTGGCCTTGGTCTCTTCAGGGGGCAAGAATGCAACGTCGTTGCACAAACGGGGGGTGTTGATGACCATCAGGTACGCGCAGATTGTCACCTCTTTGATCCAGCCAATCCTGTCATTCTTCAGGCCAGGCACGCAGTGGTACTGGACTTCAATGGTTCGGTCCCGGCCCGTCAAATCGCACTCGGTACCTCCCTCCAGTCGCTGCACCAAATAACGCTGGTCGCCCTTTACTTGCAGCTCAGCAGGGGGTGGAGCTTCCTCGCCATCTTGTTTGGCCGCTTGGTACGCGCTCGACGGCGGAAGTGTCGGTTTCTCACCTAGCACGTAGTACGCAGTGTTGGGATCCCTCTTGGGGGGCTGGCCGTTCGGGATGGACGGCAAAGCGTGGAACTGAGTGATTTTGCGGTTATTGCAAAAACTGTAGCTCCACCAGCCGGACATAAAATACAGGCAAGTGTTTTCAAGGTCGGCAATGAGTTCCCAGCCGATATTGGTCGCGCGGACGAGTTCTCTAGCTTCCTCGGCTTTGGCCAACTCGTTTGCCGTCTTATTTTCGGGAGAAGGGGGCTGGATCACAGGGATGGAGCATAGATACTGGTGAGGAGGCATTTTCATGAGCTCGTAGGTGAAGGCGTGATCCAGGTTTGCGTCGTCGGCAGCCTCGTCGCCGGCATCGGCCTCGCGAACATTGTCGAGGGTGGATTGTGAAAACTCTGCGGAATAGGTGGGGTGCTGGCCGTGCTTCTCCAGGAGGGCATTCGCATCACTCTGAGAGATGTACTCATCAGAAAATAAAACGTCGAACTGGGCCAGAATTAGCATTGCGACGTCATCGCATGGAGGGGGAGAGAGGGGCCACAGACCTGAGGATACGTCAGCAGATCCTCGTGAATGCTGAAGCCAGGCGAACGAGCGCTGGCGAGCTGGGTAGCCGCCAGCAAGAGTAAATTGAGACGGCGCATTGTGCCGTAGTTGGCTTCTTGTGATCACATAGAGTTAGGCGAAAGAAATGACCGAGGTCAACGGTGCCACCTGGGCGTTGCTTGATGAGGTGTCATGATGGACCGCGTTGTGGAGTTGTAGCGATGGGAGCACCGGGGATTTGCCGGCCAATTACAAGCGCAGGGGTCTTGAGGCAGTCTGAGCTCAACGCTGAGGTAGCAGCACCAACTACGAGCAACTACCTATTCTGGATAAAAATAATATCCCCCACATGTTCAAAGCGCTGAGCTGAAGTCCTCATGAGGCAATGATTAATTGATTGTTTTGTTTTCATCTCATCTCTCAGTGGTCGGCATGAAGGGGCTCAGCCTCAGCGAAACCCACTTGGAGCAGGACCAACGAGACTGAAATTATTATGTGTTACAAAGTTGCCAGTTAATTATTCCATCTTTAGAACCATAGGGTTCATGTGGCATGTTAGTCTCTGGTCAAATTTCCAGGAACATCCTCCTCTTTATATTAAAAATGATGTCAATTTTCGGATTCCGGAAATGAGGGTTCCCGGACGACACTTGTCGTGGGGTGGCTGTTCTCAGGGGCCGTTGAAAACCATCTCGGTCGCGCTTTGCGACAGGCCTCATCCCAGGACCTGGAGAGATCCGCGAGGGATGGGCTTTTGATCTTATCGTCATCGTCCGCCCGCTAGTCCCAGGATTAGACTGGTGTGCCTTTTAGCAGCGAGATTGGCTCGTTTGGTGTTTTTTTTAGGTCGCGGAGCAATGGCGGCGGTTTAGAGACCATCCTCTGGCCGTGGCATGATGTTCAAAGCGCGCAGCTGTCAAGGGAATCCTGGAGTTGCTGACAGAGAGCCATGCCTGTAGACCACGCTCCAATCCTTCCGCGGCACGTACAAGACACTACCGGTTACCGGTAGCGCTCATCGTTAATGCCTAAGTTGAATTGAGGAGGAAAGGCTCCGACTCCGATGAAATCAGAGACCGTGCTTCAGGGTCCCTCCAATCAATCTCGATTTCCCCGCAGGCTGCGTGGCCTAGGCTTTCCGTGTTGTTATTTTGTGCGTCCAACTGTAGGCAATGCGGGTAATGCAGCAACGGCTACGGTTTCGCGTACAGTATGCGCAGTTTAGAGGTGTAGACTGGTGAAAGGGGGAGCGAATCGGATGCATCGGGGTGTGCCAGTCAGCCCATTTGAATCACGACGAAAGCGGTGTGCTACTCGGTGAGGCCTTTTGCATCTGTTGTTGACGGACGAGATAGGTGCGAGGCTCTGCATACAACCCAGGACTGTTGAATCCAGCTCGGCAGGTCTCATTCTAGACCACGAGATGCAGGCGAGGTGCATTTTTCAAGAGGGAACAGTAGCATCCGATAGGCCATTACACCGTGGCCTACACGTTTCGACTCAGTGGTGTGGTCGCAAATGTGCAAAAGTCGAAGAGTGATTGGGGCGGAGCACGAGATCTGCATGCAACTGAGTTGAAACGGGACAGGAGGCTTGAGGCACGATCAACGCAGGGAACGAGGCAGCGAGAGTGGAACCCAGCAGATGGAGGGATTTGCAGCATACAGCACGCGGGTCATGCCATAGTTGGGAACCAGAGGTCGTATATTGGGCTAGGTTGGTTCAAGCACGACAGTTGGACGTTTTGGCCCTGGCTTGGGTTGCAACTGACGCGGCTAGTTGGTGCCCGGCACATGCGTACCAAGAACCGGCTGCATGCTGCAGCAATGCCCGTTTGCTGGTTGCCCATTGCTCATTGCCCATTGCAGTGTCTCGGTCTCGGAGGTGATTAGGTTGCACAACAAACAGGAGGAGACCTTGGAGCCTATGGCCCGTAAGCATCATGGGTCCTCGGGTGTCGAGCCCGAGGGGCTCGAGGGGGGGGGGGGAGGGACTCCAGGGCATATCGCAGTGACGACTACAGCATAATGCAAACTAGGACTCGATTTAGCCCACCGCGGGCGATCGTCGACCCACAGGCGCAGATGATGGAGGGACAAGGGGAGAGAGGGCATTCCTGGCTGGCTGGCTGCTGCTGCTGCTGCTGCGTGTGAAGACTGAGATGCAGCGAGAGGCTCCCGGGCTAGTGTGGGCTTAGCGGTGGAGGGGTGACGAGACAGATGCGAGCACTTCTTTGTTCTTCCTTTTTTCTTATTCTTCCAATGTGAGATGGCCATCGGGGACTAGCGCTTTTCTGCTGCTCGCCTCACTCTCCAGGCGGTTGTAGGCCAATCGTCCGGAATGGGCGGGTCCCCTGGCTCGAGCCGCGCCACGTCGAGGGCCAGTCGTTGGGTGCCGTCCAGCGTTTGCCTCGTTTTTGTGGGCTCGTGTCTGGGGTGTGCCATCCAAGGACGCGCTGCAGGGATGGAGGGGAATTTAGCGGGATGAGATGGCATAGCGGTCTGGGGCGGCAGAAAGCCAAAAGTGGGATGCCATGTCCCATCGATGTCCCACGTCCCTCTGGTTCTGGCGCGCGACCACAAGAGTGCCAGAGCAGGCTGCGGCGCGGGCGAATGACGGAGCGGCGTGATGACACCCCACTGCTCGGGTTGGCCCTCGTGGTTCTTCAGCTGCACCTGTGGCTCGCCAGATGGAGGGTTGGTTGTTTGTTGGCAGTTCCAGAGTCGCTGCCGGGAGTT
Source organism: Calonectria pseudoreteaudii (assembly GCA_001879505.1). Classification (NCBI taxonomy): domain Eukaryota; kingdom Fungi; phylum Ascomycota; class Sordariomycetes; order Hypocreales; family Nectriaceae; genus Calonectria; species Calonectria pseudoreteaudii. Next base: position 786,363 of record KV875241.1, on the reverse strand, counting down.
GATTATGGTGGTGGAGAGATGCATTGGCGGCGGGCTGCGAATCACGGCCACCAGCCAAAATGGGATCATCGTCGCCTGTCTGCGGCCCATGCCGCAAAGCGCCTAGCCTGCCCATTCACCATCTCTCCTGCCATCTCGTCGTTGTGGGCAGAAGGTCGATTTGGGATATTCAGACCCAGGCTGTGGAGCCGCCGCATGATACGATGAGTCGATCGCTGGGTCTGGAGAGCAAAGTCTACTTCCTCAGACCGTTGATGGGCAAGCCCAATTACCGAGTACGGCCTACTGCAATGTCGGCCAGCGTGCAGCCTTTAGCCTCTTTGGCGTGCCTTGGTGCCCGCGCCATGATGACATCTCCCCTTGTCCCCGTACCCAGAGGTGGGCTCGTTCCGGGATGCGAGTTGATCCACGAAACACTGCAACACTGGCTTCTTTCTGGTTTATTATTTGCTTTTGATGCAAGTCTGCTTGCTCCCCTGCATCTGGGATTGGGCGACCCGCGGAAAGGAGTCGACCATCATGCACGTTGGCGTTGGAGCGACCCGTGTCTCTGCTAACGTCGTAGTCTATTCTGGATGTGCTCATATATTTGCTTCTGCTAGAAGCCACGGCCAGTTCCTTGGGATAAGACACCGCATCCCGGTCTTGGAATGACGATGACAATCATGGACTTCCATAATTACGTGTGGCCTGGGTCTGGTCCGAGCGGGCCTTGATTCACCCTGTCGGTCATCTGGGTGGTTGTGTCGCCGTGCCACTCCCAGTGTGCGTAATGTGTGCTAAGTGCTTGACATTTGAAACGGCGCAAAACTGTCGGTGACCATGATGGACTGGACGAAACTGGGCCGCTTCGCAGGCGATGCATGACATTGTTCGATGGAGATGCGATGCGCGCACGTCCGTCATGTCCTCGACTAGATCCCACAGCACAGCGCAGCGCGAGAGCGCCATGATCTCTTGTCACACAGCAGCGCAGCGCACAGCACAGCACACAGCACAGCCCGGGCGAGCCGACCTTCTTCTCCCACGAGGCCATGAGTCCCGTGTTTTAGAATCTTCGGCGGGATTGGATGTCATCCCAAGTCCAGCCCGTCTGCAGCGCCACAAAGCCATGGGCGTTTTCTGCACCACTGTGATCGGGCGCATCTTCATAGGACGGGAGTCATTGGGGTGCGGCGGCCTGTCTGGCGTGGGCCGCTGCAGGTCGGGTCGCCGGAATGGCCAACTGTTCAGTGGGCAGAGCACAGTCTCATCCAGTGGGTGACCAGTGGGTGCGCAGCGGCTGCTCAGAGGACGGTCAGTGGCCGCCCGGCAGAGGTGGTGTTAGTTGAGAGCGCGTTTAGTGGGTGCAGCACCTCGAGCCCACAGTCGTCGTCGTCGTCGTCACTTTGGGGGTCAGCAATAGCTGTCCTGTGGTATACACACAGAGGCGCCGGGTGGAGTGGAACCTGGTCGACTTGGGCCTTTCAACATCGTCATCATCAGCAGGAGCGGCAGTCGGAAGGGCCAGCATCCCTGGCCTCCAGCTCTCGGCGAGTGTTTTTTTACCGTTTCTTTTTTTTTTTTCAACGGGGGCCTCCTTTCATCGGTCTGGCTGCCACCGTCGCAGTTGCACCCATCCCTCTCCCAGCGGCATCGTCCTGGATATCGCGACCGACGCCGGCTGACAGGCATCCATCTCATCGAGTCCAGCGCACACCGGCACTAAAAAAAAATATGCCCTCCCCCATGCTCTTCCGTAGCACATGCATCCCGGACATCCAGACATCACACCTACCCATCCACATCACTCTTCACACCCCGGCCCCTAGTCCTTGTCGCATACCCACTCGACCCATCTGAGCAACACACCCCTGCCACCAGTGGGGTTTCTGAAAGCCTCGTTCTAAACCACTGGATGAGTGCTCTCGGTCGCATCCTGGTCCCCTACTTTAACCCACGCCCATCGCCAGCTCACATCCCATCCTGTCTCTGCCTCGACTTCTTCGTCATCTACAACCGGCTAATCACCAAACTGCAAACCATCGTCCTACATATCTCGGGGCCATCGCCACCAGTTCCAGCCCTCGCCTCGTCTCTCCTTGTTGGCTATCCTTTCACGAACCGGTCGATCCGCTTTCACGCATACAACAGATCGACCTTCGCTCTGAAACCCCATTCACTACATCCACATATCCAGGTTGTCCCAATTTAGCTTTGGACATTCCGATCCTATCCTTTTTCCTGTGGCTTCACTTCGACTTTTCATTGTTGCAATATGAATTTACCCAGTAACTCCAATTCATTCGAGGAGCTTCAACGTCAACTGCAGGAGGTACAGCAGCGCAACAGCCAGCTCGAGCAGCTCCTCCAGTATCAGCAGTTTTCCTCAATATCAAACACCGACGTTGCTCTCGCTCAGGGTGGCTTCCAGCCCGCCAGCCATGTTTCCAGTGCAAGGAGTGTCGGGCTCTCTCGTAGCAAGTCAACTATTAGTTATCCTACCCAAATGGGTTCTGTGATGGTAAATTCTCCCACTATGTGCTGCGCTTACCTGCCCAACTGACAAACCGCGCCATCAAGGATCGCAACCTATATCAAGCTCCCAAACGCCAGAAGCGCGCCCTCTCACACCAGGGCGGTGCCGCCATGAGCCGCAGTTTTTCAAATCGCTCCGAGTCCAACATGCCCTTTGTGCAGGTTGGTCCCGTCGCGCCGCTCACCAACGCAGCTCTTGATCGATTCTACACCTCTCGCGATGAGCCCGCCAACCAGTCTCTCCAAGGCGGCCCCTCGCAGCGCCTGCCCAGCGTCCAGGAAAACACACCCCTCTTCGGCATCGGCATGGATCCCAAAGACTTTCTCGCCCACTGGGATGAGTCGCAGAGCTCAACAGAGTACCTCTCATCGCAGCCCAATGGATCACCCCATGAGTCGTTTGCCTATCTTCCATCCGCCTGCCCGTCGATGATCTCGGGCTCGTCCGCCGGCGAAACCACCAGCCCTCTTACCCGCCAGAACAGCTCTTTCGACAACCTGGGCTCCTCCGACATGAGCAGGCTGGCTTCCACGCAATCTCAGAACGATGCCTACCTCTCACAAGAGTCGATGATGACCGTCGGCAACGTCAACAGCCTCGCCGGCACCAAGCGACCTGCCCACGACCAGGCTCTCTTGGGTCTGGGTGCCAGCCTGCCTCCTACTGCACCTCACCAGTACGCTTCCGCCCCCAACGGCCCCTCGTTTCTCTCCTCTCCTGGCTCGGTCAACATGGAGCGATCATTTTCCAGCGCCAGCATGAACAGCGTCAAGTCAAATGCTTCTAGCCTCGAGCGTCGTGCCAAGGAGGCTCGCGAACGCGCCGTTCTCAATGCTCGCTCCACCCAGATTGCGCCCAGACCCCAGGAGAACTCTACCAAGAGTGCCGACAGTTCTCCTTCATCCAAGAAGGAGCCCAAGGTTGCCGTCAACAAGAGCCAATATGTCCGCCCCAAGCACCCCAAGGTTCACTGCACTCAGTGCAACGAGCACCCCGAGGGTTTCAGGGGTGACCACGAGCTTCGAAGACATGTCAACGCCAAGCATGAGGGTACGGTCAAGAAGTTTGTTTGCCGAGACCCTGCCAAAGTTGGCATCGTCTCCAAGGTTCAGGCCATCAACCCCCTTGACAAGTGCAAGGCTTGCATCGCTGGCAAGGAATACGGTGCTTACTACAATGCTGCTGCTCATCTTCGTCGAACCCACTTCAAGCCAAAGACCCCTCGCGGCAAGAACAAGGGTCTTGACGAGAAGCGAGGTGGGAAGGGAGGGGGTGACTGGCCCCCCATGTCTGATCTGAAGCTTTGGTTCGAGGAGAAGCTTGTCAAGGTTGACCCGCAAGGTGCCATCAACTCTGACCCCGAGGATGCTGACGATGACATGGCCGATGTTGAGGTTTCAGATATGGGCCCCCAGCAGATGGAAATGTTCTCTGGCATCGGCACCAACATGAGTGCTTTTGACATGGATGGCAACTATGAGCTCAACGTCGAAGGCGCCACTGACGCCAACGCCATGCTTGTCAGCACCGACTTGGGCATTACTGCCCCCATCTCTTCTGCATCCACTGGTTTTGGATACTCCTTCAACGGCTCGCCCATCACTAGCCTCCAGGACGAATACAGCTTCTCTGACCAGGCCAACTCCGTCTACGGCTCCAACATGTCATCGACCAACACTATTACTCCTTCCACCTTTCAGGATATGTCCCAGCTCAACGTCTCGGACAACATGTGGGCTTAGACTGTCCGATTTTTCTTTTGGCTGCGGTTTCTTTTTCTTGGCTCGTTTAGACCATTTTCTATCATCCACTTCCACCAGTTTGCGTGCACTGGTCAATCGACTTGGCCATCACTTTTTGAATTCCCAAGGGACGAGTGAAAGGAACGAGAAAAAGAAAAAAACACCGAAAAAATGTTTTATGACTTGAAGTAGTCGTTACGTCATCGACTACAACTGCCCTTGGTGTGTTAGCTGCAGGTACACAAATTGTGCAGCTAATGGCCAAACAGGCATTTCCTTCTTCCCTAATGGCTTTTTTTATTCGCTATTTTGTCATGATTTCCCGTTTGGCGTCATTTCTTGGTTTTCGCCTCATTTTTTTTTATTTTAATCCTCCCTGGGAAACTGGTGGGAATACGTTATATACTACTTTCCTTCTGTCAGCCCCCCTTTGAGGGGTTGTCGGATTCACGACCGACCGCCAACAGCAACGGTCCCCATTCAAACGTTTTTATGTCACACGAATCGAAAGTGCTTCATTCGTGAGGATTCTATACACTGGGATTAGGAAGGGTTCACAGGAAATACGGAGGGGAAAGAGGAAAAAAAGACGGTTTATCCTCGTGAGGGTTTTCTAACTTGTATGAAACTACTTCCGCGAGGAGTGGGAAATATTCTGGAAGGCGTTTTGACAAGGGTCATGGGCAAGCAAGCCCGGGAGGAAGTGCAGGTTTTGTTTTTAGCGGGGGCTGCATGTGAAATGGCGTTTCATCTTGCTGGACAATTGCGCTTTGATTGTACATCTTTTTTTTTCTTGTTACTCTTTTGAGATGGGTGCTGGGGGAAGGGGTTTGGTTCGAGGCATTTGGGAAGCCGGGCATATCGCTTGGTTGGAAAATACCTGAGCGGATGTAGATAGAGTACCTTGCCGTTGGCTCGAGACGTAGGAGTCGGGAGCCGGTAACCAACGTGCTGGAAATGCACGGTTTGACCCCTACGTTTTGTCTTGTGTCACTTGCATGTGAAGTTTGCACACCTTGTCATGTAGTAGTTGTATTATCTCGTGGTCGCATTAGTCTAGTAGTCTGTACATTGTGTGTGTGTGTGTGTGTGTGTGTTCTTGCATCCTGGTATCCAAGCATTGCACTCATTCATCCCTTCTTGACCTTTTCAGCCCACTCCTTTGCGCCCTTAACGCCCTCGTGACCGCGCCTGAACAGGTTCCTCTCCATCTCATCAAGCCCGCGAAGGAATTCCTCGCTTCGGCCGCCGACGCTCTCATCGGCCTTGCGGGCGTGCAGGCCGACGTCCGAAGCCCGGACGACCCAGGTCCTGCGAACGACGTCGGCGATGTCGCGCTCCTCAAACAGGTCCAGCATGCGAGCAGCGAGCGCGTAAAAGTGCGGACTCTGGTCGCGCAGGGGGACGGCCCGCGGGTCGGCGGACAGCGCCGCGAGAACCTGCGGCGACAGGCTCGCGGGCAGGTTGAGCGTCAGCGGGGCGCCCGACGCGGCCGAAGTCTCGGACAACGCCAGCAGCTCGGCGAGCCAGAGCGGCAGGTTCAGCGGCGTGCCGGACTTGAGGCCGTGGGGGGAGTTGTCCAGGTGGCCCAGGTACGGGACGTCAAGCTCGAACTGGCAGGGGACTTTCTATATATTCGAAACAAAACGGTGTAAGTGGGATGCAAGAAAAAGAAGAAGAAAAGAAACAAGGGGGGAGCCAGTCATGCTAATCAAGTGGGGAGGGGGGAGTGAGTGGATGTACCTCTGCATCCGTGAGGATGGAGTCAATGTCGTAGTAAGACATTGTGTTGGGGGGGAAAGATATTCAGAATGAGCTCCGCCGCGTCGCGTGCTTGCAACACAGAGAGCTATCGTCGTAATGGCGGTGGTGTTTTAGCGGTGGAGGGGCAGTCAACGCGTGTGCAGTTGAGCCCCGCCAAAAAAGAAAAAAAAACGCGGTGACCCGATGACATAATCGCGCTGCTTTGGGTGCCGGTTCGACAAGCTCACCCGACCAAGAGAGAAAGAATAAAGAGCAAACGCCGGCTTGAGCTTGACGTGGGTGGATGAATTATTGTCAATTCGGTCACGGCCATTGGCCACCCAACATTCATCCCAATTCTTGTGCCCTGGTTTTCTTAATTCTTAATTTTTTAATTTAAATATCGCCTATCTGATCCTCAGAGTTATTACCGCCATCACCCCTGGTTAGTTGGCTCGGCGGAGTTGGGGGGGTACCTGAAAACAAGGATCGCAATCCGAGGAGTTCAAAAAAAGGCCGGAGTCCGTCGATTTGGAATCATCTTGACGCGATGAGGGATACAGTGCGAGTAAGCCATTTAGCGATTCAGTCTTGCCAACACAACAGGATAGATCAACAAACACTACAAGTCCGGTTTGTTTTCTCATACCAAAATCGATTTAAATATAATTATTTTTATAACCTGCCGTTCTTTTTCTCTTTTTTTTTTCTTTCGTTAGTTTTCATGGTTCTAAACCCTTTTCCTGCCATGCACATCCCTATGATGTCACGAAGCTACTTCGCTAAAGCTCATGCACGACACTGATCTCAGCTAAACCACTGTAATGTCCAAGAGAAGAATAACCATTAAAGTCTCAACAGACCTCTCTTTCTTGTAGATAAATATACTTTTGAAGCATTTTGTTTGGTTTATTTCCACTGGAAATGCAAGGTTCTGTTTTTTCCTCAAGTGTTAATTTGACAACCATTCAAAAGTCGCATGTGTTGCAACCCAAACAGTATGAGGATGCAGTCTTCAGCACACTGTACACGCTTCCCGCGACTCTTTCTCATCGCCATCCCCCTTTGCTTTGGTTAGTCGGCATATTCGGAGTCCATTGCTGCGAAGTCTCCACCACCTCGGTGTTCCGAGATCGGGCGGACAGCCGTACCAAGTCATCGCAAGATGAGTGTGCCAGTAACCAGAATCCCCGAATCCTTCCCTTCGGCTCCGAGGTCTAATTGCGATGGGGCTGGAGATTGCGTCCTGTTGAATAAGTCCGTCTCGCGTTTCGCGACGATGGAGGGGATGGAATTACAAAAACCTTGCTGAGCAAACTTGATGTCGTGCATGAGTTACTTCCTTTTTTTTTCTCTTATATATATATATATATATATATAAGATTTGAGAGCCAACAGTTTATATACATGCCACTTTAGGGTCCAGCCCAAGACAATCGTTCGATTAACCCCTGTCCGATCCGTCCCGACACCCGTGAATCCTTAATTGAATCTCATCAAGATCGGTAGCAGCCACAGGGCCGGCCAGCCACTACCCCGCCACACCTGGTCCAAGCTCCCGGCGAATGACGAAACGCTGAGTTCACCACACTCACAAGCTCGGCAATTCAGTAATCGACGCCGCCCAGATTCCGAATCCTTCATCTTTTTGACATCATCAACCCCAAAATCCCTGCCTGTCCAGGTGAGTTTTTTCTGTCCCTCAATCTCCCCCCCGCTCTTCAGCCTTATTCTCCTGGAATTGTTTTCAGTGCTGCCATTGTTGCAATCCCTCCTCGTTCTTCCCCTGCTGGATTTTGCTGCTGCGCTCATCCCAATTCGCCGCAAACCTTTGACTGACAAATTAAATCCCCGCCTTGATAGCTTCGAAAATGGCCTCTACTCTCCTGCGCACCGCCCCCGCCCTGCGCGCCGGCCTCCGCGCCCGTGCTGCCAAGCCAATTGTTGCCATGGCTTCTACCAGCTTTGTCCGCGGCAAGGCTACCCTCCCCGACCTGTCTTGTGAGCAACCTCCCTCCCCCCACGCTGGTCGTTGAGCAACATACCAACAGCAGACAGACGACTATGGTGCGCTTGAGCCCTACATCAACGGTCAGATCATGGAGCTCCACCACTCCAAGCACCACCAGACCTATGTCAACGGCTTCAACGCCGCCGTCGAGGCCATTGCCGAGGCCGAGGCCAAGGGTGATGCCAAGGCCGCCGCCGCACAGGCTCCTCTCATCAACTTCCACGGTGGCGGTCACGTCAACCACACCCTCTTCTGGGAGAACCTTGCTCCTAACGGCAAGGGTGGTGGTGGCGAGCCTGAGGGCAAGCTTCTGGTAAGTAAAACCTCTCTCAGCAGTTAGGCATTGACTGACTCTCCAGACTGCCATCAACGAGGACTTTGGCTCTTTCGAGGCTCTCAAGAAGCAGACCAACGCCGCCCTCACCGGCATCCAGGGCTCCGGCTGGGCCTGGCTCGTCAAGGACAAGACCTCGGGCACTCTCAGCGTCGTAACACGCCCCAACCAGGACCCTGTCACTGGCAACCTCGAACCCCTCCTCGGCATCGACGCTTGGGAGCACGCCTACTACTTGCAGTACCAGAACCGCAAGGCTGAGTACTTTGGCGCCATCTGGGAGGTCATCAACTGGGGCACTGTTGCCAAGCGATTTGATAACTAAAACACTGAGACCATTTGTCATTAATGAATGGATGGATACCTATGAATACTTTGAGTGTAGTACACCGAGAACCTTCAATACCAATAACAAAAGTCTATCAAACCATGCAACCCACCAAACCATGCCATCCATGAAACCAATCACGCACTAATAAGTTAATAAGAAGCACTGCTTCCCCGAACATGTAGAGCGCCTCAAGCAGACCGCTGCCTTGCGCGATGAGATCTTCCACATGCTGAGTTCTGGGAACTGCAGGGCGCAAGAGAGAGAACACAATATGGCACCTCAACGTCAAGAGCGTGATAGCTGGTCTGAAGAAGCTGACCCGCGAGCTGTCGCGATGTTTGCCAGAGCCAATCATCACTTTGTTTGATTCCGAGCAATCCCTTGGTAGTATAAAAGTTCCTCGGGATATTCATGGTCAAAAAGTACAGAGGCATAAGAGTGCCAGTCTGATGTTGTCAGGTACTCAAAAAATTTGACGTATTCCCACCATGGAGGGTACCAGCCCGCCCAGCCCCAGCCGAGGATCTTGTCAATCTTGCCATCCTTGACAAGGATATCTCGGGGACTAATGGCGCTGTGTGAGAAAAATAGTGTGTCGAAGTTGCACAGTCGCTCAAAAGGTTTTTTTAGAAGTGCCTCCGGAGTATGGTCGGGGATTGTGTCCCTCATGAACTTCTCAAATGCGCGACGAAACACATTTTCAAGTGGCCTGGGCCAGTCCAATGACGCTAAGGTAACATAAGTGTGGTTCCTTCGTTTGTCAAAAAAGACGGCCCAGTCAGGGCAAGCAGCAGCACCAATAAAGCGCTCTCTGTCAGGTTGGCGCAGTTGTCGCATGCTATTGATGATTTCGCGTAATTGTTTCATGTATTGGCATTTCATTTCATGACTTAGTTTCGGCCATTCATCTTCTAACGACGCGCCATCTGATTTCAGGGTTACTGGTCGCATCGTTGCATCCATGGCGAAAACAGGCACGTCCGTGAGGTTTTGGAATACGAACCTCTCTTGGTGGACAGCGATTTGCGGAACCGTGAGCTGGGTCTCAGTTTCTCCCACGATGAGAGAAACGGGTAGTCTTGATATAAGCGACTCACACCTCCTGCGGATTCGAAAGTTGCTCATGTCTTGAAGCATGATTAGCAACGCACAGCCAACAACGAAGACAGTGACTCACCGGGCTCGAAAATCCGCATTCTCCGTAGATCTGATTCGAGTTCCGATTCTGACTCTGGCTCTGGGCTCAAGTACTTCTTTAAGATTCGGGTTTCCTCAGTCTCCGACTCCTTGTCCGGTTAGCCATTTTTCGTGCGATGGCATACCAAACGAACCTCTGGGTCAATGGAACAGTAATGAGTTGGGGGGGTATCGGGTGGTGGTGGGGGTATCGCGTCTTTTCTGCTCAAAATCAGCCGAGATTCAAGAGGCATCTGAGAGCTTGATGTTTTACCCCTGGATCCATCCTCCATAGACTTCCGGCTCTGAGCCTGGCTGCGGTATCGGGCCTGTATGTTGGACCCAAATTCGAAGGGATGTGTTTCCATCTTGGTCCAAAAGTGGAATGGTTGCTTCTTGGGTTTTCTTTTGCTTTTGGGCAGCTGGGTCGTTGATGATGTCCTGTTGGTCATCTGGGTTGTTGATGATGTCCTGTCGGGCAGCTGGGTTGTTGATGATATCCTCTTGGACAGCTGAGTCGCCCATTATGGTATCTTGATGATCTGGTTCCTCTGGGGGACTCGGCTCCCTCACGGTCCTATTTGGAGCAGGCGGGCTACTCATGGTGTGTGTTGTAATGAATAAGGCCAAAGTGCCGACAGATGAAGAAATCAAAACAAAGCGTTGGAGGTGCCAAAATTCTGGATGGGCAAAGTGAATGAAGTGGATGAAGAAGGGGGAAAATTGGAGGGTGGTGCCTTGGGTTAAATACCTGTTCTCATTGCCCGATGGTCTTGCCCAGAGTTCGCTTGCCTTTACGTGGTCATCGTCAGAAGGCAGGTACCGGCGTTGTTGCTGTTGTTGAGTTGTACCAATCTGGCAAGTACGCTATCGGGGGCTGCCTTACGCCACTCATTGCCCAGGTGCTAAGCAGGTGCCACACAAGATGTACAATAGATGTCAAAACCGCCCTCGATTCATCTCGTAAAGGTTGATGTGGAGTGGAATTCATATCAGCTGCAGCCAGCTGTCAGGTCTTAAGTCCCCCTCTTCCTGAAAACTAAAAAACAAAACGAAATCCTACCAGAGCAATAATATTTACACTCTTTCCATTTAAACCGTGTAACTACCATCCGAAATTTACTCGTCCTCTTCCTCTCCTTCCTCTTTTTCTTGCTCAGGCTCCTGTGGCTTCTGGGTGTACCGTCGAGGAAGGCGGTTCTCTCCCTCGACGTACGGGATGCCTGCCTCTTCGCGCGCCATGTCGTTCACCCATTTCTCATTTCCAGGGAATCCAGGCTTGGCTCCGGTCTCGGCCCACTTGGCGGCGAGGTAGAACCATCCCAGGGCGTTCCCGACGGTGCCTACCTCGTCGCTGACGCCGGTCCGAGCCTCATGGCTCATCTTGGCGTGGAGCTCCTCGTCAGTCCAGAGCTCCATGAGGTGAGACGCCACAGCCTTGTAGTCGCCGGGTGTGACGAAGAAGCCGTTGACGTCCTCCTTAACCTGCGTCGGGATGCCGCCTTCGTTAGAGACAATGACGGGAACGCCGGCGTGGAGAGCTTCCGAAACCTTGATCTCGAAGCCTTCTCGGGTGGAGAGCTGGAGAATGACGTGGGCGTTGGCAATGATCATGTTGAGAAGCTGATCGTTAGGCTCCAAACGCATAACGCTGCAGTCCGAAAGCAGATGAGGGTAATGCGTCTCGAGCTGATTCATGGTCTGGTCAAAAATGATGGTGCCATCGGGGTCGTCAACAGAACCGTTGCCGCATCTGCAAGTATCAGAACATGAATTTCATTTTTGGTTACTTTTGGTTACTTGGGCACACTTACACGACGAGCTGAGGGACATCAGTGATGCCGGCCTTGTCGCACTGGCGACGGAACTCAGCATATGCGTCAATGACGGTAGGGATGCCCTTGGCAGGGTCGAATCGAGCAACCTGGGCAATGTATTTGCCTATCTCCATGTTAGCAATCATTCAATCCAGGTAGGGGCAGCTTCATACGGTTGGGCCAAGCAAGAGGAGTCCTTTGAACAATTAGCAATGATCCAGATGGCACAGGAAGATGACTTACATTCGCTGGCGAAGACACTGCTGGTTGTAAATGTGACCATAGTAGCCAGTATCCCACTTATTCATGGGCTTGTTCAGGCCATCGAGCCAGTCGGAAGTAGCTGGAAGGTAGACAACCTTCTCTCGAGGAACTGTGTGTGGGACAAACTTGGGGATGGGGTGGCTGATAAACATGTCGGCACCCTGGATCTTGCCCCAGAGGTAGCTCCAAATATCCGATTGAGGCGAGCCCTCAATGGCAACGAGGTCGCTTCGGATCTGAATGTGAGATCGGAAGAGGACAGGACGGTTGGGGGTAAGCTTTTTAATCAATGGAATCAAGCCGGGCATTTGAGGATCGTCAATCTAACTTGGTCAGCGTCACCCACCCCAGATTCAAAGGTGGATATATGTTAACTTACAACAATGACATCAGCACCACCCTCCTCTGGTGGACGCAAGGGACCGCCCTCGGAGAGCCAGTATCTGTTCGCATTGTCCTCGATCCAATCAGTAATGGCACTCTTTTCCTCGGCAGAAATGCGCTGGTCAGGGTGGCTGACGCCCTGGAGGATGTTGTGGACATTCTTGGTGATTCGGAAAACACCAGGTCGAGGCTTGGGCACTATACACTGTTAGCGTAACTTGATAATATGTCTCCCCATCTTGTTACGCACCATACCAAGTCACCTCAACACCGAGAAGACGTGACAGACGAACGAGAGCGTGGCGCATGAGTGCGACACCGCCACCTTGGGGGGTAGCGCTAAAGAAGGCAATCTTGGTCTTCTTCTCTCTGAGTTTGTTGACGTAGTGCATCATGGTGTTCCATGTAGCAGTGGTGCAGGTGCCCTTGTGGTCCAGGAGGGTAGTGAGGTGGACTCGGAAGCCGGCATCGGTCTGAACGACGCCCCTCCAGCCGACCTGCATAAGAGGAACCAAGGAAGGACCAAAGTTGCTAGGGGGGAATTAGCAAGCATTCCTCGTCTGAGGGAAGGTGGACTTACAGGATGCACTTGCGGACCATGGAATCGGCCTGCTCGTCGACTCGCTTCACGTCCCAGAAGCTCTTTTCCTTAGCTTCAGAGTCAGGTCGCAGGACGACGGGGATGATATCAAGCTCGAGCCAGAGACGAGAACAGAGGCTGGGGCTCATGTACTTGAGCGAGGTCGGGAGACCAGCACCTATGAACTTGACAAAGTTTTCGTGCTCATAGTTCTCCACCTCTTGGAGAATGTAATCGGCAATAAGATCATTGCCCTCGCGCATGTCCTCGATAAGAGGAATCGTCTTGACGGAAAAGTCAACGAGGTATGTGGTATCATGGATGGCGAGCGCGACGACAGCAGTGTGGTCATCGGAGAAGACGGCTGAGATTCCGAGGTAAAGAGTCTAATTTGTTAACTACAATAATCAATCAAATCTTGTCAAGAAGAGTGCTTACAGTCAAGGCAGCTCCAAGTTGTCCCTCCTTTTCAACAATGAGGCTCATTTGTCTCTTGCGGTGGGAAGAAGCACCCGTCGAAAACTTGCGGACCGGGTTGGATGTCATGATTGCGGGGTTACGAGTGAGAGGGGATACCCAAAAAAAAAAATGAATGGGAAAAACGGATGAATGGAGAGCTCAGGGAAAACAAGCTCAAGCAATGGTCGATCCAAGAGTACAAATAGTCTTCAGCCCCTAGTCAGACAACTCGTACAGCCAAATGGCGGTGGTGAGAAGGAGGACGATATCGAAAGAGCTGTGGAGCTTCGGCAGCACACAGAAAGGTATCCCTGCGCGATAGCTACACCAAAGGGGTGAGGCGGGTCAGGGATGTAAGTGAGCGAGCGAGGTTGGTCGAGAGAATCTGCAGGTGAGAGCAACAGACCCAAGATGACGGACCTTGGCCAGCCCACCAGCGCGGGTCAATGCCAGGGTGGAGGAGGGTTGCAGAGAAGGGTTGCAGTGTCGTACTGATGTGCCAGTGCCGAGCCGCAAGGTGAGAGCAAACGGAGGGCACCGGGCGGCGCAGAGATTAGGAGGCCGGTGAGGCTAGGTGACAGCGAGAGCGTGGGGTTTGGGCCACGGTGACGAGGTGAGCAGACGATGATGCCTCAAGGTGAGGAGATGGGTGGCGTGCCGACAACAGATGTCGGGCGTGGTAGGCGGCCACGTTGAGCTCTGTTTGGACGATACAGCTGCACGGTGCAAGGTATCGCCCGGGATAGTTTTGGGGTCAGAGATTTGCGCCCCGGCGAGACGGTAGGGGGGGGGTTAGTTGATGGGCCACCTGATGATGCTCGAATGGTGTTTTTTTGACAGATCAGGGAGGTTGTTGCAAGTTTTGGTGCTTTGTTGACTCATGGGAATAAATATGTAATTTCTCATATAGACAGGAAGCTGGAAATTGGCGGCACATGAGAGGGGAAGAGGGGGGGATGAGATGGCGAGGCATCAACTGAGGCGAGGTGGTCTGATAGTCGACATGCAACACAATGACGATGAAAGCAACAAGGCGGCAAAAGTGCGAATACAAGTTGGCTGCAAGACGAGTCCGCAAGTCCAAACTTCACGCGGGTGGGTGTATGTATTAACGGGCTTCATTGTCCGCGGTGGCACTTTATGTAGGTCCTGGCCGGGTTGGCTGCAGTTGAGTGTCATGGATGGAAAGGGGGAGTGAAGGAAAAACGAGTGACGACATCTAAGAGAGAGCAGGATACAAAGCCCGGAGCCTGACTGCCGCCACCGAGTCACACAGAGTCACGCTACGCAGCTGCAGAAAGGCTTCAGGACGCTTCCAATCAACCCAAGGCCATTATTGCCTGGTGCTCAGGCTCGGTGCGTGTTGGATCTGATTATTCCCATTTGCGGGCAGGTCTAGCCCCCCGTCCGACGCCATCTTTATCCATAGGCCCACAGAGCCAAATTCGCCCCGTGGCGTCCCGGCACCCCACGATGTGCTAGACTGAGCCGCCGGGGATCGAGGGCGTTCCATGGGGTGTTCCGCGCATGGCCCACAGCCCTCCTCTTCCTCCTCTTCAGGGAGGGGGCCGCCTGTCCGGAGGGGCGCTACCGGCCGGGGAGCCGTGTGGGATGGGTGTCATTGCAGCCAAGGTTGCTTTGCTACGCAGGTAGCGAACGCGGATATACGGGTGCGGGTGTATCGATCCCAACTCAATTATATCTAAAGAAGCCAGTGTGGGGGGAGAATACGGGATGTAAAAACGCAAAATATTTCACACAGTATCACTTGCTGTTGCGTAGGACTTGGTTTGGTATCACGCACTTGGACGGCCTCCAAGATGGCATCTGTCTCGGCTCAGCCCGCAAGGGCCCTTCTCAAGGCCATACACGCCGGGACTGGGCTCATGACACGGCTACAAAACACGACACCTCACCTTCGCCTGAAAAGAGCATCTTGCCAAACAAGTCATTTTGCGCCCACGGTACGTACAGAGCAGGAACCCTTTCGTACGACGCCGTGGCTTGCATTGTCTCGCCTACCCGGTCATCTGCCCAGGCAAGCCGCCCTTAGCATCGTATGATGGATGCACCAAAAACACATGCAACTTCACCGAGCTACTGCTTCCCGGGTGCAGCAACGTCTGCCGAGCAGCCCGTCTTCCTCTTCACTCTGACATTTCAGCTTTGCACCTTTGATTTTTTTGGCCTGACCGGGCGGTGAAGTTGTTTTTTTCTGACAATCACTCCACCACCCCCAAGCATTGATGTTCATGTGTTCTTCTCATCCATGTCTATTCTACTCCCTCAGGCAGGCCTCGCCACCCACTCAAGCCGCGGACAATTTGCCAGCACGGCTTTGTCAAATGTCGTTGTTGACCTTTTTTTACAAACAGCTGATAGACCAGGGCCACTGGGGGAAGGGAAGCTCTTCCGCGAGCCGCGGGAACAAGTGGAACGGGAGGTGGGACGATGATCAACCCCACGCCGCGCTCCGGCTCGACTTGGTCATCGGCCGAGAGGCGCTGGGCGTCCGTGGGGCGAAGCACACGTGGCTACCGGTTGTCGATTTTAACTCATGAGGTTTTTTAAGTGGTTTTTTTTCTCTTTGCCTCAAGGTGAAGCAAGCTCCGTTGTGGCTTGGTCTCGATGCGTGGGCTCAATTCGTCATGCCTACGACAGAGCAGAGCACGGATGCGGAGGCGCAGCGTGGAACCCTGCAGCGGGACCATGAGCCGAGAGCGCCTGCTGTGGCTGCTGCTGCAAACCATCTTCGCTAAGCACCCGAAACACCATGAACAGCATCGCCATCAATTTTGTCCAGGCACAATGATGACACAAGTTGGGGGGGTTGAGAGACTGGTATGCTCAATTGAAGCTTCAATTGCGTTGCCGCCCAATGTCACCAACTGAATGAACCGGCGCTTACTGACAGCTTATGTCCGGCGGCATCGGTTTCCGAGTGGGCTGGACGCGCGGCTTGACAAACCAGGTACGTGCGGACAGCTGGGGCTGACGTTGCGCCGCCGGACGACGACGATCACTTTTTCTTCTTTGGATCGTGATTTATATACCGCGGGGAGCTGCACTTTAGCTTTCTTCCAGACCATCAAACCAAAAAAACACACAGAGCAGCCATGATTCCAAAGACATTGTGCACGCTGCTCCTGGCCTTTAGCGCCGCTACTGCGGGTGCGCAAAACGGCTCACCAGCCCACATCAAACCGAGCAACGACAGCTCCAAGGAAAATGCCAACCGCATCTTCAACGCCATCCACTCGGCTGGAAGACAGTGGGGATCCTCCTACTACCACAACGGCTTCAGCTTCTTCCCGGCCGTGATGCCCAAGGGCACTGTGCTATACCACGGCGATCGCAACAACACGGTGCCGGCTGGCCCCGAGTGGCTGGCCTTTGAGATTGAGCACGCAGAGGGATTTGCCTTTTCGCACAAGGGAAGATCTGGGTTTCCCGGAGGACCTCCTCCAGGCCAAAAGCCACCTCCCGAGGAGGGCGATCCAAGCGATCCCAACCAGCCGCCTCCCTCACACCCGCCACCCGGTCAGAAACCGTTCGCGGGTGAAGACGACTCTCGTCAAGAGCTTCGGCGCCGAGGACCCGGACCCGGACCCGGTGGCCCCGGCCGACCTGGGCCCGGAAATGGAGATGACGACGAGGATGTAAACACCCGCGGCTATCTCCACACGTATCAGGCGACTCGCGATCTGGACCTGCTCTATATTGACGGCATGAGCGCGGGCAAGACCACGATGGGCACGCTCGACTCGCAGGACCTGCTCCTCCGGGAAAACTCAACCAAGCACAAGCAGGGCGGCTTCGACGAGTACCCGCGGGCGCTGGACCTGTGCGACATGGCGAGCGAGTGGGGCTTTGACGGCGTGGTGCGTATGGAGGCCGGGTTCGAGGTCATATTATGCGACTTCAGCGACGGGCTGCGGCTCGTGTCTGTGACGCGCACCATGATGCCCGAGGACAAGATCAGCGAGGGCCACATGGGCGGCTACATGTGGGCCCGGGCCATCGGAGAGCGGTACGACGGGCTCGGGGACCGGCTCCGCATCGACTTCTCGTCCATGGTATCGGCGCTCTTCTTCCCCGTCAACATCTCAAGCACCGACGCCGCGCGGCCGGACCTCGTGCGCCTCGAGGCCGCCGAGCTCAACGAGCTCAAGGACATCAAGGGCTACTTGGGCCGGGTGGTGAGGCAGCCGCGCAAGTTCACCGTCAACTGGCAGGCCCACGTCGACCTCATCGTCAGCCGGTTCGCCAGGAGGATGACCACCATGGCCTACGAGGCCCTGCCGTGGAAGTACTTTGTCGAGGAGATCGAGGTCGTCACGGCCACCTGGTTCGACGCCCCGCCTCTGCCCAACGACATCACCGTCGCCCGCAGGGAGAAGAACCAGCCCAGGGACGACCTCAACAGAACCTCGGACGCCATCGACCGGTGCAGAAAGAACTTTTTGCGCGCCGCAACCATTGACAGGGAGTGGTGGAGCGACGAGGACCAGCTGATCTTCACCGCCATCGACACCGTCATGGGCGAGGTGTGCGAGAACCTCTTCTTTGTGCGCGGGCTCCTTTTCCACGCTGCAGCCGGCAGCTCGACTGAAGAGGAGAGCGTCAGGGAAACCAACATGCAGAGCGCGGTCAAGGCCGGGCGGGACATTATCCACAGGCTGATGTTCGACCTTGGGTGGACTGTCTGGAAGCAGACTCAGCCTTGCCCGGATGATCAGGTGCTCTTCATCGCCATGTGGCCGTTTGGCAACTCGGAAGACCACTGGAACCCAGGGTGTCGCACAATCGATGGGCTGGGCCGACGAGGAAACTCATCATCGTATTGGAGAATGAACTTTGGCGGCAGGCCGCGAGGGGGGGACAAGCCGGAAAGGGATTGATGATGAATGCCTAGTACCCTTGTTTCCTTATCTTATGGTTTTTTTCGGGGTGTTTTGTTTGGTTCTTGTTTTTTTTTTCCATGTTGAGATACCACCAACCTAAAAACGGTTGATTTGTTTACGAAATACGAGAGATAGCTAAATACGAAAAAATGAACATGACAACACGCAAGAACCACAATGCCATGTTTGACTGAAACCAACGCCCCCCCCCCCCCCCTTCCTCCGGGTGCGGCACGGTGCGTTGCCGGCGGCAGCCCTGGAGGGAAAAAAGGACCCTTCATGCGTTGGCCGGCACTGCACGTACGACATGGCAGCAGGTCAGAACTTTAAAAGAAAAACCGAAGCCGAGATACCGCATTTCCAAAGCTGGTTCGGGGTTGGCTACTCCAAGCGCCGTTGAGGTAGTACGACGGCGTTACGGAAGGGGGGGAGCATGAGCATGAGCATGGGTTGGTGTTGGGTAGCAGCCAGCCCTACAGGGCGGAGAAACGGGAATGTCCAACTGGTTTGCTTGTTTCCGAAGCCAAGGAAAGGGGAGAGGGGAAAGGGGGTTGGCTGGTTGCATTTGAACATGAATCAAAATGAAGGAGATTCTACAGTGCTGTGGTTGTGAAATTGTTTTCTTTTTTTTACGTTGAAATATTATACAGTAAAGATCAATTACAATACACACGCACAAGTATTAGAGCCCTCCCTTGCCGTCTCGGAAAACCTCGTCCCACCAGTGCTTATCCGAGTCCTTGGGCTGGGTGGCGTCGTAGCAGAGCGTGTCAAAGTCCATCTCGGGCAGCGACGTCTCCGTCGTGTCCGTCATCATGCGCGGCCTCCTCTTCATCCAGTTGGCGGCCACGGGCCAGTAGGTGATGAGCTCCCTGTCAATCTCGACCGTGGCCAGCGGCTCCTGCTCGCGCGGCTGCAGGCGGCGGGTGAGGAGCTGGCGGAGGTGGTGAAAGTACCAGGTCTGGTCCCACCACGTGTTGCGCCGGATCTTGAGGCCGCCTTTGTGGGCGTTGTGGTGCAGGATGACGGGGACCGACTCGGTGAAGAAGTCGGCGTACAGGGGCATGTCGGCCCACTTGATGCCCTCGACCAGCCCTTCCAGCGGGTTCTTGATGTCCTTGACGTCGTCCGGGACGCCCTTGAGCCGGGGGGGCGAGATCCCAAGCCTTTCCGAGTTCTCGTTGATGGCGCTCTTGTTGCCCAACGGGAAGATGATGCCGTCCTCCTCCTCAAAGACGGTGGCGATGGACAGCTCCTGGCGGTAGTCGAGACCGATGTGGTACTCAAACTCCACGTCCACCACCTCGGTCAGGTTGCCCGCCGTCATGTTGCTCTCTCTCTTCAGCTGACGCCACACCTCTTGCTCGCCCAGCACCTCGCCCGTGACGCCCTGCTCGCTGGCCATTGCGTAGCCAGCGTCGATTTGACCTTGCAGTCTGCTGAGCCCGCGACGGAACATGCGCCTCATGTCGCCCACTGTGCCCATGTAAACGCCTCCGTTGATGAACTTGGGCCTGACGGTGTGGTAGTCGCTCATGTTCTTGTCAGTTTCAGGGCCGTAGAGATCCTCTCGCAGCGGGCTCTCGGGAAGAAGGTCACAGTGCAGGTTCGTGTTGAAGTCAGTGTTGGGGTGGCACTTCTTCTGCGAAGCTGCGACGATGGTCTGATACATGGGCATGGGCTCGTCGTGCGGCCACAGCTCTAACAGTCGCTGGTTGGCCCTCTTGTTAGCCTCGTGGTAGCGCTTCAGCAGAACTTCGGGCGGAAGCTGGAACCATGCATCATTGCCATCCGCAACCAGAACAAGGTCATCTTCGTCGAGCTTCTCATTAGGGTGAGCATCTGGGCGCAGGGCGTAATCCAAGTATTCCAAGACACCGGGCACCTTCAAGAGGTTTGCGCCAAACTTCCATTTTGATAGCTTGCGCCAATCCTTGCCCCAGTTAACAATGACCTGGCTCGGGTAGCCCAGGGCAATGCCGCTCATGAGAGACTTGCACAAGTTTGGGCTTGGTGACGTGGCCGGGATAACAATAGCAAAGCGCTTATTTTGAGATTTGTAGTAGAGGGGATTGCTCCTGTGAGGTGGTAACGACTTTGACTTTGAAGTGGATGGCGGGGAAGCAATCAAATCTTCCGGAGCAGTGTATAGGCTGCCATCCTGACGCTGGATTTTGGGTCAAATGCGGGTCACTCGTATGGGGGGGAGGAGGATAAACTCACCCGCGTAAAGGCGAAGACGGCAAGCATAAACGCGGAAACGGCCAGGATTAGGAAGAGCTTGGGCATCCTTCGCACATATTGAACGGCAGCCGAAAACCGGTCTTCGGTGCCGTGGAGAGATTGGTAACCCATGTTCCTATCCAGACGCGCGCACTGAGGACGTCTCGGAGAGTACGCGTATGTGACTGTCGCTCATGAAAGCCACGTTGGAGCGAGGATGGGATTTTAATAGCGAAAAAAAAAGGCCACGCGTGGTTGACTGAAGTGTTTGGTTTGACCCTTGCATAATATTGAAACTATTGGCTTTCATCCCCACTTGGTGCTACATTTTTCAGATTGAACTTGGACTGTGGCTTGTGTTCCTGAGAGCTGAATGGAATAAAGGCGATAACGGTTGCCCCTTTTTTCAGCCGCCAAAAGCAAGCAGTCTCGTGCAATTTTTGGCCTTCTCCTTTTTTTTCATGCAGCGGTGCAGCAGTGCAGCAGCAATACACGGATGGCCCAACTGTCACCAAATCACACCATGTCACGAGCCCCTCTCTCGCTGGCGATGCGAACCCCTAAGTCGAGCTGAAGGCCAATATCTCTTGGCAGTGATTCTTCTGGGCTAGTCACATGACAACTCATCATACGCGTCACCTAACCAGTCAGCCACAGACACACTACTACTTCTCCTAAACCTACCCTAAATAGACGAGCTGGCCTTGAATGTGTCTTTTTTTCACGCCACAGACCCGAGGGTATGGTATGGCAAGGGAGTTGGCTTAAAATATGGGTTCTCCAGTGTCAGTGAGCAACGCCGGCGAGCCAGGGCTAAGATAACTTGTTGGTCGGACACCTTTGCGGCTAGTTGGTGTTGTCAAGTTAGTCTACAAGCCTGTCTCGGCCGTGTGCTGCACGAATTTAGCCACGAACTAGACGAAGAAACCTAAACTCATTAGTTCAAGCCATTGACAAATCATGTTAATCGTGTGCAACCCAATCCGAGTGACGCTGCGAGGATTTAAAGATTGATCTTATCACAGGTTACCACGCAAGTCAATGGAGAGGGATGTGAACCGGAAAGTAATCATGATAAAAAACAGACAGTATGGATTTCTTATCCAAAGAAAAGAGTCAAGTTGACTCGACTCGTTCTTTCTAAAATCAAATGTGCAAGCAAAAGACAATCACTCTCTGTGATTGGCCAGGAGGGGCTGGCGTGATTAAACCTGTCAGTCACCCTGGCAGGTGAGACCTCAATTCGGCAAACAAACTGACCAAAAAATTCTTCATCATCACAAACACCATCAAAAAGAGAAGATCCACGACCACGCCAGGAGTCGAACCTGGAATCTTCAGAGAATCGAAACAGACCGAAATCTGACGCCTTAGCCATTAGGCCACGCGGCCGATGGGAGCAGAGAGGCTAAAGCGCACCAAGAACGTCGACGGCCTTGCCGCCGCCGGAAATGCCCACCATCGCCCGCGGAACAAGCTTTCTGCTGGTGGAGGCTCAGTGGGCAAAGCAACGTCGCATAGCTGTCGAGTGGCCCCTTAGATCCACCACCAAAGCACGCGCCCTGCCAAGGCCCACGATTTCAAATCCCACCCGGCCCACCCGTGCCCCCTTCACCGTCGTCAAGAATGTGCATCTCCGGCCCAGCTGACGAATCGTTTGCTGACCATTCGAGTTTTGGAGGGGTCGCTGTTGCGGCTCCTCAAGGCGTTCATGTGCCCAGCCCAGATTTTTGACACCGATTCCGGCTGTTTCCCGTCTTCCGGATTGCGCCGGGTCCTGGGGCCCTAAAGACCAGAGGACAACAGCCCATTCTGTGTCAGAGAAACCCAGCCCCAGGCATGTTGCTGGCTCCCAAATAGCTGGATTTCCGCTTCTCCGCAAAGTCGCTTATTTCGATTGTTTTTTGGTCTTCTTTTCTTTTTTTGTTGCCGATTCAGGAAGACGTCATAGGGGACCGACATACATTTGACAGGGGGGAGGAGGGGAACCAGAAGAACATGTAAAACACCAATGCTTGCGTTTGCAGCCACCATCGAGAACGGATAGCGGTGACGGCTGGGGATCGGTTCGCATGTCACTGCGCTCAATTGAGACCCTTACCAGCGATTTGCCGGCCCGCCATAGCCCGGATCCGCGCGGTATTGCGGCTTTGTTCAGCGCTTGGGACCCAAATTCCAGCATCCCCGCGGAGATGCACCCCTCGCACGTCAGACCATGTTTCTATGATCAGCAACTGCCCGTCCAAGCAAACGATGCCACTGCGATATTGGGTTCCGGAACAAGGGTCTTGCCCCCCCAATTGAACCATGACATGATGTTTTTTTTTTTCGCCCTCTCCGCAGAATGGAGCGTAATGCGCATTAGCTGGTTTGTGAGTGGCTCTCAGACAAAATATATAAAGTAGCTGGAGTTGCGCATCGTTAAGGGAATTCGAAATCATCATCAGCATCTTTTCTAAAGATTCAGACACACATCACACACACACCATCATGTCGTTGACACAAGCCCAGATCGCCATCATCAAGGCCACGGTGCCCATCCTCAAGGAGCACGGCAAGACCATCACGGCCACCATGTACCGCAACATGCTTGCTGCCAACCCAGACTTCCGAAACCTCTTCTCCCTCCGCGCCCAGCACACAGGCGAGCAGCCCACGGCTCTGGCCCGCTCAGTATTGGCCTACGCCCAGTACATTGACGACCTCCCCAAGCTGCGACATGCCGTGGAGCGCATTGCCCAGAAGCACGTCTCGCTCTTCATCAAGCCCGAGCACTACCCCGTCGTCGGCAAGCACCTGGTCGGCGCTTTCGGCGAGGTGCTGGGCCCGGCCCTGACCCCCGAGGTCACGGACGCCTGGGTAGCCGCATACGGCCAGCTCGCCGACGTCTTCATCAACCGCGAGAAGACATTGTACGACGAGGCCGGAGATTGGACGACATGGCGCCAGTTCCGCATCGTCAAGAAGGAGGCTGAGAACGAGCGTGTCACCAGCTATTACCTTGAGCCCGTTGACGGCAAGACGCTGCCCAAGTTCCTCCCCGGACAGTACGTGAGTCTGCAGCTGCCCGTGCCCGGCGCCGGCATCAACCAGAGCCGCCAGTTCAGCCTGAGCGAGGCCCCACAGGACGGCTCCAACCACTACCGCATCAGCGTCAAGCTCGAGGACACAATTGAGGATGCCTCGCCCGAGGACGTTGTTGCCGGCAAGGTCTACGGTCTCATCTCCAACCTCCTGTACAAGCACAACGTCGGCGACGTTGTCGAGCTGAGCCCTCCGGCCGGCGAGTTCTTTGTTGACCCAGCCAAGACCGACGACGCCGACAAGCCGCTCGTGCTGCTCTCGGCCGGCGTCGGCGCCACCCCGCTCGTCGCCATCCAGGACGCCGTCCTCGCCTCCGAGACGGCCTTGCGCCCCATCACCTGGATCCACGGTGCCCAGCACTCGGGCTCCTCCTGCTTCGCGCCCCACGTCCGCGACAGCGCCGCCAAGCACGACAACGTCACGGCCAAAATCTTCCTCTCCCAGCTCCGCGACGGCGACGTCGCCGGCAAGGACTACGACTTCACTGGCCGCATTGACCTCGAGAAGCTCGAGCAGGAGAACCTTCTGCAGCTGGCCAGCCCCGCCGCCGAGTACTACGTCTGCGGACCCGAGGAGTGGATGGTCAGCGTCCGCGACTGGCTCACCGCTCGCGGCGTTGCTCCCGAGCGCCAGCACCTAGAGCTCTTCAAGACTGGCGATGTCGTCTAAAGTTGACCCGGCATCTGCTTACAAATGTGGAAAGGGGCTTAAGTAGAGGCCCTGTGTATATATACCCAGAGAGAGAGAGAGAGAGAGAGAGAGAGATAGAGACAGAGAGGTTGTTTGCATTTGAAGGGCGTCGGGCATCATGTATTCCTTTGCTTGGTTTGCACCACATGTACTAAGAGTTAGATAGATCAAGCATCTGTTAAGATACCAACCGCTCCAATAGAGTTACAAAAGATTGTTCACAAAAAACAAAAACTCCAGACGATCCTGATTCAACTGTAAAAAGGAAGAAAAAAAGAACACTCAACTGAAAACTTAATGACATGCAATCTTTCGGCATGGACCAGGCCCACGAGAGTTTGATTGTTCTGTCCATCATGGTTTGCAAGTCTTGGCACGATTAGCTGTGCTGATCATGCCCCCCTCCCCACCGCATCATCCTGGACGATCTTGGACCCTGAGAAACCGAAAGCACCCTTGAACGAACCGTATGCGGGTTTGCAGCCATTCAGCCTTTTTTAAATTGGATTGACCCTGATTGGCTAGGCGATCATCCAAACCACCAAGGGCGGCCAGCGGCATCAAGGTTCGTTAGCTGGAAACGCTCTACCGTTTAATGTTTTGCCTGACAGCCCAGGATCAAGGTACATGACTTGTTTGGCAGGGTATCGTGTGAATGAAAAATAGAAGACATGATTCATGAAAGTTTGACAACTAACTTTGCGGTTTCGGTTTCCGGCAGGTTTGTTGACAAAACGGTGGTTATCCCCGACGGTTGGTGATGAACGCCAAGGGAAGAGAACGGGGGGGGGGGCCACGCACACGACTACGTAATGTGTGATGGCACAAAATAGGCAATCAATTCGTAGTTAAAAAAAAATGTGTACGGCGGAGAGAGAGTTGTTCTTTGTGGATCTCTGCCTTCAATGGCCTTGGCCATCTCCAACCGGGCGCGGGCGCCGAAGGAAGAATTCGCACGCTCTTTGCATCATCAAACCCAATTCACATAACGATGCCAATCTCCATGTCCCAAACAACCGCCACTTCGCATACAAGGATTTCCATTCACACGCTCCCCCCCCCCCCCCCCCCCCC